>VZSC01016068.1:223380-253614 GCA_013398225.1 Steatornis caripensis | reverse complement strand
AAAAAAAAAAAAAAAAAGAGGATCTAGTGTACCACATCACAGTTTTGATGCTGGTAATCAGTACAAGAACATCAGAGAAGAGAATAGTAAAGTTAGTAATTTTATTTGAATTCATGTTAGTTAAGTAGCACTTTTTATTTCATGAAAGGTTGGGGGAGTTTTTTGTTACTTCTCTTAAAACTATCCAACACATCTACTTTTGCACTGTGTTTGTCATTGAGTCACTCCTTCTGGAAACACTTGGTTATTTTTAACCTGTTTTAAAAAATATTTCTTGATGGACTAACTTCCTGTTACCCCTGTTCAATGTTAGCAAGGTAGAAAGGTAGCTGCTGGCATCTGTTTTAGTTTCTACGGAGTTATTAGAGTGCTGAAGGTATTGTGTCCTCGTGGGCTGTTACTCAGCTGGATTTTCCAGGTGCTGGAAGAACCACCCTAGGGAGCATGGATACCTTGGCATTGTGGGAATTTAAGCCATCAAACTGACTGGCGTCGTGGTTGTTTGTGCACCCTGTTTTTTCCCTCCATTCGTCTTTTACTGCTTCTACACCCCTACCCCCTTTGAAGAATTATGTGCGCGACTTTATCTTTTCATGGTCTTCTCTTGAGGAGAAAAAGGAGAGTACGGGTAGTAATATGGATGTTTTTTGAGGTCCACTGCTCTGGAACTGTGAAGTGTACACCCAGGCTGACCCCTGGGAAGCTGGAGTTGCAGGGAGAGAGGCTGCAAACCACTGGTAAACTGAGCAGTGAGTTTACAAGAAAAGAATGTTGGATCACCAGTGTTGATGCTTTGGTAAGCGATTCACAAAAGAATCCTCCATCTGGAAACTCAAAGGAAAAAAAGTTTATTTAAGGTGGCCTTTAAAAAAAAAAAGTAAAAAATTGCTTCTCTGGTACATGGCTGCAGCTATATATTTTGCAGCATGAGTCATGGATGACTTTATAGTTCTAATTCCCCTTGCATAGGAGGAATAAACTTTGGAGAAGAGGAAGTTAAGGGAAAACAGAAGTGTGAATAACTGCTAATGGTGCTCTCTCTGGCTCCATTCAGTCTGCCATTTCATCATACATGAAGGGGGTAATTCAGAGATTCCTTTCTTGGCACATAAGTGGCAACATATGTTTGAAACAGTGAGTGGAAACTGTAGGAAAAAAATGACAGGCATATGGCAATAGGAAGGCAAGGGAAAATTTGTTACCCTAACGTTAGCCACATAATTGGTACACTTAACTTCTGAGGCACTGATTTATTTAAAGACAAAAATGTATGCTCCGTTTATTCAGATTTTCTGTATGTAGCCTGTATCTTGTAGTTCCTTCGTAACGTCTGTCCAAAGAGCTCTCTGAGGGAGTGGAAGGTGATGTGCGAGGTTCAGAGCCTCTCTGCCAAGGAATAGAGGGAAAAATCTGGATGTAAAAACACAAACCAGTCTTCGTTCATATTCTTGTTTTAAAAGGGGAAAAACTGAAAACCTCTTGTATTTTAATGTTCAATTTCGTGGATTTTTTTTACCATGTTAAGTTAGCTAGAATGTTTATGGCTTAATGCAACTTAATATTTACTGCTTAGTGAAAAGACCTGTCCTGGAAAACAGGCATCATCCAAATGACATTCCCAGTGTGAAGTACATGCTGAGGTAACCTGCTAGCTTTAGGCAAAGAAGCATTTCTACCCTGTGCACACATCTGTGCACAATTGTAAGCAAAACTCAGTCTCTCAGACTGTATGTGTTGTGGAGAAAACATGGGTAGATCTTTCCGTTTCCTTAGTTAATTTTGCACTTTGAGTTAAATAATCAATTTCAAGTGAGAGTGGTGTTGGGAAGGTCAAAATCAAACCCAGACTTATAGGGCTTCTGTTGACACGTAAAAATGTGTGTTTAGGAACTTACTTTGGCCTGCAACTGAAAAATCGGCGATCCAGAGAATATGTTCTCAAAAATGCGTACGAGTAAAGCAGTCTCTTTTCTTTCTATTGAAAAATGGTTGATCAAAACCTGGGAGAATGTCTCCCATCATGTTTGCATTCAGAAGTATGGCCTGTTTTCTGAAGAGTGGTGGGGCCCTTGGAGAACTGTAACTCAGCAACTGTTCCGTCATGTTATGGCCGGTACTCTGAGGGGTTCTTAATCCTTGCATGGAAAAGGAAAATTTACTAAATGACATTTTAATTTTGTTCACTCTTCTCTCTGACCTCTTCTGGCTCTGGGATTTTACGGTCTAGTGATTTAATTTTGGGATGGTAAGTCCTGTGTGGGATGCTAAAGAAATACTCATTTATAAGTTGGTTACATTATGCCAGCACATGTAGCTTATTTTGGGGAAAAGGAGGACAGATGCTTTACCAATCTCACTTAAATTTGGAAAGTATGCAGTGTTAAACTTCTAAAAATAGATAAAAAGCCAGCTCTAATTTTTAGGTTGTTTTTTTTTTAAATCTCCATAATTAGTACTCTGTGTTAACACCCTGAAAACTTGAGAAATCTGAGCTAGTTTCTTTACGAGAATAAATAGCATCACAAATACTGCCAGCAAAAGGAATGAAAACAAATGTTTTGAAAGGAAACCTATTTATATTATTTTGGTTGTCACTCATGTTAGCAAAAAGCCGGGAAAATGCATCTGGAATTTGTAGAAATCTGTGGAGTTTGTTAGGGGTTTTTTCCTTCCTTTTTTGTAAATATGTTGGGGGAACTTGTTTTTTTTTCCCTTTTTGTTTTTAAACAACAAAAATGAATAATGTACTACTTGTTTTGGAGGAAAGATGAGACATTTTAAAAGAAATGTAAAGAAAATTCGTAAGTTTACTCTATTTGGTACTTAAGTGTAAATGCATTTAGTTGTCCCATAGTGTTTTTTTTTTCATAAGTTGGCTTTGATGGAATCATTTCCATGCACACAGAATCCTGCAGGTCAGAAGGGACAAGGACTTCTATCCTTGTTGTGAGGCCCTGCCTCCTAATTATGAATCAGTTTTGTAGAGTACTTTTAAAGAATTTTGATCCATCTGCTGTTCTGATAGAGTTTCAGTTTCTGAGCGAGTAACGCTAAGGAGATAACTACACTTTGTATCATAAACCCTTCAGCTGATTTGAGTTTTTCCATGAATTGGCCGTCACACCAGCATCAAATGCTGTGAGTTGTCGTCCTTTTTGGCATAGAGCTTTTTGCTTCATTATGTTAGTTAAAACATATCAAGTGATCCACTGTCATGTGGCAGAAGAGAGTCAACGCATGGCTCTGAGGTCATTGTATTCCACCACCATGAAACTGTACTTACAAGATGTGACGTTTTTATGGTGTGAGAAACTCCAAATGGTTTGTACAGCCTTTTCAAGCCTTTCAGAGCTGCCGCGTGTCTGTGTGCCATGACTGGCAACCATCCCGCAGAAGTGCAGATCTCAGACGGACAGGTGCGGGCTGCCTGCTGAGCATGGAGCGCACGTGCATGGGTAGTTATTTCTTGTGTAATGCTAACAACCTTTCCAGCACAAGTGAACTCATCCTTTTTCCCCCCTTCCTTTTCTCGTGTCCGACTAACTCTACTGCTCTGTTACTTCAATCCCCATATAGCAAATGTTGGATGAGAGCCAGTGGCTGCTGCCATCCCTCCCTCATTGAAGGCTGAAAGCTGGGCTTTTATGCTACCAGGAGTCTTGCCGTTTTCCTAATAAAGTGACATATTCTTCTCTAGATCAGCTGAGCTTTAGGAACTTGTTCTTACCATAAGACCTGGCAATTAGTTGCCCTATAAATAGTTCCTCTTTTTTATGAGCTGTTGGCTCCTTAAAAGACGTCTTTGGATTTTTGAAAAAAACCTGCATGCGGATGTGTAGCTTTGACTTCTCAAAACGTGTGCGATTTCTGCCTACTTTGTAGAGAGTTCAGATAGGTAATCTGTTCAAGTGTCAGTGGAGTGACGCTGGTGTTTGCAAAGATGTTGTTTTTGAGAAAATTTTGGCCAAATGTGCTCCTTAGAACTAATTCAGGAGCTGGTTTGGGTATTTGTTGCAAGATTTGGATGGTGCAGGTGGAGGGCTTGTTATTTTTTATGCTCTGAATTAAGATCCATCTGATGC
Organism: Steatornis caripensis; assembly: GCA_013398225.1. Taxonomy (NCBI): domain Eukaryota; kingdom Metazoa; phylum Chordata; class Aves; order Caprimulgiformes; family Steatornithidae; genus Steatornis; species Steatornis caripensis. The sequence continues at coordinate 249,532 of VZSC01016068.1, read as the reverse complement.
TCCCTTTTCAGCAGACTGCTTTATTTGTAGACTCACCTAGTTCTACTGACAAAACTAATAACTTCTTTGTGCATTTGTCTTGTGTTTGTTTGCTTTGTCATCAGGGTGTTGGGAAAAACCCTTTTCAATCCTAGTCTATCTTTGACTTCTCAGCACTAGAATTGCGGAGAGTTGATCAGAAGTGTACCTGTTTCCTTCACTTACAGACCTGCTGATCTGAAACCCTTTTAAATTTTCCAGCCAGAATTTGAAATGGAGAATCTCATCATACATATCTCCCTACCTTCTGTAACAAATCATTGTTCTTAGTTCACTTGATGCATCTTTCTACAGGACACAGGAAGATGTCTGAAGATCTAACGTATTGTTAAGGATGACTGCCAACAATTTAGCTCGTTCTGAAAACAGTGGCATGATTAATCAGGGCTGACCTGCCTGCTCTGTGTCATACCTGTGATCTTATACAGCAGTGGGTATGAGTTATTTTGAGGAGAGTTATAAATTGACTTTGCTTTGGAAATCACACTTAATCTTTAGGTTCAGCCTGCCTTTTCTAATGGTGACAAGATGTGATGTTCTCTCAGCTGAGACTTCTAACAGGTAGGTTTTGAGCTTCTTCAAAACTTAGAATTCTTGACATCTTTTTGTCCGGTGTAATTGGAGTTGGTTTTTCAGGATTTAAATATAGGCTGTGTTGGTTTGCTCTGCTGGGATGGGTTTCTTCTCTGGGCCTTGGTGATCAGTTTTATTGTTTACTTCCCCATCCTGCCCTGATTGCTGCTGCTGTTGTAGAGCTTTCTCTATGTTGAAATTTTGCCGAGAGATGATTAAGAATTGGACACTCTGAAGAGCTCTCTGGATAAACTAAAGAGACAACAAATCTAATGCTTTTAGGGCTTTATTGCAAATGATAATTTGAACTTTGTAAATATTGTAAGAGGAGGATGCGACATGATTAGAGATCCTATGTAAATATTTGTTTTTTATAGTCTAAAATGTTTTCTGATGCTGTTTTTTACCATGTCCTTTTAAGCAGACTGTTTGTATGTTTTTAAAAGATGTAAACTCCTAAGATGTTAGCTAATTAGTGTGAAGACGTTAAAGAAAAGTAGCTTATGTGTAGACTGATGAATTATATATTTCAACAATATAAATAGGTGGCAGTAATTGAAACCTAAACTCACCTTTTGAGATTATGGTCACTAGGTCAGGATTTTTACATTTATGGTTGATTACCCTGCCCCCTCCACCCCTGCCCCCTCCACCTCCCCAGAACAGGCATTGCAAACTCCTTTTCCTTTGCTCCCTTGCCCTTCCAGGAATCCAAAGCATCCTAATTTAATTTTTTTCTTATTTGTTTATCTGTATTTAGAGCACCAACAGTAGCCATTGCCATTCATAGTGACTTGGTAGTAGAGAATAAAAAGATCATACAAACTAAGTTTAGTAAAATTAACTTTAAAATTTCCTAGTATTTTTTTGCTAATTGCAGATAGAGGTTTTTCTGGCCTTTTGAGAACGTTACTAAAGATGAGAACGGAGGTGTGAAACGTGCTTTCATTTTTAAAAGAGAAATGCAGCATGTTGCTGTGTGCAACTCATTTTATAGAGACGGCAGCCTTTCTTATTTGATGGATATCCTCAGAGATGAAATTTTATTTTATTTGTTGTGCTTGCAGTAAGAACTCCTGTTTATCAAGCAGCCAAAGTGTGAAGGTTTCAAGCTGTGCCGCTTTTGAGTCACTTTGGTAACCTGCAGCGGTTTGTAGTGTTGCAGCACAAAAAAGCCAGTGGTGGGAAGTGCAGCATAACCTTTTCTACATGTAATCCTTTGTGGGTTTTGTAGACGCTGCTAAATAGAAGACAATCTATAAGCATAAAGCCTAGCCAAATCTAATCTTGTTTGACTGGAAAAGAAGAAAAATGGCAAAATCACATAACAGATTCCTAAATGATATTTTTGATGAGAAACGACTGGTCAAACTTTCTTGTATCCCTTGAGAGGAATAAGCAGCGTATTGTGCAGGTACCAAAGCTGACCTCAAAACGCATTCTGGAAGTGTGTGCAGCAGCACCAGGGAGTCCTCCTTGCTTCCTGACTCACAGCTTCAGTTGTTTCTTCCTCCCGGGCAATGTATTGCCAATACAGATCATACGAACAACAGATAATCCATGAGCTTGCAGGGCGTGTATGTCATACAGCACAGTCTGTAAGGAGCCCTGTGCCGGACCTCATCCTGAGTTTTGTGCATTTAAGGATAACTTCAAGCTTTTGGTTGATAAATATTTCTTCCCAATTTCTTTCTCCAAAACCTCATTTCATATCAGGAGAACCAGTCTGTGACCATCGGGATTGGACATAGCCTGCCAGAACACTTCACCAGGCTTTTTTTCTTATACTATAATTCTTTCAGCCAAGGAGTCCTGTGTGGTCTTTGTGAATTGTCCTGCTGGCCTGGAGCCCCTTCTCTGCTGTCATCCTCTGTGAAATGAACATGTATCTCAGGTTGGAGGGCACATGTGTTGTAGGGGACACCAGCATTTTGATCATGTGGTGTTTGCACACGCACAACATTTTGTGTGATGTTTGGGAGACACTAGGGTTTGGACCTTAAACAGCCTCATGGTAGATTTTGTTGACCTACTCTGAGAGGAAGGCTAGGCACTTTTGCTCCAATTTAGTGGAATGGTTTCTTCTGTTGTTCTGTTTTTAATTTGTTTCTTTATTCTCTCCTTAAGCCTTCCTGACTGCTTTTTACAACCTGCTTTCTCCTAGATATGGTTCGAAGGCATTTGCAGTTATTTAGAAGAAGTTATTGCATACCTAGGCAGTACCTTTCATCATGTATTAGCAAATACCCTAATTGGGTTCAGTACTCTTTACAGCTTGCTGATATGATGCTATCAGTAACACGTAAGCTGGCTGTATGAAAGTGTGTGTGTACATGTATATGTGTATGGATACAATCTCCCTTTAGTCCTGATGCAGATTTCTGGATAAGATTCCAACTTTAGTAAAGGCACTAAGTAAAACTCTTCTTCCCAGGAGAGGGAGGGTATTGATAATGTCTGTGAAAAGGCTGGCTAGAGGCTACAGGGTAGCTTTGGTGGCTCTGACTTGCATTCCAGACCATCAACAGAAGTTGTAGTTGGCGGCCATGAGATCTATCATGCCTTCTGTTGAGCTGGCGGCTGAGGTACAGGTAGAGCTGCAGCTGAGCAGATGCGATTTCAAAGAATCAGCTGTTGCCTCTGTGACAAATGTACGCACACCTTTAGAGTGGGACAAGCATGAATGGCACGTCTCAAAGGATGAGGACAGCTGTGCGGTAAGAAATCATGCCTTATGGTGAACCCTCCAACCCGTGTACCTTTTCTCTGCACAAACGATGAAATGCTGTACTTTGAGAAGCATCAGTATTGTCTGCTCCTTAGAGCTTGTGTGGTGTCTTCAGTTTCTTAAGGTGCACAATTAAAGAAACCACATTCGATGAACAGCCACAGTATATTCTGAAAGGCATTTATATGAAATGGCCCAACCTCCCTTTTGGTCCTAAATAAAACTTAAAAATACTTATACGTGTTGAAATCAGAGCCTACATACTGCTGTGTTAGGACACTTATTCTAGTATAATATCAGATCTCCTGACAATGACTGACATAGGATGCCTAACAAAAGTGTAGGAGCCACACTGTAGGGTAAGCAGGGGCAGAATAACTTGTTCTATGATAACGTCTCATTTCTGAGAAGAGATAAATTTCATCTCAAAGTAGTAGATTTTCCCTTCTTTTTCCTGCTTGTTGCTGAATCATCCGAAACACACGTTACCAATTTCACTGTTTTTGNAAACTTAAAAATACTTATACGTGTTGAAATCAGAGCCTACATACTGCTGTGTTAGGACACTTATTCTAGTATAATATCAGATCTCCTGACAATGACTGACATAGGATGCCTAACAAAAGTGTAGGAGCCACACTGTAGGGTAAGCAGGGGCAGAATAACTTGTTCTATGATAACGTCTCATTTCTGAGAAGAGATAAATTTCATCTCAAAGTAGTAGATTTTCCCTTCTTTTTCCTGCTTGCTGCTGAATCATCCAAAACACACGTTACCAATTTCACTGTCTTTACTTTGCATCTGAAGGCTCAGCAGAATTTCTGAATTCTTGAGCTCAGAAACTTCTGGTAAAATTGAGCGTTGTAACCTGATTATCAATGAAAGAAATGCAGGCATTTTGATATACTTTTAGTTTAGGAGTTACCGTGTTTTTATGTTAATAGAGGCTCTCTTTCTCCATAATGCCAGATAAACTGAAGGACAGTTCCTGAACAACCTTCAGTCTCGGTTCATAATGCGTTCTGTATGATGCATTTGATTGTGTCATCTCTTAATACATAAAACAAGAAATCATGCAGAGAGTAGATGGATGAGTGAACGTATAAACGTGTATAGAAATTTTACTGAGTAAGGACATTTCAGTTCAAAGATGGAATGCAGTAAAGAACATCAGATATGCAAAACTGTCAAATAGAATGTATCTCAGTATACATATGTGCAAAAATATGAGCATGTATGTGTGCACGTGTATGTGTATATATGGACCTATGGTCTTCTAATGCATAAATGTAAAATTTCCAAAAATGTGGTGATGAGAGAGGACCATTTTAGCTCATGTCAAGATAATGTGCTTTAGTAATTTCTCTGTCCCTGGAGAGCTTATTAAACACTAAACAAAATGTCTCAGAATGTAACTGATTGAGTGTTTTAAATTATTCACTTTTGTTTGGCTCTTGGCCGGCTTCTCATTGCAGAGCGCTATGGCAAACAAAACCTGTGATTTACACTGACAATGATAATACACAGTTTATTTTGCTAGCTTCTCAATTCAGAGTTTTATAAAGTAAACATTCAAACAAAGCTCAGGTTCTTAATGTAAACACATTTTGTAACTCTGAACTTAGCCAAGCAGTTCGAAATCAAACAATAACCGTATTTTTCCCCCCTTCCCATGAAAATGTCATTATATATTTTTCCTTGCCGCTGCTGATAAATGGGGATATTCCAACTTGAATAATGAGAAAAGACAGCAGTAACTGAAGAACTTTTTTTTTCTTTCTCACATTTCTTTTTTTTAACCATGTAGGTTTAGCACCACTTTCCTAACCATTTTATCTTTTACTGCGAAGTGTATCCTTGTGAGAACTGACGCAACTTCTACCATACATTGCGTATCTGCTCGTCGTGTTCCACTTGTTCCAAACTCAGAGTGCATAGTGAAAGTTAGCGGGCTTCTGTAAGATCTGTAACTTCCAGGTATTTCTGGGATTTTGCTGACGTTTTCTCTTTTGTATTTTGGGTTGGGTTTTTTTCCCCCCGATTTGCTGAATTAATTTTCTTCCAAAAGGTTGTTTGTTCCTCCTTAACAACTGAAATATGAAATCTGATTGTCTGACCAGAAGTGGAATGGCAAGAAATCTGAATGGGCAGATGCAGTAGATGCGAAGCAGTTAGGCTGGGTCAGAGTCAGTGGTCAATACTGGCACCGTGAGGGAGAGGTACAAGAAACTGTGCTGCAAATTGTTGTGTTTTAAGTGTAGTAAACAGCCAGTAAAGATTTATCTTTCATATGCCTATTCAAAGACCGGTTACAGAAAGGAGTGGTGACCCTAGCTGAGTTATCTACAAATTACTGCTTTTGAAGTGGGATTTTAGTCCATGTGAAGACACCTGTCTTCGGTCAGTTGAGTGGAGCTGTCGTGATTATGTTTCCATGGACAGTGCTGGGAGCTTAGGTGCCTACCTCACAACAGAGACATCTGAACAAGGTCGCTTACTTTAGATGTCTTGATCTATAAGCTGAATCATGCCTTTAATGTCAGACACGGAACAAAGTTTACATTTTGTTTCTGAACATAATTTATAGCTACAGTCGAAAGCAGAGAGGGGAACATGAGCGCTAGGAGGGCAAAATTTGCTCCATGTCAAGTAAGCTTACTGAAAGATGAGGTAATACACCTATTATAAGATAGTCTGGATATGTTGTGTAAGAACGGAGAAACAGAAACGTGATCTGAAGAGAAAGTGAAGGTTAGGATTCTTTTTAGGCTGCAACGAAAAATATGTGTTTTGCTATAATGACTGCAAAAATAATTACACTTTAGAGAGTGGATGACAAGAACCAAAAAGGAAACGAAATTGAATTATTTCAATACTAAGGACTGAAGTATCTGAGGACAAATAGATCAAATAGAATAAGCCTATTTAAAAAGACCCCAAAGCAATGCACAGTGCTTTCATAGGAATGTCTGCTTAGTGTACACTTTACGAACTGTAGCACGTAGTTGTATGTACTCTTTTGTCTTATGTATTTGTCCTGCATGCAATGACAGTGAATAAGACTTAGCACCAGTAATGACTTCTGGTGATGTGTCGTCCTTCTGTTTTAAGCTTGAGGAAAGTGAGGTGTTTGTGTTAAATAAGGAAGTGTAATGACTTCTGCAGTGTTATATGGCAAATCATCACCTTTTCTCTTTCCTGCTGTCATCATAACAGCTGAACAAAAAAGATGACATAGAGAAGTTTCTTAAAGAGCTAAAGTAGAGGTCTGGATGCTATGAGAAAGTGGAATTGTCCAGGATGGGGTTTTTTGCATTCTTGGTCTCAGTGTTTTCTTGTATTGGAATCCAAGTACTTTAATGTCCTAATTCTTGAAGATATTTCAGTGTCTTAAACTTTCATCATATATGTTTTGCCTTATCACAAGTTTTGGTAGATTCAACTGAAGAGGACTTGTGATATGTTCTCTTAAGCTTTTTCAAGATAAAATTAATTGAAGGTGTTTTTAGTATTTTTCTTTTAAAAACAAACAACCTCTCCCACTCTTCTCTGCTTAATTGGAAATAATTTTCAAAAGCCTAACTGTTCTAGTGAGCTCAGCATCTTCATTCCTCTCCCTGTTATTGTTATGAACTGCTGCATGCCTGAATGCGTTGGAAGTCTGGCTGCAGTTATCTAAGAGGGTGAAGGCTGCATGCCTGAGCTCATTTCAAGGTATGACCCCACATGCTAGTACTTATTTCTTGAAAATGTCACTAAATATTTCATTATAGGTATTTTCAGGAGACTTACGTATGGGTTCCTATAATCGCATTCTTTGATTTTTAGAAAGAAAAGAAGGTAAAACCTGAAGACTGTGATGTTCTGCAACTATCCAAACAGTCAGCTTTTGCAATAGCAAATCAAGATTCTGATTTTACTTTTTCGTTTGGGTGCAGTAAGAATAGGCAGCTGTTTCTGTAAGGCTTGTAAAAACAGTGGTATTTGCTGTGGAAAAAAACTGTTTGTATAGTGAAACAAAACGAATTATGGAAGTTTGTTTCATGGCTGGATTTTTTTTAGTCTCCAATAGCGTGCAAACTACTACTAGGCTTTCCCCCCTGTTAGGATGAACACAAAGTTTTTCTACAGTGTGCTTTTATGAGGGTCGAACTGGACTCTTGCTCAATATCCTGAACACTAAAAGATATCTTTTTCAAGAACACTGTAGGCATTTCATAATTTAGAGGTCTTGCTTCTTTCTTGCATTTCATTTGAAATTAGCTGAGAGATGAGAAAATGGGATGATGATGGATAGGCGCACAACCATAAGAAACCCAATTAAAAAATGGCCTTTGTAAACATCTATTTTAAACAATTGTAAGTAACTAGTCAGACCCTTGAGTTTTGTTTTCATGGACATTAAAGTGCATGAAAAACATACTCATGCCAGGAAAGGGGTAAACGAACTGCTGTGAGCTCAGTTAGTCTTGCTTCAGTGCAGAGACCAGGATTAACAGTAGGATAGAAGGGCAAAGCGTTACACAACTTAAGGACAGATCAGGAAGGAGAGCAGACTTGGCACATGATTCTGCTTTTCTCTCAACTGGCTGGAGTATTTTGTGTTTGCCTGATATCTGTCAGTTCTCTTCTTTACTATAGTTTCTTCTAATTAGTTGGTGAATCAGACAAATTGGTCTTGAGTTCTGCTTGAGTTATTCCTAGAATCTTCTGTTAAAAGCTAGTGCTGCGTCTCATTTCTCTGACTTTTTTAAGGGAGGAATTACCCACCGGCTAATAGTTCATCAGTTTCTCATGCAAGTTCTTTTACAACACTTAAATACCATTTAGTCCTGGTAAGGTGCTAGTAAGCTTGTGCTTTGTGTTGTACGAATTTGATCTAAAGGTTTTGCTATTGTCAGCTTCAGATGGCTTCACAAACTCTTTCTCCGTAAAGAGAGTCTCGTTAAATTGCTTAGTTGGCTTTGGGGAGAGTATTTTAGTTGCTTTTGCTTTGCTGATATACATTGACATGGAATCTGCTTTGTCAGTGTCCTTAAATTGTTTCTGTGGTGCCTTCAAGGGATTTGCTCTTTTGAATGTGCAGTTTATTTAGTTTCCATTAGTGTTATGTGCTTATCCCACTTAAAGCTAGATACCATGGTTGCGTTTTGCTTTCTTCCCTCTTAACCTCAAATAGGTCGAATTTGAGAACTTACGCATATCTGGCTTTTCAGTATTTACAGTGTGGACTAGTTCGTGGCTCTAGTAGGAACAACAGCCGTAACTCACTTCTACTATTGAAATTTATTATTAGATGCTTTACAAAAAGTTTGAATATTTAAATACCTATTCTCTGTTATACTCATGTGACACTTATCCAGCATGTAAAAATAACTGAATATTCCCCTTATTTTTCTGCTCTTTCTACCTCACGTCACTATGTGGTGTCATTATTTTGGATTGATGGTCAGTAGTCTAGCATTTATATGATAATCTTTTTATGTATGAGCTTCAATGCACAGAAAGCCCGGATATGCTTTTCAGAGTTAAATACATTTATCTTATTTCACTCTCTCTGCTTTTCTTTTTTCTTGTTGTAGCTGTACAGCTCCTACATCAGCATAATTAATTCTCTCATTCTGATTTAAATACTTTATCAATAGTATAATCATATTCTTCTGAATGTTTTCTTTTCACACACTTTGAGAAGCACATTCTGTCCATGTCCACATTTAAAACTAGACAGTCTAGTTTTTATGTTGGATTCGTGGACCTGCATTTGTACAGGAGCACTTGCACCCTTGTTCTTTGGCTGTGTCTCCTTTTTTTTTTTTTTTAACATCAGCTTGGTTGAAATGCTGTTTGGTTAGACAGAGCTTTGCTATTTCCTGTCAGACTTCATTAACTACTTTAATGCTTTATTTCCAAGAATACAGAGTTTTAATGATTGCGTCCCTAATTGATGTGTCATCTTGAACTGTGCGTGCCTTTGCAACTGCCAACTTTCTGCTAGGTTTAAACAGTCTTTGTCTTAATTTTAAGCTTAAATACCAGCAGCCTATTTTTGTTTTATTTTAGGTAGGGATTGTGCATCCTATTCCAAAAGTCTTTTCACAGTCTAATAAATTAAACTGAACCCTTTCTTTCTGCATAATTTTCTCAACTACTTACTGAAATGCTACTTTGCTTCCTTAACCTGCTCTTTGGTCCTAGGCCGTTTCAAAGACGTGACCACTGAGACAGTCTTGTAGTTAGGTGGCTAAAAAGCTAATTTTGTCTCCAAGGACTTTGCAAATTCCGTTACGTGTTGTTAATTTTTATCATGAATTGCTCCTCAGTTTTCTCCGAGGAATGCTCTGGATGCCTCCTGGGTATCATAAAACCAACTATCTTTGCACTTAGTAACCAGAATACCCGGAGGCAAGATTGTGTATACTGTTTTGAGAGTCAGATCTTTGTATACGTGTCAAACTACACACTTTAATGAAATACTGGCAGTGAAATCTGAAATGATATTAAATTAGCTTAATTTTAAGATTGGTTACAGACAAGAAATTTAGACCAGACTAATCTTAAATTTTGATAATGCTTATGAGCATATATAGAAAACAGCCTGATATATAATTTATGTAAAATAAATGCTTTATTTTATGAAACTAGTAGAAGTTCTGTTGTTTGGAATGCCTTCATTTCTTTCTTTGCACTGGAATACCTTCTTTTCTTTGTTTGTTTGCATGTGAAGTTAATACAGAGCTAAATAAGATGGGAATTCATAAAGATCAGGACTTGAATCTGTAAGGTACATTCCTTTATAAAACCCTATCAGGTTACACACTGTGCTGTTGAATGCTCACTATTGCAAGAAATTATTCTTTCCAAAATGGTATTTTAAATCTCCTTGCCCTTTGGTAAAGTGAGGGCTTAGGAAGCTGAATCGCCTAGCTATTTGTGCTCTTCTATAGGTTCGGTACTGTATATCTCAACCATCTTTTATTTCTAGGCCAAGTACTATGTCATTGAGACCTGAAGCGCATACAGATGATAACGATAGTCTTCGCTGTCTTTTCAAGAGAGTTGAACTATATAAACTGTTGAGTTTATTTGTTGCTCCTTCAGTCAGAGCTACAATGCTGGCTGTTAGATTGTGTTCAGAGACCATGAGAAAACTGGATTCTGAACCAAAGATGATCTGTATAGTGCTGATATTTCAATAAGCGTTGTGGATGGCTGGCAATTAATAACATAGATTTATGGATGTGGTGCTGTACTACGATGGTGAAGCTTTGATGAATGTGTTTACAAGGTCCTTTGAGTTTTAATATAGTGGTTTTCATTAAGTTTATTTATAATCTATAGTTTTTATTGGCTATACTTAAATCTAGTCTATAAGAATTTCCAAGGTTTATAGCAAACTTAAAGAGATATAAAAAGTGAAGTAACTTTATCCAGTGAGTATGTTTATCCGAATATGTCATCAAACTTCTCAATTTCCTTTTTAGAAGACCGGTTAGGGACAGACTGACTCATTCTCCTGTCTGACAGAATGCAAAGACATGCAAAGTTTAGCTGGCAAGACTGTTGAAAAAAGGGAGAATTTTAGGATGTTGGAGAGTGTGTCTTGCTTCTCAGTTTCTCAGTTGGATGTAAGATTAAATTTTCAAATGAGGAACATGTGAAATCTTGTCTAAACATCTGACTAAATGATGTCCCAATTTGCTGATGACTTAAATGCAAATTGTAGACTCTGAAAATTCCTAAAAGTCGTCTTAGTAGCCATAAATTCATACGTCAGAATAAAGTTTACAGTGCTAAAAATTTTCTGATAACCCTAAATTTCTTAGCATACAAATCAAATTGAAAGAAGAGAGTGCCTGGTCTCCATTTCTGCTAGATTTTATTTTCTTTTCCACAGGATTGTCTAGTTTTGTTCAGTTTTTTTCCCAGGTTATGAGGAGGAAGGAGGCTAGCATAGTGTGTAAGGAAATGCAAGTGATATGGTAACAATTATGACTGACTGAAATGGAAGGACAGTTCAAGAAAACTGCTGTTTTGTTACCTCTACTCTGATAATATTTGTGGGGCATGTGTCTTTCCCCAGTGACTTGAAGATAACCGTGAATCAAAGTGTTGAGACTAAGGAATTTCACAGTAGTGTGTAAGAAGCAAGACTCTAGTTTTAAAAGTGAAGAGCTGTGTTCAAATTGCAGGTTTTTAATCAGCTCTCGTAATTTCAAGCAATATGTGTAACTTGAAAGGTATTGGCAAGGAGGTAAATTAGGCGTTGTTCAAAGAGCAGTTTTAGTGATTTTCTTTTGCAGTGCCATAACCTGAAGCTATCTCTGCTGAAGCTGCTAGGAGTGTCTTGGGCAGAGAGTAAGACCAGACCCGTGCAAGGTATATCTCATCAAGCTCATATGCACCTTTGAAAACAACCATGTTTCTGGATTCAGTGAGTTTCCCTTCTTCTCCAACACTCTTGGTAGAGTCTAGGAGAAAGTAACTCATGCTAGGCCAAATTTGGCAGGCATAAATCAGTTAGTTGTATGGATATTTTCAGCATTATTGTCCCTTTGGCACTTTTAATTTCCTGTTTTGGGAGGGAGTAGGACTTTTCTGTGGCAAAATACTTCCCCTCTCCCATTTCAGTAGCCTGATCATGACGACTCCATCACAGCTGTCAGGTTTGGGGTGTTTTTCTGCTTGAAAATTAATGTTATTGAGGATCAAGCGATGATTCAAGAGCCTTTAGTGCCGGAGCCATCTCTTGTCAGTATGTCTATACAAGCTCTAGCTTTTACCAGTCGTGTTCCCCAGCATAAACTTTTCTGTGGGAGGATGAAGGGACTGGTTAAGTCTCTCTGCCTGCTCAGTCTCTGGAGTTCCTTCGTATTGTGCCTTGCAGGGGCCGTTGTGTTGAGTTTTTATCCCAAGGAATGTGTAGGGGAGACCTACAGCACAATGCGAGGGGGCAGTTCTCCATTCGGAATTGTACTTAAGCATCAGACCTTGTTGCAGCCTACTCAGACTCTCATCTTAGGGCTTTATCTGCTATGGATCTCAGCTGGGTCTGTTTCTATGACCAAAATGGGTGCCTTAGGGTTCTTTTCCAGTCTTAGCCAAGTATCTAGAAATCTTTCAGTAGAGTAACAATCCTATCAGAAAGGACTATATTGACTTGTTAAAGAGAATGAATTATTGAATGAATGAAAAAGTATAATTTTATTTATGACAATGAAACTTTTATAGAACAGTTCTACAGGGATTGAGACCTTTCTGTATTTTGGACATTTGAAATGAGAAGCAAAATTGTCGACAGTATGTTTGGAGAGCAACCCTCTGTTGCCAGGGATGAGACTAGATGATCTAATGGCTTTTCTTGTATCTACTTACTATTACTCCCATTTCCTGCTCTGGGCCAGCCACCCGTCCTGTTCGCCCCCATATAGGAGTCTGATTTTAAAACCAAAAGTTTTAAACTGACCTTTTAGTTTATTTCTGAATTTATACATATTCTGTGGCTTTTTTCTAGCCTTCTTAACAGAAGGCTTCAAACATGGACCATACTTTTCCAACGTGTTCACACTTTTGGTCTTCAGACATTAAATAGATTATGTCTTACCTTGCCCAAGTGTGTGGTGTGTTCCTGAAAGGTTATACAGTGTGCATTTCAGGCTCAAGAAACAAAAAAATAATGTACTTATGTGAAAATGAAAATTATCATGTAAGAAGATTTTGGTGTTTATTTTTAACAATTTTTTCAGTAATCTCTGTTCTCAACAGATTTAATGCTACTGATTTTCATGTTTATTCTCTGTTTAAAATTACTGTCTGAGCACAGAGACTGAGGCTGTGACACTTTCTTAAATTGCTTCAGTCTCCCATGCGTGCTTCTTTCATGTATAATGCTCAGAGATTTTGTAGCTGGGCATAAATGCATTGAAGCTCATAGTATGCTATGGGAAACTTGGTTATGAGTTTAGACTGCAGGTCTTGGTAACTGATGTATGGCCTGCATTCTCAGTTCTCAGGGCTGTTACTCTCTTGCCTGTTCTTAAGATATGAAACTAATTATAGGACAGAGAACTCACTTAAGATCTTTCTCGCAGCAGAAAAATTTAACTTCATGGAGACTTCTCCTCCTCCTCCATGCTCTAAAAGCAGTATAACTTTTCCCACAGCAATGGCTTGTTCTGGGAACTTAAGATAGTGTCAAACTTTCTATCTCCGAGAATGATTTAGAGATTTTTCTTTGTCTGATGTTGTGTTGTTTGTTTTTGGTTGGGTTTTTTTTCCAAACTCCAGTTACAAAATCCTGTGCCAATTTCTCCCTCTCTCCCAGCCCCACCCTGCAATGAATCAGAAGTGCACCGTGTCTTTTTTTGGGCACAGGTCTTGGTCCAGTCATCCACTTCTGTTGTTGCTTAGATTAGACTAATTATGCTGTGCCGCACATGGAGCGGTGCACTCGGTCTTATTTGGAAATGTAAATTGGTGACTAGAGTGAGTGCCTCATTACCAAGGGCAGCGCCTCACTATAAGCATATTTGGCCAGTGCTTGATCGCACGCACTGGTCACTGGTTAGGCTCTAAACTGAGTATATGGTGTTGGTGTTGATTTACAAGACCCATAAATATTCTGAGACCTGCCAGCTTAGAAAGATCATCTTTCCCTCTGAGCTCTGACACTACAGTTAGAAGAGCTGACCAGAGGTACCAGCAGGGTGGTTTTCCATGATCATCCCTTTCAGGAGAATTTATGCCCTTGTGCAGGGAGGGCATATGGCAATGACCATCGGAGAATATCCTTAGACTAAGGTTTTTCATTGTGTCCTCTCTGGCCTCGAAGTATGCAATGATAGTATCAGCTGGTAGTCATGACAGTGTGCCTGAAGCAGTGAACAGACATCTTATGTGCTCAGAATTTAGAGAAATTAAATATGAGCCTCATTTTTCTCTGTCATTCCACCAGTGTCAGTGGAGTTGCATGAGAAATGTTATCACCTAGGTCTTGCATCTGCTTGCTGATTGCAGTAGGTGGAATAATTTAGAATTGCTCTATGGATCTAGAGAATTTCTGAGTTCTGTTAGCACTGAGCTGAAAGCCCTGTTTCTATTTGTATTTATTCTTAATCTATGTTTTGAATAAACATAACGTGACCTTATTGAACAGTTTTGAGTTTTTTATTTCCTCTGCTAACCTGGATTTTATTAATTTATTTGCTGTAAGATAAAGTATTGTAACCTCCCATCAGGCACAGAAACTGTTGTAGAAATATTTGAGTCCTTGAATTTTGACAAGGGTGTGATTTTACAGCATCTGTTGAAAGTTAGGTAGTGCAATGGTACATAGTTTTTTCACGTACGAGCATGAGGTAATCAATCTGCGTACATCACTTCCTTGAGTCTGTCTTTGTGCCTCAGTGGTGTTATTAGTGGGACTGTCCCATTGGGGTGTAATGCATAATAAGAATGCAAATGTTTTGCTTGTGGTGGGTCTCTCTTATTCACCTACAGAACACTAGATACCCATGAAAAAGGTCAAATGTACAGAGATCTGGCATCCATTTCACAACTTGCAAGACATAGTCTCAGGCATATGTAATATATGTAACTCATTGCCAGAAAGCTAAAAGGAAATGATTGCATTTGAGTACAATGCAATCTACAACAATAGTTCAGTGTGCATGAAATTAAAAACTGCTGGTAACACATGTAGAGTAAATAAGTTGACAGTGTTTGTTTTTACTGTAGCTTTCTATAGAGATAAGATCCTACTTCTTATAATATTTAATCGGCTTCATTAAGAAAACCAGCAAATATTAATTATACCCACTGTTATAGAATATTGAATTTTCCAGAGCTGGAAAACGTTGTTGTTCCAATGTGTGAATGTGTCAGAATTAATGTACAGCAATGCTACGCTGACAACACACTAAGACATTTCACCTTTTAGCCGAGATAGTTCCTTCTGTCCTTGATGCCCTTGTCCCAGTTTTCAAGCATTGCTCACTTGGCCTACTATGTGTAGCAATTACTTTAGTGTGACACTTTAAAAAAAGAAGCAAACCACATAAGCAAGAGCGCTCAGGTTTATGAAATCACATTTCTTACACTGCTCAGATATTGAGTAGGTTATAACATAATATGATTTAATTATGGTATGTTTTTAGTGTGATGTTTAGTCCATGTATTAACATTGCATGAGAAGGTAAGAGTGTACTGTAAAGGTACGCAAGAGGAAATACATAGCCTTAATGCCGTAATGAGAGTGCAGAGACAGACTGGTGAAATAGCTGATGTGGAAATGATAATAAAATATTTTTGAAGTGAGGGCCTGTGAAAGGATTTAGTTATTTAGATGGACAGAGAGATATGTTTGGTTTATTTGTGGGGGGTTTTAAATTTTTTTCATTATTTTCTTGGAGGTACTACGAAGAAGAATTTGTGAGACTTAAATGTGGAAAGGCTCAGGTAAAAAAATGTGCCTATATATGACAGGCTGAGACAAGCAGTATGACTTTGTTACCCCAGTTTTAAGAACTGAGCTATTGGAGAATCTTAAGGATGAAGCCAAGGGCAGGGTGTTAAAAGATTGAGTTCCCTTCTAGTCTCGTGGAGTTGGGTATGATGGCAGGTTGCTCACAAATGGTGAGATTCATTGTGGTGGTGCTGCTGCTGGTGGTTGGAGTAGACTTGAGTCATCAGCATAAAAATGATGGCTGGCTTTGCATTTCTGTGAGGAGAAGGCAGAGTGTGAATGGATAAAGAGAAGACCTAAAGAATAAGACCTGTGGGGTCCTATGTAGAGCAGAGGTGGACGATGAGAAGTTTCTAACTCAGAGTACGCTGTGGAAACACTTATAGAAATGAGTCCAGCTGGAGTCGCAGAAACTCTGTGTGGGTAAGATGGCAAGGAAGTGCTGAAAGCTCATTTGTGTCTAAGGCAGCCAAAAGATCAGAGACAGTGAAGGTGGATTAGGTTCAGAGGTTTGCCAGAAGGGAAGTTACTGAGCCCTTAATGAGAGCAGTTTCAGTTGAACATGGGGCAAAAGCCAGACCAGAATGATGCCTACAATGAAACTGAGGGAAGGGTCCTCCTGGTGAGGATGACAAAGACCGAGTCAGGAGCCCAGACAGCCAGCAGAATCGCCTTAGAGATCTTCAGTAGTCAGCTGGATGGGTCTGAGCAACCTGATCTGACTGTGAAGTTAGCCCTGCTCTCAGCAGGTTGTGCTGGAGACCTCCAGAGATCGCTCTTAGCCTGTATCACCCAACAGGACATCATGTTAACTGACTGACCTTGAGAGGGCCAGCAGCTGGAGCAGCAAGCAGGGTGTTTTACGGTGTTTTGTTAGATGAGGAAGACTACAGTTGTGAGACTTTTACAGGTTAGGTTCAATTTTTTATGCTTCGTGAATGGTGGCTCCTCAGATGCGTATATTGATAACATATCTTAACACTGAAAATGCCCTTTAGTTGATGTTTTGAGGAGAAATGTCTGATACAGTGGAAAAGTTTTGCTGGCTGGCTTAGGTTTTTTCACTTGCTTACAGCATAAGGAGTAAGTTTCCTTTTAGGAAAGGTTACGATTATCTTGTATGTAAAGAATTATGTTTTTTTCTTTGGACTACATTCTCTAATATGACCTTTGTGAGTGTGAATTCAGAGCTAAAACAAAAACTTATGATGGCTTTCCTCCCTGTAGAAAAAAATCCCTCACCTTATTAGATGATCCTTAAACTAAAGATCATATTAGTTGCTTCTGTACCAACTTGCAAAGTTTTGTGCTAATATTTGAATTACTGTTTAGCAATATTTATCGTAACTGCCTTTAAAAAAATCTATTTACATTGCTTATTAGCAAACTGCTGGTTTATCGTGTTGAAAAACATTAACTTATTTAACAGGTATGTATAGATAATAAAGCTTTACCCTTTGTATAGTTGAGCCTATATAGTATATAGCAAGTTTGAAGATGGGACACACCTATACATTGGGACATTTCTTCCTTTTCTCCAATTTAACCCTTGTACCCCAAGGTACCTGTTATTGATTTCCTCCACTCATATTTTCATTTCCTTTCAAAATTTGAAAAATGGGGAATAACTGTGCTTATGCAATGTTTAAAATCCCTTGAGATATGCAGAGGAAAAAGGCTGTGTAAGTGCAGATCATTTTACTAGTTTACTTTGTTTCTTTTTTTTTGGGGGGGTGGTGGTAGAGAGTAACAATGTAAACATGTAAATACTTGCAAGCACATTGCGTGTGTTTTCAAAGGAACATGCATATCTGGATAACCTTTAGTTTTACATTTTAGCTTTGTAAATTTTTTTCTAAAATAGCAGCTTTTATCACTTAATTGTACTGCAAAAATATGAAATGAGGATAAACGTATTTGAGTAAGTAGCTACAGCCTCAGGGAAGATGCAGTGGAATCTGCATTTGAATCTAAAGCAAGTATTCTTCTTAGTCCTTAATCCTGCCCTCTATGCCCCAATTCCATGAAATGCAAGAACTTCTAAACAAGCTGAATGGCTTTTGTGCTGTGGTTCTTCACGTGCACCTAGTAGTCTCTGTGTCTAGCTTCTTTTTACATTCTTGCGAGTTTAGGTGCTGCTGTTTCTTTAGGGCCCAGCAATACAATAAAATTTTCCCTTCTAGAATCTAGTAGTCTTGGTCTAGTATACTACCATGCACATGTAGTTTGTGTTCCTGTGTGATCTGCAGACATACAGAGTATAATTCATGTTGATGTGCGGGAAAGACCTATCTGGTTGTTGCCCATTGGCCTCCTTTTCGCCACAAAACTTCCTTATCTGATAGGCGTTTGCCAGTGACTCTGTGCTTTAAAAGTACATAAGACTGAAGATTAATAAATATAATGACAGTAGCATAATCTTATCATTCTTTTACTGGTACATCTCTGTTGCTAAGTGTCGAGACTCTTTTCGGTTTGAAAGTCCAGTCTTTGTCTTTTAACTACAGCAGAACTATGGAGGATTAGCTTTGGCTAGCAACAAGGAAAACCTTTAAAACGTCTAAAGGGTTAACATTAAATGCTAATCCAGTTCTCATATCTTTAGAAGGCTGTCACTAGTCCTGTCATAAGCTTAAACTCGTAAGTCTGACAATGTACAATAGCTAAGGTCAAACTTAGTCTTGTTGCCTTGCTATGAAGTAAGAAGGGTTCTCAAACGATTAAGGGGAAGAGTTTTTACTGAGTCACTGAAGACTGCAAATATTTCACATGATCTAAACATGTTTTCTAGCTCACTTAATGGGAAATGTCATGTATGGAGGGAATAAGGCAGCAGAAAGGCCCTATGGATGGAAGCTTGCCTAGTTTTTGTAAAAAAAGATCATCTGCTAAATTAGTTTATCATTAAAGTTTTCATTTAAGATTTCTTCAGTTCTGTACTTCCTGAGCACATATGTAAGAAAAAGGAAATGCTTTCCCTCCTCTTTATTTGAAAGTATATTCAGTCATATGTAAGAGTTGGATCTGACTCGTAGTTTCTTTATTCTTGCTGTCAAGAGTAGCTTTCAGTGCTTCAGCATCACTGTCCCGTAACATCCAAGTTTTTTTTCATTCTGATCATATGATCACTTATTGTTCACATACCTTGTTTGGCTTGCACCGTTCTGTACTCTTCAAGAATATCTTTGGCATATACTGTAGCCTTGCTTTTTGATAAAGCAAGATACTTCTTTGACTAATTGAATGGAAGTTCAGGATTTTGCTTTGAAACTTAAATACTGTTAGGAATGTTAGATACCTTTCCATGCTTAGAAGAGAATACTGCTTCTGGCTGAAAAAAGAAGGAAGTTTGTTGATGAATACTTAATGCTTTCTGATTTTTTTTTTATTTCTTTTTTTAACTGAATTGAGGTGGGGGAAGCAAAAATCCATTTATCACTGCTTTACTTATGAAACTTTTCATAGAGTTCTATTTATTCTTAATCCAAATGCAAAATTCACATCCTCGGAAGTTTTAAATTGGACTAAATTTTTTGAAATGGAAGAAAAGGTCACTTTGTTGCATATGGGTGTGTTCCGAATGTCAAGACAGGCAGGATAGTGTAGAAAGGGCTGTGCCTTAACTTGCTGAGCGGTTTTTTTTGGTTGTGGGGCTTTTTTGTTGGTGTGTGATTTTTTTTTTTTTTTTTTTTTTGTTATGGCAGGCAATTGCGTGGAGATCTTTATGGTGACATTACTTGGCAAACATTTTGGAATCAGCTCAACATGTGACATCACACCCCCTTAAGGTTTTCCACATAAAATACATCCTCCAAAGAAAATACAAAAATTGAGACTTAATCTGAAATCTATTATTATATCCTCCAAGGTCTCATTAGGCACCTCACTACTCCCCCCAACCCGCCCCTTACTTTTTCCAGGCTGATAGACTAAGTGTTGCAGATAATAGTGGTAAATGTTTTATAGTCTTCTTGGGGGGAATATGGAGAAGGGGCGGGGAAGAAAGTTTTAATCCCGTGTCTACCGTGTTTTCACAAAACAAAAATAAAAGGACTCTGATGCTTAGTCTTTCCTTCTGTGCAGTTTTTCACACTGTGTGACCACACGTGTCTGATGTAACGTTTTGCCACTTTTAGCAATCGTAGTTGTTTAGCTCTGCCGCTAAGAGAAGAGTGTTTCATAGTTTTTGAGAAAAAGACAGCAGAGATGAAAACTTCCCTTCATCTCAGGTTTTGGTTCCTGATACAATGATGTTTCACAAAAACACTTAGAGAAAAAACAAGTGGCTTGGGGGGGAGGGAGGGGAGGGGAGGCTTTGTATGTGCTTTTCCGTGTGTGCGTATGCTTGCCTGCATCTGTATACTTTTCTGTGAGAAGCAAAGGGTTTTTTCCTGCAGCTGCTTTATAGATACTGCTTTAATTGCAATATCTATAAATATGGCCGTGTACTTGGTGGGAAGCATCTGTGCTATTTTGATAGACCTGCAGGAGAGAGGTGTATTGCGAAGGGTGAACGCTGCCAAAATAAGTGGAACATGATGTTACACAGGCAAAGCAGAGGAAGAATTATCTATGCATAATGTGAGTTTAGAATAGGCTTGACGTTCTCACACCCAAACATTTCCATCTGGAAGCTGTTCCTAAACCAAAGGAAACAGAGACAGTATTCTCCTATCTTCTGGAGTAGCTATCCAGGGAATAGGAAATGTTCTTTCATATTTTTTTTTCCTTAGGATGTGTTCGGTTTTGCTGCAGATTCAGAGAAGCCACAGTTTAAAGTGGCTTTTTAAAAGACAGTAAATGACATCAAATTCTTCTTAATCCTTCTTCTGAGAATTGCTATTGAAACCCTCACACTGTGCTTAAACAAGCTGTGGTGCTTTTAGGTTACACTTAAAAATAAAGTCAGATTTATGGTTTTTATGGCAATCCTGGTATGAGAACTTTATGGCATTCTTATTTTCAAAGCTTTCTGTAAATTATCCTCCGCCTTTGTTTCCTCTCTCTGCATTTCTGTGGTCTGTCCAAACACTTTCTACTTTCTTCATGTCTTTTTCTTCTGCCGTCACAGGCTGCATGCCTGATTTCATATTCTGTTAGTTACATCCTGTAGTGTACACCAAGCATCTTAAGCATGCCGAAGGGTTCACCTGCTTCATGTTTGTTGTAAGTTTACACGTTCGCTTATCTCTCTGTATTCTGTTTAGTGTAACATAGCTGTCGTCCTGCCACAGTGCTGAGGAATCTGCCAACCATTTGTCCTACCTAACCTGCTGATGGAGATGTAAACACTACTGTTATTTAGGGGTAATTAGTCATGTTTTAACAGCTGAACTTTCAAAACACAACTCTGAAAATATTTCTGATCTTTAGTGGATGCAGAATAAGAAGGTGGACGGATCCTTAGACGTAATGTTAAACTGTAGGTATTTCTTAGTACTATGGCAAGAGGTCACCTTACCTTTCACGTTCTTGTTCCAGTAAGTTTGCAAACTCATCACTTTTTTGCATGTATTTGCTGTGCTTCCTCTTCTCTTCTTCTAGTTCATATAGTGTCTGTCTGTGTGATTTTTCTACCATTAGAAGTTGCTCCAGCATTCGTCTGTGAGTTTCATTCTGTTTCTGTACAACTTTATCAAGCTACAAAAAAAGCAAAAACTCCTGAAGTATTTTGAAACTCTTACTTGCTCAGGCTTTCATTAATGAAAGATTTTAAGAGTGACTTAATAATACAAAATGCTTTTAATAGGACAGGTCCTTTGGTATCTGTTTCGAAAGGGTTATTTAGTTCTGTCAGTCTAGCTCTTGACAAATTAGAAAAATAAGTTAAGGTACCGTTTTGCAGGACCATCAGTCACCTTCTGTTCCTCCTCCTGCCATGACTGATCCTCAACAGGTACTAATTAACAGTTACTGTTCCCAGGGCTGTGCTTTTCTCATTGATCATTGTGGTAGAGAAACAGATGTCTTGGCAGAAGCAGCCTTTGCTTCATGCAGAAGTAGACTTGACTTTTGGTTGAATTGAAATAGCTGCCTCATTCGTAGCTGTATAGAAAATGAGGGCATCGGATCGTCTTTGTAAGGTAGACAGGTAGATGAAAAAGTGGTTTTCCTCCGGTTTCTCAGTAAATGCGTGGTAGAATCAAGAGCGGAAAACAATCCTGTCCCCCGTGCTTACTCTGAGCATGGCTCTGGGTTTCTGAAACAAGTAAGCACTAACTTTTGAAATGGTTGGAGGTATTTTTATTTAACAGTGGCATTTCCTGTTTTGTTCCTCAAATTTCACGCATTGTAAAGGGGTTTGCCTTGCAGATAGCACCTTTATAGCGCACTTTGAACATCGAATTCCCTCCTCTTCCCCAAGGATTTCTGTTAAGCTTCTACTGGTGATATTATAATCAAAATAATCTATTTTAGGTTTTGGTACAAATTTTTTGCTTTTCTAAACCACAGAGGTATTGACATAACTGTTCGCTGGAGTTATGCTGCTAAACAAAATGATTGCCATGAACTCAGACCAAGTTATCATTCTGATGATTCTCTTATAATTTTTAATTCAGTATGTGACCGAGTTATGCAAGTGTGCGTGTGTAGGAAACCAGAAGAGATTTGCCTCCTTAGACATTACCGATGTAGCTGAAGTTTGAGGAGTGTTCCCTGCAGGCTGTCTAAAGATGCCACCTGGGGAGGTGTCTGTATTGGTGAGAATCTTTGTTCCCTGTTCCTTCCCCTTCCTCCGTGGAGACTACCTCCCTCATCAAGTCAACACAGGAATCCTTGTATCCTTTTTGGAAAAGAAAAGTTTTGAGCTCAAAGCCCAGTGCCTCCTTTTAACCACAATCTATTCTAGTAGCTCAAGCTGCTTTGCAGTGCTTTACTCTATTAATAGGAAAGAATTCACAAATGGGCAGTGTGGGAAGCAAGGCTGGTTCTGATTCTCCAACATTTCCCCCAACAGGAATTTCATGTGCCACAAGAAACACTAGGACTTCACATTCTTAGGACCACTGCTTATTTTGGACAATTTAATTCCAAGGAGTATCATTAATTATCTTTTCCTTGTGTTTATTCACAGTTTGGCTGGTATGACAGGAAGAGCTGGAATGCCTAAACATGAGTTTCTTGAATGAGTGAGAATATTCTCAATTTCTACATGGGCTTCCAAGTCTCCCCCTGCTACCTCAGCTTCTTTTTAAGCTTTATACATTCTCTTATGTTTCTCCTAAGTAATTACTAAGTTTTTTGGCAACATTGCTATGAATAAGGAAAAAGGCACTATTGACAAGACTTTAAAGATGGTTTGAGTCCAAAATATTCCAACAGAAATGTGGACCATTTTGAAAATTGCCCGTTCTTTCTGCTTATGATGTTAGAGAGTGTCTTTTCTGTTGCAACAGAGCTGAGCTCATTCCATGCGTCATCAAAATGTGTAAAGAAACCTATGACTATCCTTTTTGGTTGTTTTGTGGTGCTCTTACAACAGGCTGTTCAGGGGTTTTTTTTATCTTATAATTTGCACGCTTTTTCACCAACAAGGTAAATGCTTTCTGGAATCATGATCCTGGAGTAGGACTTCTTTTGGGAAGACATTTCTTACCTAAAACCTTGCATGTGCAAACTGTCTCAGTAAACAAATGCTGCCTTATTCAGTAATCTCTGGGCTGTGTTTTCTGTCTTTTACAGAGGTTGAAGATTAAATTGCCTTAAAAGGTCATGTTGAAGAAAACCAGCCATTTTTGATTTCTCTACACTCTCCCTTCTTCCACTGGAATTGGAAATTTTAAAATGAAAAATCTTTTGTTCAGCCACTAGCTTAGCAGAACAAGAGAATTTTCAGCGTGTTTTATCAACCTTCCTCCCTCTGTAAGATTTCGGTGTGTTTTTTGGAACAAATATCGCTCAGATGCATGAAGCACCATCGCCTGAGTTTCTGATCCTCACCTTTTTAAAGGTTGTGTTGTGAGATGAATATATGCTGTTCTCAGACAGCAGTGTGCCTCCTGTTTTTTGATTAAGTTCTTACGCGGTGCTGTTTGCGACTCTGGTCCTGTCTTACCCAAATTGATATGAACTGAGCATCAGCCTTGCACCATAGTGCTTGCTGGTGTCAGCCCTCAGTGCGAGGTCAGATGGGGAAGAAAGCAAAGGTGCGAACTTCTGATTTCTTTTGGCAGGCAGTCTGTATAGATGGGGTTAAGAAGTAAAGTGATGCATTTGTATGGATTGGACCACTGCTTTAAAAGTATATGTAAGAACCTGAGGGGATGTGTAAACTGCAATCGTAAGAAAACACTGAAATTTCTGGCTACAAGCTGATCGTAAATCAAATGACTCCTGTTTCCAAACATAAAAATGCCTGATGGAGATGAGGGTTAGTCATCAACGCAAACAACATTAACCAAATAGAAAATAGTCTTGTTTCTGCACTGTTGGGTGAGAAGGGTGTGGGACCTGCCAGCAGTGTTTTATGGTTCAGTATATTTTGTTTGCTCTAGAGTATTTGTTGAATGGCTATGAGAGGTTAATCCAAGTGGTAATCCAAGCAGCAAGTATGCAAGAAGAAAGGTAGTAATTCCAGGTTTTTGTTTTGCAGCTCTCAGTGAGCAATGCCAGTGCCTTTCACTTTCCAGTTGTGCTTCTGTTGGTGTTGAGATTAGCAGTTTGGATTACAAACTGCTATTTGGAGTGGGAGAAGTGTGTATTCAAGGAGGGGAGGGGGAATGAGGAATTTGAAAGTGGTTGAACAGTAGTGTCCTGGGTAGACCTGCTTACTTGAAAGGGTAAGAGAGACAAGTAAGCAAGCTGCTGCATCAGAGCTGTTTCATGTTGGAGTTTTCTCCCGTTGCTCAGATTAGAAGATGCATTTAGGTTTTCTTTTCAAGAATGCTGTCAAATCAGTTCCACCACGAGCATTCGCAACTGGTGTGTGGCTGTTTTAGCTGTGGACAAGGTGGAGAGCGTGCAGTGCCTGTCTCATGGTACAGGTGGGGGATAGAGAAGAGAATTGGAGAGGCAGTAGATCCTACATCACAATTAATGCGGACACTTAGGATCTGAATGTAAGCTGCATAATAGGTATGGTCATTTGGCCTTGGGACACTTGTGTGTGTTAGTGTGCAGTATGCCTCTCCTTCCCTGCAGGACCAAGCAGAGCAGAGTCTGGTACTGGGTTGCTGTGCTTCTGTATGTTTTGTTTGGAAGGTTTATTGTGTCCCTCTGCGAGATAAGGGCACTTCCCTGGGGAGCAGATTTGACTCTTGCATTCTCCCTGTGAGATCTTGTGGCTGACTCCCACGTATCCAGCAGAGAAGAGAAAGAAGTCGTGTGAACCCCTGCTAGTGTGAGATCCTCTCACAGGAGCGGTCTTCAGCAGCCTCTGGTTCCTCGTATTACTCTGTCCAAATGCTAAATCTGTGCGTGCAGAATATCCATTTATATGTACTCACACGCGTTTACTCAGCATATACAGTTCTTGGCTAAAAAACGCAGAGGACTAATAGGCAGCAGTATAAATGTCCTCTGTTGAAAATTAAAGTGATAAAATCTTAATTAAGTGATTTGTTGTTTTGTTCTTGCTAACCATATGGGCTTTTTGCTAGAATTAATATTTGAACATACTGTACAACACAATGGAAAACAAGAGTCATGGTCTTACGTAACTGTGAATAGTTCAGCAAGCTAAAAATTCACAGGAATTTAATGGTTTAAATACGTTTTCCCACCAGATCATGTCTGAAGTCAAACTAGGATGGTGTGTCTGATATCCATTATGTTGGAACTGAACTTTTTGTCTTTGTCGTTTTAGACTGTTTTGTGTTTGGCTCTGTGCCAGAATAAAATCCAGGTTAGTTACATTTGTTTACCGTTCAGTGAAATATTATTCCTGTCAATAATATTCTCATGGTCATTGCTTATAAATGTATAACTTGAGTTTAAGATTACTGAAGATTATGGGAGCAGTTCCTCCCTTGTCTTTTCAAACCCTAGCTGAGCCAAATTTCTATGCAGATATGTTGGTCTGCTTTTCCTGAATGCCATGCTGTCAACTTTGTTTCAGTCTCTTCCTATGACTGTAACTTATTGGTGGCTGACAGCAGTTGTCATTGGAAAGTTGTGACCAATGCCTGTGAGACGTGAGGATGCGATCTTCTTTGCTTCAGTCTTCACTGCTAGGACTGGCCCTTGGGATTCCCAGTCCCTGGAGGTAAGAGAGAAGGCCTGGAGAAGTGAAGACTCCCACGTGGTCAAGGAGGATTGGATTAGAGACCACTTAGGCAAACTGGACACCCACAAATCCATGGGCCCTGACAGGATGCACCTACGAGTGCTGAGGGAGCTGGCAGATGTTATTG
>VZSC01016068.1:131314-221699 GCA_013398225.1 Steatornis caripensis | reverse complement strand
TTTGGCAGGGGGGTTGGACTGGGGGATCTCCAGAGGTCGCTTCCAACCCCTGCCATTCTGTGATTCTGTAATCAGATATAGTTCGTTAAAAGGCTGATGAGGATGCATCTTCCCCTGAGTTGATTGGCACTGGGATTTTAAAAATTGATTCAGTTTTGAATTTTCCTTGGTGGATGCAGAATATAGACTTTCCTCTCGTTTCACTGCTTTTAGAGGGGTTCTCAAAGTGGTAGGAGGTATTTTTCATCACATTTCAAAGAGTGAGACACCAAATTTTTTTATCTTTGACTGTGTTATTTTAACTGGGAAGAGTTTGAAACCAGAATTGGCTTTCTAATTCCATGGAGGTTTGAAATGTGAGAAAAAGACACCATAAATTCTGCAGTATCTTCCTCTTTATCTCTCTTTTCTGACATCACCTTTTCTGATGGTTTTTTTTCATTCTTTTAAAAAATTTATTTGTTTATATTTTTAATGTGGGAAAATGATTCTTATGCTGTTATTCTGTATTTACTATATTGTTGAATACCATTTGTTTTCTATTTAAGAGAAGTGATCATTGATCTGAAGCCAGATTTGTTCATGAATAACTGACTCGATCTAAATTTATAAACCATGCAAAGATGGAGAGCCTTCTCAGACCTTGTCAGATAGAAGCAAAAATATAATGAAAGTATTTTATTTTCTTTTAAGCCCCTTCAAACATAAACCAATTTATTGTATCCTCAAGTGTGAGAAATAAGAGTAAGCTTATCTGGCATTTGTTAGGTTGCAGAAAGAAATAACAACTTTGGCTGAAAACCCCCTCTGCTTTCAAAAAAAAAAAAATCTCGTAGCCAAGGAAGACATAGTTTTGGTCTGTCACACTCCTCATAGGTTTTGCAAAGGAAGATGTAGTACTACTGTTTTGTGTTTTGCTGCATGTTTTCACCTATGAATCCTGTTCCTAGTGAGAAAAACTCTCCAGTTACCAAAATTTCGCACTACATTCTTAACCAAATTTGCCAAGAAACTTCATAAAGTTTGGGATAGATGGGCAAGTTGTGAGAGAACACTAAAGGACCGGTAATCTTACAGATGCCTTCTGAAATTCACTGTATTTTCAACTGAGTTTTGGGAAGATTGTGTTCAGGGCTACAAGACTAAATTGTCATGGGTGAGACACACATGCTCTAGAGGAACTGGATCAGCAGAGATTTGGTAGGCAGAGACGAAGGTACGTTGTCTTGGAGGCAAAGGGGAATTTAAATGGCTGGTTCCCATACTTTGTGACTCGTTCCACCTCTCCCTTGGTTTTTATAAACACTTAAAAAATAGAAACAAAAACTAAATGGATCTCTGACCTGATTTGGGGGGATTTTGAAACTGAAATTATGGAATGGCTGCCGATTATGACATCCTTTGGTTTACCAAGATATACGAAGTGCCAGTGGTCCTTCTAGCCTTTCAGTTGCTCTCAGGATGTTTACCTTTGCCTTTTGGAATTGTTGAATCCAGTGGTGTTAGAAAACCTTTCTCTGCCATTAAATATATGAAGGAAAAAGCATGTGTAAACTTATGTAAAGTAACAGACTGAACTTATGTTTTCAAACTTTTTTGGACTTCAGGTCATTTCCATTTGTGCTCAAATTTTCTGTGACATAATGCCACAGTGTTCTAAAAGAAATTGACCTCCACAGTTGAACTTTATCTGTTTCAGATTATAGCCAGAAATTTTAACTTCTGAGCCTCTGAAATGAGGGTTGACCTTTTGCCTGACCTAGTTTTCTCTGAAATGAACTCTGTAACCTCAGGTACGTTTCTATTCAGAAAGCTTGGAAAACACTTGGTAGAAGGATTTTATTCATATTTTCTGCGCTTATTTTTATGATGATTATCTATTCTGAGCAGCATCTTAAAAAATGTTTATCTAAATTCAAGAGGAGACACTTACTTGGGAAAAACCCACGTATTCTGATATGAAAGGATTTTAATATCCAGTGATTTGCATTGCAGAACAGAAATGAAATTCAGATAAAATTATTCAGAAAGTATGGCTGCTGCTGCAGTGTAATTAAACTAAAAATTACTTAGATATAATGTGGCAATATTAGATTTCTGTCTGGATTAAGTTTCTAATGAGAGCTCATTACATTAATGACTCAAACCAGACAGGCATACCTGTGAGTCCCCCAGAATTAGTGGGAGCTGGGATATGTAAAGGTAGACAGCTGTCCCATTACTGCTGAATGGGCCCTTGCCAGCCGTTGGCATGGCCTTACCATCCATGAGATGAATAGGAATGCATCTGTTTGCATGGGTTGTGGATTTGAATGTCAGAAAGGAGGAAAAAAAGAAAAAAGACTGTGTCAAAAGTAGAAGGATGGTTGTCAGAATTTGAGTTAGACTCTTGTCTGCCTACGTTTAAAGCCCCCAGTGCGCAGTATAAATGAGGATTATTAGATACCTGTTTTTATTGGGAACCCCAGTGGACCGTGGACTTCTTCTGCTGTCACTTACACTCATGTTAGATTCTAGATGTAGAGCTCATTTGCTTGCTTTCTTTGAAGTCAGTGCGATATTTTCTGTTGAATTTGGTGGCAACTAGGGTTAAGTGTCAATTATATGTTCATACCTCTCTCATAGGCTTTTCGTAGATATCGTCTTGCCATTGCTCAGCCTTTGTTTGAATAGCGTCTCGCTGGAGGGCCTCTAACACCTTCTTGGGAGTAACAAAGCCATATTGTGCTTCAAGCAAAGCCAAGTCAATTTTTTCAGCCTTAAGTACTCCTATAACTTCATCTTGAGCCTGCAGAAACACAAAGTAAGGTTTTATTTTGTTAAACTGTATATGTGTATTTACAGGTTAGCTTTCTACTTTTGATTTCAAGAAAACTAAAAACTTTTTAAAGAGTACTGTGTATGTGAAGTGCCCCAAAATAGTCGGTAACACGAAGACAGTTGAAAAGCATGAGGGAAATATCCATCTTTGTATTTCTGCATAAACTCCAACATCTTAAGAACTCTCATCAATGCTTAAGTACTTTGCTAGTGGTTAGATCGTATTGCTGTTTCTGGACCAGCGCGTAGCGCTCACAACACAAAATTTCAAGGGAAAGTATGACTTGTGGTATTAGAAGCTAATTTTAAGTTGCTAGTGAAAGATGTTGGGATGGTTCTTGGAGCCTGGAAGCGTTGCACATTCTGTATATTCTGGGTGCAGAGGTGGCTTCTGTAGTTTAAACCCACCTGGGGTCATCTGCTTCTGTTGTTACACTGAGCTAGTTTGAGCAGCGAATGTAGTGAAGTGTGCGGTGCAGGGGATGTGACCCTTTGCAACACGCATTCCAAAGCCATGCAATAATGGCAGTCCTTTAAAACAAGATTAATTGCCTTCAAAGCTGGCAGTGGGATCCCGTGTGCATGGGTATGTTCGTGTGCGTGCATGTGTGAGACCATGCCTTATGTATTTATAGACATGTAGATGTGCACATGCCCTCAGGTAATAAGCCACCTTGCAGCATGAGGTTTTTTGAAAGTAACTGCTGCAAGAGTGTTCTCAAATGGTGAGTGCATGCTAAAAAAAAAAGGCATTTCAAAAGAAAATTATTAAGAGAATTTGGTGTTACCTGGTTTCCAAAAATCATGTGGTTTCAAAAAATATAGCCTAAAAATGTGCATTTTAATGTCACCTTGTATTTTCCCTTAATCTCATAAAATATCTGATGATCTCTTACCAAAGAGTAGATACGCTATGTTCTCAGGTGTGTTTTCAGTATGTTGCTCTGTGTATGTATTTCAGAAATTTCTGCGAAGCTGGCAGGTGCACATACCTTCTTCCTATCAATCAACATCACTCTCTAAGTCCATGCTCCATGCTGGAGAAACATGCTGTATGTATCTGCAGTATTTGAAGTAATCTATAGATTCTCTTTGTTCTTTAAAGAAAAAAACCAACCACCAAGAACACTTCTTTGCTATAAAGTTACTAGCTCTTAGATGATAAGTTGGAGGGAACAGAATACCTGTTGCAAATACTGCAGTGCTAGTTGTCTCAAATTCCTGCTTCTAATGATAATGTTCTTTCATGAGAACATCTTATTATGTGAATGTTGCCACCAGGAGGGAAACTGGTTTAGGTCACCAGCTACCCTAAGGCTATGTCTGCTCTTTTTTCCCTGCATCCACTGGTGGTGAAGATTGCCCCCTGCCTCCATTACAGCGATGTAATGAATGTCTCAAACATCCATTTTCTGCAATGATCTCAGTTAAAAACAAAACAAAGTACAAGCTAATCCTAGAAGGGTAGAATAGGAAGGAATAAAATCAGAGATATTTATCAGGAGAGGATAGCACTTTCACTCTGCCCACTCTTGACTGGAGTACTTCTGTATCCCTGTTTGTGACAGTGTTTAAAAAAATATAAAGTAATCTATTTCTAATCCTTATCATTGTGGAAAAAACCTAGAAGGGTGATCTTAACTGTTCTGGAATTGGAGAATAATGGCATCTAACTTAGAAACTTAATTATAGTTGGGTTGACAGCTGATCTTCAGAGATCTGATTTGGCATTACAGGAGGTAGAAAATTAGGAATAAAAAATGACTTCTCACATTTTTCTTTCATAATGCTTCCTTTGGAATGTCAGACATGATTTAAAATGTTAGTGTTAGGCTCATTGTTTTCCAGTTTCTCATTTCATTCTGTTCCAGTTTTAAATCTTAAGAATTGAAGAGAGTGTGTGTGTTTATATATTTATATATATATATTTATATATATATAAAAATATATAATTTGTATTACACAAGCGTAATGAAGTGTGTGTGTAATATAAATATAGATAAATATGTACACACACATCTCTTGAGAGGAAGAGAGAACTGTTTGGAGGAGTGTGTGACGTGAATTTTAATCTGAATTACAAAAGGGTGAGCGAGCAGGAGAGAAATCGCAAACATGGAAATTGTTCTGCTTGCATAACGAAATGTTTTGTAGAAGGTTGCCTTGGATCTACCCTTAGCAATTGCTATATCTATTAAATATTCATATTGAATGTGTTTTCTGTTAAGCACGTGTGTATTATTATGTAAATATGCATGCATATTTTAAGAGTTAAGAATGGAACTACCGAGTTACTATCAAGGTAATAAACTCTTGAAACCATGTGATACACCCATTTATGCTGCTTGGCCAGTTTGCTCTTCCCTCTGCCTGGGAGCAGTTTTAAGTGACCGTCACTACTTTTGTGCAATCAGCCTGCCACAGAAATATTCTCCCTGCTCACTGGAAGTCTGATTTCCACTTCCTGAAATTACGTTTGACCAGGTTAGGCATCATTTACCACTTGGCAGCTGGATCCTTTTCCAGATAGAAAAATGCTTGCTCTTCAAAATCCATCATCATGTGGACTAAGTGGCCTGCAACACTTAGGCTTCATATTATGGGAAATAAAGTTATTATTTTTATTTTTCTAGCAAAAGATGTTAAAATACTGTTGAGCGAGTTACTTCCTGTAGTCTGGCACATACTGATTTGTAGGGAGTAATGGTCATGACTTCATAGAAGAGAGGAGATAAAAAAGAATTAACAGATCTTAAAGGTTTCTAATACATTCTCCGTATAGGTTTTACAGTGACAGATACTTTGTATTCAAAGAAGTTCGAAGGGGGCAGCACAATCGGAAAGTTTTGCAAGTTCTCTGCTTTGAGAGTTATGTGATCCTTCACAGTGGACCATGAGTGTTTTTACTGTGATACAGGTACATTGTGAGTAAATTTTATTTGCATTTAGGGGTATGTAAAGATCATCTTTTCTGGATGATAGCTATAATAATAGCTATAGTTTGTGTTTTTATATACTTCGCAGTTTATATTTGTCCTTCTGTATCAAATTAGATATGGTGTTTCCTTAACATTAAAACGGAATATGTTTGTGTTAAACTGAAGGGCAGGGAGGGGAATGTGTGTTTTAAGTCTGTTTTAATTCTATAAAATAAAACAATGAGTCACCTGTAATTCACCCTCGAGGACACTTAGAAGAAATAGCAAGTCATCACGAGAGAGATCCTCTCTTTTCTTGAAAGAACTTCTTTGTTTTCTCTCTGCCTTAGGACTTCTTAGGATGGTACTGGCTTGGGCTACATCATCCTTTTCCTTCTGCTGCCTTTGCACGTTTCCTCTCCCACTGTAACCAACCTCTTCTTTATGGTGGTCTTTTGGCCGTTGCTGGCTCACCTTTGGTCTGGTTGGGTTTTCTGTGCTGTTGCTTCTGGAATGCATGGTTTATATCTCTGAAGCTGAAGGAAGGTGGGAAAAAAAGTAATTGTTTTAACTACCAGAAACTATAGGACTATTACCATAATTTATAGTGGGTATTATTCCCTCCAGACTGGTAGTTTTCCCTCCCACACAAGGCTGTTTGTCATTTCATGAAAGCTGACAACATTGTGTAAACCAAGAAGACTGGGCTGTGATCCTTAATGGATGCCTGTAGTGAAGTGAGTCTTACCTGGTCTTATGCAGTTAAGACCATTCCCTCCTCAGTATTTGCAAAGGCAGCAGCTTTAGCAGCAGTGCTGTGCACACCACCGCAGACCACTTTTCCGATTTGAGAGACAGCACTTACCTCACCTTACAGGTAGATACTTATTGTGATGAGGCAAATTTAGGTTTAGAAGGTTTTCACTAGGAAAGTCTTTCCGTTCTGGTTTCATAGTCTCCCAGCCCTTACTGTATACCTGTTTTTTGTTTGTCTTTGTCTTTCCAAGGGAGAGCACAAAAGTGGTCCTCCATGACTACGAATTGTGCAGTTCCATTGTCCGTGTTTGGCAAAATGTAGGGCTTAGCACATCCAGCCTGCAAGGCATGAGCTTTGTTGTAAACATCTCCTCCCCACCACTACCACCCCCAAACCAAACCACCTTGCTGATGCTGGTGTCCCCCCTCCTCCGATAACCATGTAGTGTAAAACCCTACTACTTCTTTAGCGCTAGACTCTAGTACTTTAGAGGTGTTAGTACCTGGCCAAAGGGAGACCTGTCCTAAGTAGGCCCCTTTTGAAGTGCTGCTGTTAAGTAAACATGCTCTAATGCCTTTGCAGATAAATGACTAACACTGTGTAAATATTGATTAACCTCAGGAACTCTGTTTTGCTTATCACCACTCCGATTAAGATACGAGCGGATTACAGTCCACCTCTACAGGAAAGCTGTGGTTGTGGATACCGTCTAGGAGACAAAAGCCTGATCATGTGATTCAAAGGTGAAATTAAACATGTTCCAAATATGAATAAGACACATTTTTTCTTATTAAACTGCAAAGCTAATTGCTGAAAGATCCAGAAAATTGTTGTGGCCTATGGTAGGCAGGAGATGATTGTGCTGTTGCTTTTTTGCCTCACAAATCTGTGGCCGATAAAGTTCTTTCAGAGCTCCCTCTTCTGCGAGGTTCTGACTCTAAGTCCCAAACTCTGACTGTATTCCTTAACTGTGGTAATTTTCCACTGAAT
Source organism: Steatornis caripensis (assembly GCA_013398225.1). Taxonomy (NCBI): domain Eukaryota; kingdom Metazoa; phylum Chordata; class Aves; order Caprimulgiformes; family Steatornithidae; genus Steatornis; species Steatornis caripensis. Next base: position 214,214 of record VZSC01016068.1, on the reverse strand, counting down.
GCTACAAATACTTCCTTTTGTTGTTTTTCTGCAAGAACAGAGGAGGTGGATGAAGCTTTTTAGCTTGTATTTCATAAGAAAAACTTGTTTCTCCAGGTCTCCAAAATCCAAGGTGCATCAGATTTGCATGACGGTGCACTGGAACCTGTTTTGTGAATCTGTGCATCTACAGTGTCAGGTTAGGATGGGAGCTGATTACAGTGCGTGTAGGAAACCAAGAGTTGTTCATAGCAGGCCAGCAGTGATGTTAGCTGATGATGATTTGTTTAAGTTGGTGCTCATCCTGTCCTTTCAGTTGAATTTAGTTTCTCTTGGTTCGCTGTGGTCTGCTTATTGGGCTTACTCACCTTTTGCATCTTGTTCACAGAATATACTACTTTGCAAGAAGACCGTTGGTTTCCTTTGAGTGTAAAATGCTGAATGCTTGCTTGGCTTTTACATACAGTTAATGGCTAGTGTTTATAAAATCAAATAAGTTGTGAGTTGAATCAGGTAACCTGAATGCACTCTGAGCTTGTCCGTGTGCTTTGATGCCACAAGCACAGGCCCGTGTGGAGTGTGCAAGTAGTCCAAGAAGTCCTTGCATTTTTCCACTTGTGCATGCCAGGTGCAGCAGCAGTCTCGACTGGACATCAAGCTACTGTCAAACTTGTTGACAAGTGTCAGTATGGCATTCCTTGCAGAAGGGAAGAAGGACCAGTGCATAAGGAAGAGGTTGGTACCTTTTCAAGCTTTTTGAGTTGGTGGCACCTGGAAACAGAATCCTGAACTTGAAAGGACAGTAGTCTCAGCGATCCTGCCAAGGTCGCCCTCCTCCATGTTTTTTCCTAGACTGTACATACACTGTTCAGTTTGAGGCCATGTGCCACTCACAGTTTTCACAGCTGCAGAGTGCTAGCTGTGACTCCCTTTTAAGCTTGCCGTGCCTACTTCTTAATCAGGTAGATCAGTCCTTACTGCACTGGCAAAAATGCACTTGGTCCCCGAGAAGGCCAGCTGACCTGCCAAATAGGTTACCCTCCTATGGAGATGGCGCCTTTGCAGCATCCCAGAGTGGATTTTTCTTCTCTTCTTGTTGAGCAGAGTTCTTATGTATACTTGACCTGCATTCTGTTCTGGCATTCCTGAACGTGGCATTCCATGTCCTTGAAGGTTAATGAAGAGCAGGTTTTTTTTTTCAAGGTGAAAATTTTAATAGGCCCATAAAATTTGCGGATATCAGTTGTCTCATGGCACCCAAAAAGGCGTCTCATCCCTCCTGAGCCCAGACTCTCAAGAGTAGACTGAGTGCGAAATTTGCCTGTTTGCATATGTGTCTCAGCCAGTCTTCACTTTAAATTACATATCGATGGGGTCTGTGTATAAGAAAGCTGTCCTGCAAAAAAGACGTGAGAAAGAAGTGTTCCTTCTTGTAACAGGGATTGTAGTTCACAGAGTCTCTGTGGTTTCTCCTGGAGGACTGACTCTTGCATCTTATGGGAAACTTCTGTATAGAAGGTAATTTAAGTTTCTCTGTACCACCAGAAAAGATGACAATGTAGGATACCTTAGAAAACAGTAAGCAACAACTGCTAAGAAAGAAGAAAGCAGGTGAGAAGATTTGGCTGGGCCTGTGTGCCTTGCACTTGTGATCTTTTGTCTGTTTGGGATCAATTACTATACAGCAGGGATTGTAGCTACATGAACAGAAGAAAAAAGGATACTCGTCAGCATTCTCATATGATGCTTTACGTACCATCTAGGCAATATCTGCTCGTGTCAAAAATAAAAGAAGATTGAAAAGGATCGTCCAGATCATGAAGTCATGTCTCCTGAAATCACAGACCACCATGCAGTGGGTACTTTAATAGACATTGGTTTACCGTAAGTGTGCTAATTGAAGAGCACAAGGCCTGTGTTCTGCACTGTTGTGCCTTCCTTCACATTATGAGGAGTCTGTTTTACTGAAGATTTTGCAGTGGTATCTTGCTTGAAGTCACAAGGTGATGCTTCCCGGGCTCATCCGATTGAGTGCTGCTTGGTAGACTGGTTCCAGATACAAAACGTAGTAGGGTAGGTTACATAGAAACATCCCTCAAATCAAATTGTTGCAAGTAACATACTTAGCGAAGTTTGAGTCTATTCTCAGTGTTCCTGTTCTTGTTCTTTTTATAGTTTGTTTTCTGTTCTGTTTTTTAAAGAGCTTGCTCATCTCTGAACATGTGTGCTGTCATCCTGCATATAAAGGAGAGATTTTCTTCTTGGTGATGAGCAAGTAATCTGAGGGATTAAAATATACTTTCCTTAAGAGCCAGATGAATAAATGACCAAATGTTTCTATGATGTTAACTTGATCTCAACCCTCTCAATCACATTCTGAAGGAGACGAAACTACACTTGTCTCTTTGGCAGCAGTGAACAAGCAGGTGGTTCAGAAATCTCCGCACTTTTGTGGGAAGGAACGAAATATCCTTCAGGATGACTTCACCACAGACACCGTAGAGTTTTAAGAGACATCCCTTTTTTTTTTCCCCCATCTATTTTTCCCTTTAGTGTGTTCTCTTTAGTCAGTGATTGACTTATGAGCTAAGAAAATCCCTTACTGCACCGAATCTTCCCTTAATCCCACGATAAGTATCCTGAACAGTTGAGAAATTGAGGTTTCTTCCAAAAATCTGTGACTAAGCAAGGAATTATCTCTTTCTGGTTTTTGACATCTCTTAAAGGGATATGGCAATGCTTTTGATTTGCTGAAACTGATAGAGCTCGTACCAACAGACTGACTTTTAAAAGAAGTTGAGATGCGAGTCCTCAGCATGCCCATGTAATGGGAGAGCTCAAAGCACATGATGTCTTTTGGAAAGAGGTCTGCAACCCTCTGCCCATCACTACAGATGTGGTTTGAGGCAAGAAAAAAGGTGATCTCACCTTTAGTTGCTACAGGACATTTCTTCCTTTCCTGTAGCAAAAGCTACTTTGAAGCATCGCGTTCAGCTTAGCAACACGTATACAAGCCTAAGGAGAAATTACTCTCCTGTCCCTGTTCTTCTGCTTTCTTGTGTGACTGTGTGCCGGGTAGTGTCCAGGCATGGGAGGGGGCTTTTGGCTAGGCCACATCATATCCTTCACCAGAGAAAGCAGCAGGTTTGTCTGTTCTCCTTCTGTAGTCCTGATATGGCTTGTGGGCCAGCAATTGAGCCATGCTGAACCATGGGAGAAGATGAGAAAGTTGTCTTATTAATTGGAATCCTAGGTTCTGGCCATTTCAGAGCATCATTGAGCCTTTTCTGGAACTGGTGCCTTCTGACAGAATGTGCTTAGGACTTTCATCCTTCCCCTGAGTGGGAATACATTGCTTTGTGGTAAATTTGCACCACTTCCAAAGATACAGCCCTTCCTTTTGGGTAGACTGCTTTAGTGTGCTCCTGAAAACCGTTTGCAGTGGCTTCTATCCAGAGGGATGTTCTGTTGTACCATGGCTGTGCTCTTATTCACAGTAGACTCTTGTGCTGTTTTGGTGCATAGGCTGGTCAGTAAATGGGAAGAGACTTCTTTCCTTTGATGGGTTCTTCACCCAGGGACTCTGGCATAAGTAAGTGTTTCCATCCTTGCATGGAAACTGCAAGATAAAGTTATTTATCCGGGAAAACCAATGCAGGAGTGTTTACCTGTGTAGCCTGATGCATCTGTTGGTGTGCAAACTTGCAGGGAGTCAAGCAGGAGAAAGAAAATAAATCAGCAATCTGTTTCCCCTCTCATGGGATCTTGTCAAATTGTGGTCTTTGAAGCCCTTGGGGATCCTGCAAGAACAACAATTATTCAAATGGGAAGAAAATCTGAATTCAACAGAGGATATAAACGCTCCCAGACAGGAAAAGTGCATGTTGAGAATTGGGTGTCATCTTTGTGCTCATTGTGGTTTATGCTCACGTGACCACAAGTCAGCCTTCTCATCCCTTGGAGAAAGGAAGCCTCTTCTGACACAGTAAGATGCCTTTTGGGCTGTGTTAGAGAGTTGTCATGTTACTCTGCCGATAGTAAAGGTACTGTGAAATTTCCACCATCTGTTGTCTCCTCCTCCCCCTTCCAGTCCTGTGATGTTTTGCACATACGCAGGGATTGTGGTTAGGTAAGATCTTCCCAAGTCCATTTTGCATATGAAGTCTGTGCAGGCTTACAGTTGTCTTTAGGAGGCTGTGTCTGTGTGGGAGGTTTTCACCAGGTCGTTTTGAAAAATGTATCTGTGTCAGTTGCCTGTCATTTCAGTATTGGTATGTGAACTTGTGATCTGGTCTTCACTCTTGTAATTTCTCTGTGTGTGTGTATACACACACACACACGGACGGCCAATGGGATTTTGTGCCCAGAAGTAGAGAAAAGAGCCTGTACTATGTGGCCAGTTGCAGGTTTCGATGCTGTGAGCTCAAGTTAGGCCCTTCTTGTAGGTTAACTATCTCAGTCCATCTCCTCTGAGGTGGTGTTCGCGCGCGGAGTTGAGTTCATACTGTGGCAGCTTAAAGCACGCCCACTCACGGTGCTCTGCATGAAAGCATAAGCTGCTCGCTTGGAACGTACTTGAAATTTTCATATTAGGAAAATATGACTAGGAATGTACACTCCTATTCAGAGATGTCAAACCTTGGTCTAAGCGGGGTTCTTCAGATGGTCCATAAAACCAAGTGATCTGGGCATTAGACCTCTTTGTGGTGATCCATGAGAAAATCAAGAGTTTGGGCTCACTGCTGTATGCTGTATCGCATAACGTTTGTTTGGCAAAACTGGGAAGCTGTTCTGAAATCGAAATGAAGAGCTGGATTCCACAGAGGTTCCAGTTCAGAAATCAGTACTTCGAGAGATTTCTGACATGGGCTGATTTTTCCCTTGACTCCGGTCATACCTTGGAACAACTTCTGACCATACCTAACACTTAAAGGCACTCTCATCACTTTTTCCTCCTGCCTAAGCCCTTCTCTCTCCTCCGCAGGAATTCAGCTCTCCTAGTTTGTGGTCCAGCATTTTGCTAAATTGATGGTAGTCTTGGAAAATTACAGTATATTTATTACATTATATGTATACAGTTTATGTAGCAAAATAGGTTAGACACAGTAGATTTGTTTGAGGTGATTTGTCTCCTCAATGAGGGTACTACACATGCTGCAAGGCCCCAGTGTGCAGTGAGGATTTTAGTTTTAGTGGGAGAATGACTCTGAAGTTGTACGTGCACTGTAGCTTCAATGTGCTGCTGCAGAATGACAACACTAGTATAATCCCATATTTTCAGGGGTTCAAAAGGTTGAGGAGGAATAAAAATTGAAATAGTTAGGATTTCTTTCACTTTCTACTTCTGAGAATTGAGGGTTGTGGGGAGTTTTATGTAATTACACTGAGTTGCTTCTGAGATATTAATATGGGGTACTTTATCTGCTTCCTTGGTGTGGTTTTTTTTCTTTGAAAGTACAATTTTTCACATTCGTTTTGTAATTAGACACTAGAAATAGATTATTTCTAAGTATTAGTGCAAGAGATTGTTCGTGTGTGAAAAAAGTTACTACAACATCAGGTAGATCTAAGTGTTTTAAAAGGTAAACTCTGCAATGCCATATTATCTGTTTCTCTTTCTAAATAAAAAAAAGTGTGAATCTTGCTGTTGTCTGTATGACAGATTTTTCTTTGTAAAGTACACTGAAATAAAACTCAGGTGCTCCAGTTTCAATTCTACGAATTTGCTTTCCAAATACAGATCTATTTATGAACGTAAGAAACAGTTAACGTTATTTAATATGGTGCTTGTGGTTTAATATTTATTATTTAGCTGCTGTAATTTTGGCTCCAATCTATAATTACTCTGTAATTACAGCATTATCGAAAAAAATATGGGGAATACTTCTACATGTAAGGAAAATGTTCCTATCTTAGAAATTGTGTATCTAAACTCATCCTTTTTCCTAAATATCTTGAAATTAACTGGACTGTAGACATTTATGTAACAGGGTAATTCAGCTCCAATTTAGGTTAAGTACTCTAGTATATACAACGAAGTATATATTTACAATTTTAAAAAAAAGAAAGAAAAGCTGTGTAGAGAGAAGCACTAATGCAGCCTGTTTTTTGTAGATCCATGCCTGTAGAAGGACAAAGGCAGCTGCTACTGCGGCCAAGTTTGAATCCCACGATTCAGTTTTTCCTGGCTGTGCCTATTTCTCAACTCTCTCTGCAGGCACCAGTTTCCCTGAAATTTGTACAAATGTCAGTATCTTGCCATCTTTCTCTGGCTTGTTTGAAATTGGCAGTGGTTCAGGATGGGACCCCTGGATGGACAAAGTTCACAGCCTTGTTGCCACAGAGAAACAAGTTGTCAGACAAGGTGTCTTTAGGAAGAATACACTGGAAACTTTGGTCTTTTTCCAGAATCATCTGTCATGGGGCTGAAGGATGGCATATTCAGACTTGTGAAACAAATAGGTCTTTGCATGGTGTGTAACGTGTTTCTGTAAATCCCACAGGTGATAGTTGAAGTAAGGTATTTGAGGACTTGAGAAGGGGCTAGCTATCTATTCATGAAATAATGATGTGAAAGATTGAAAACAGAAAGAAAAAACTCCAAAAGCTTTTATGTTTTGGGGTTCAGGATAGGTTACAATTTTTTGTGTGTTAAGTCACCCACCTTGTATCTACTGAATGGTAGGTTTGGGGTTTTTTTGCAACTTTACTGAAGGCTTTTGCTGGCTTTTATGTTTTGCAGATTATTGATCTGATCTAGTTCTTACATTCATATCTCATTGCTGATTCTTTCACGTGAGATCCATGCGCGCCTCCGGTACCTATGTTTCTGCCTTTGCTTTCCGCCTTCCTACTGGAGACTTACTAAATGAAATCTTGTAGAGGCCCTGGTCAAGATAGTATCTCCTTGTGCCAAACACGGTGCAAACATACCTGAAGGGTATTGTCTCAGCAGTAGAATTTATTTTGTGCAAGTACAGGACAGTTTTGGCAGAGTTTAAAATCCAAGCGAAGTTTCTCAGTGCACAAGGCTCTTTAAATGCTCTGTGTGTTTGCTCTTGCTTTTCTCCCAGCCGGCAGGTATGTGCTTTTCCTTCCCCAGGTTGAATATGCTTTTGTTAAATGGAGAACCTGCAAAAGCAGCTATTTCTGCTTTCCTGACAATACAGGTTATTGCCCACACTTCTTTGGCTGTCCTCCGCAGACCTGATGTAGCCAAAATGCGATCATTGTGTGGTATTCTTATACATATTTCAAGGTGAGTTTTGTGATACCAGGTTTAAAAAAAAAAAATCCCATTATTATAGTGTTCCCTCCCACTTCCCAAAACTTTGTGACCCCCAAAATGGAAACATTTAAAGTTCTGTTTTAATCATCTAAGCAGAATTAAAATACTACCAATTCAATATTTTCCATCTGATGTTTTGAGTAGCATGACAGATCATTTTAAAACTACTTTTCAAACTAATAAGCAAAACACAAGTATAATCAAGTCTGTAAGAATAAAAGACAAAAGAAGTTCACACAGTCCAGTGCAGTTTTTACATCTCTGACTTCAGTAATTAACTTCCCCTACACAAACACGTGTGCATGTACAAACACAACTTCACTGGCCAGTGTGTCTTCTATAATGTGGTCCTTCCTTTCTGATGGAAGGTAAATTGAGTCTGGCAAAGAAGTGCTTGTGACAAACCATCTTCTTGTGTGCACTTAAACATGCTGTTAATGTGGTATAAGGTCATTTTGAAAAGCGACCTATAATCACAACTCTCCAAACAGAATCTAATTGAAGAAATACAGTGTTGTTATATTATTATCTATAATAGCTGTGGGCAAGAGAGAAGCAAGAAACCAATGGTATTTCATGTATTTCAGTGTGCATGTGTGTCTGTATGCACACATGTAAGGTTTTGAAGAACGTATTTGTGTACTAAGTGTGTTTCTATGTAATTCTCTTGTGCTTGGTGCACGTGGCAAATACAAAGTAAGTGGGTTTTTATAAGTTTTCAGCAAAAAAGCAGTAGTACACAGTGTTGAATTACCTTGCTTGGTTTTCAATGAAAAGTGTATGGTTACTAGGCAAGAATTATCTAGTATATGTTGTCTAGTGTAAGTTAATTTGTTACCCAGACCAATTACTGTGGGGTATCCAAGACCCAAACTTGTTGACCTTTGCACCTGTCTCCATTTTAATCTGCTCGATGTTTGCATGGAGTGCCATACATCCATGAGTCATGAAGTAGGCAACAGAGACCACAGTGAGGACTACAAAATAAAAATGTACACCTTCAAAGTGAGTATATATTAATTTTCTTCAAGGGTATTTTTGACAAACGTAGCTTTGTTCAGACATTTCTTTGTGTGGGAGTGTTCGCCTCAGCGTTGCTTTTCCCCCACACATGAAAATAAACCACAGACTTTTAAATATCCTGAGAAAAGTTTCTTCAAAGAAAGATCAAAAGTCTTTACTAATGTCTGAGGAAGCTGCATGGCTGCCTCTCTTGTGAACTCATGTCTACGGAGAGCTGCCTGAGACAATCAAGATCATTATTCCATTGACTTGATCATTTGCAACCTACCCTGAGAGGAGATGGCTTGTTTGGAGAAAGAGGGGGTGGAGGAATCCACAGATGCCCCTTAATTTTACCAAGACAGACTTGAATAAAATAACTTTTCAAAAACAACTCTTGTTGTTTTTACCGCTATATTGTGTGGGATACTCTGCTTCAAACAATTGTCTTTGGCGGTGCATGTTCAAGAGTTCTGTGTAACAATGAGTTGATTGGCATTTTAAAACGTGCAATTTTCTCTGCTTTTGTCGCCATCAAAGTTACGTGAAATGTCCAGATATGGCTTTCAGGGCTTCACACAAGTTGTATATCTCTCTTGGTTGGTTGGTTGGTTTTGATTTGATTTGTCCAAAAGTTTGTTCATCTGTTTTTGTGTCTAAGCAACACAGAACACATGTTAGCCAAGCTTTGAAAGTTTGTGATCTTCTTCCTAATCTGGAATTCCTTACCTTTAAACAACTTTCATGAAAATTGTTTCATTTTTCTTCTTCCTAAGCCCTGGGTTTTCTTTCTTATGTTTTTCTTAACGTAAGCTTGCCTTCATGAACTTTATCTTTTATGCTTCAGAACAAGTCTTTATGTGCTGTCTGATAGCAGAGAGTACTTAACTCATAGAAGCTGTTGAGAATAGCATTTCTGTTTTGAATGATTTTACTGTTTTTGCCATGCTGGCACCAACCATCTGTGAACAACACTAGGCTTGTATCTAAACCTAGGATTTCTGAGTTGTTGGTATGGGATTTTTTGTTTATTTGGGGTTTTGTTTTTTGTTGTTTTAAACTAAACTTCTTCGTACCATCCCCATCAATGACTATATTCTGCTGCTATCTAGAACTCGGACAGTAATCTTTCATTGGCTTATCTGATCAGAAATTAAATAACTCAGGTTGCTTTTTTTCCTGGATGTTACAGGTTTCTTTTATCTGTGGACTGGGTTTTCCTTATATATCCTAAAATTCAGATCTTTATTAAGTTCTGTGATTTGGTACTTTGTGTTCCTGTAGTTGAGGAAATGCTGAGTTTTCCTTTCTGTTCTCTAAGACAAAACCAGTGTGATTGCATGTTGTTATTCTCCTTGCTTTCTTTTCTCATTGATGACATACCTAAGAACTTAGCAGCAGGCTAATATATTTTTTCTGACTGAGACAATCTTTAATTGTGCAAGAAATCTGCTCTGGCATTTTCCTCTTCCAACTGCAACTATAGAACAGCAACATGCAGACCGTGGTGGAAGATTCCTCACCTCACTCCCCACGCCCACGTTCTCCGTATTTTAATGTCCAAGAGAAGAATTTGGATAAATTAGATAGATATCCTAAATCATTCTTTCCCAGGAGTTTAATGGAAACAAAACCTCTTTCAGACCTCCAGTCCTCTCACTGTAACCTTTCTATGCAGATTAGGCCTTATTTCCTATGGAACGGAGATTTTAGGGTTTGAGTGTTAGTGAAGGGGAGGGATGCTGCCGTTGGGGCGAATGGCGTGAGTTCCCTCCTCGCCTCTGGCAGTGCCCTGTATCCCTCATCGAACACCACTACTGCTTGTAGGCTGTCACTGTGGCTCATGGTGACACATTGCATGATTTTGACAGGAGTGCCCTAGGGTCAAAAGATGCTCCAAAGAAATTTTGAAAACTTTAATTTCTAGGCTTTGGTGGAAGTCAGAGTTGCGTTGCTGTTTTGAATCAAAATCTCTTTTTGCGACAGCAATGTGAATTTCTGCTTTTTGTTGTTTAGGAGGCTTTTCCTTTTGGTTTTTTTTTTTTTTTGCTTTTATTATTTTTTCATTTTGTTCTTAATTTATCCTGTTGATTTTGTGGCAGCAGGATTTTTTAATTATCTGGTGCGTGTTCACCTCCACACAAATGAGCACAAAGGAAACATGAGCTTCCAAGTAGATTCTCAAGTCAGCTTTGTAGTTTGTTTTTAGGTTTTAAAGAATTTTTTTCCATAAGATCGATTATTACCATAAATAAGCCAAAGTAAAATTACAACTTTGAGTGGTGGCTTATATTTTTTATATTGTTCATATTAATTGGTGACTGTGGCTATATGTGTCCGCCAGGAAAATGTGAAAAGCACAGAGTTTGAAAAGTAACTGTACACAGTGAAATTAATTTTTGTATGAGTTCAGATTGCAGGTTTTACTAGCCATGACATTCATTGTTATTCATGATAATAGCTTACAGTTTTGGACCTTCAGCTCCCATAGGAATATACACTGCTCTGATGGCGCAACTTTGGATGCAATAAAAATGCACTGGAAACCACAGCTTTCTAATAGGAAGTTTCATAAAGCCGTGAAGTTAAATTGCCTCCTCACAGAAGAAAGGAAGTGGAATGGAGGTTGGTGAGCCAGGTTAGATGTACCCGCTCTGTGTCCCTGGCTGTGCTTTCCCTTTTATTCCCCTTGTTTGAAATTTGGTATTGAGGCCATCATCTGTGCTTTGATATGGAGCAAGCAGAGAAAACTCGTGTAATCCTTTCATTGCTACATAAGGACCCTGCAGTTTTGCTGCGTGAGGTTCATACCTAAAGGCAAATATTGATTTGTGGCTTCAGCTGTGACTTCACCCTGGTTTTGATTATACTGAGCTGAGTCCTTGGGGAAAGGGCAAGGCATGCTCCAGGGGTGGCTTAAAAGCACATACTGTTGTTTGTTCCTCTCTTTGTTTTTCTGCTTCTTCAAATAAAATACGGCTGTGGCTAGTTGGAGCTGAGAAAAGGGATTTTGCAGATGTAAATGGATACACTATATGAATATTTGACAAGGTTCTGAAGTTCAGAGAGGTCGTCAGGGAACGCTAAGGTCTGGATGCCTTCTTCCCTATCACCACCCCTCTAAAAGCCTCTCTGAAAAGCCCACTTAAAACACCTGTTCATCCTTTTGGAAGAATGGTAATTAATATTAAAGCAAAATCTTGGTATTGCCCAGCTTAACTGCTTGGCACCGATTGTCCTGTGTTTTGCTGGAGCTCTGTTACACGTGTGTGTTGGTCCTGGAGAGACTTGCAGAAAGCTTGTTCACCTGCCTCTGTCGTGGCCAGTGACAGACAGCGTGGAACGACGCAGAGGCAAGGTGGGACCCGAGGGATGCAGTAGGGACTCTTCTGCTGCCTCTGTTCGGCCCTGCAATTACAATGGGAAGCTTTGGGAAGAAACTGCTCCCTGAGCAGCACGTGTTATAAATGGGTTGATGTGCCAGGAGAGTCCTGTTGGAGTTTCTTTTTTTGGTCTTGGGGGCAATTATGTTACGCTCCTACTGGTGTTTTCCTGGCAGCTGAGGACAGGTCTGCAGTTTTTTAGGTGTTAAGGTGTTAAGGAGGGCACGGAGAGGTGACTGTAAATGTTTGCGTTTAACGTTCAAGTCCTTCCTAGCGAAGCAATGAGTCATATCTTGCAGGCACAGAGGGCCTCCTTAGATCTGCTTAGTAAGATTTCACTGAAATTACTTTATCTGAAGCTAATATTTAGCTTCTGAGAGCACCATGCCTGTTCTGCACATAAATAGTGTTAATTTGTTATGTATTGCATTAAGTCAGCAGATTAATGCCACTTCTGAGAGGACCCATGTACCTCATAATCTGAACATATCCTCCTATTTCTGTGTTATATAGGTACAGACATGTCTCCTAGTCATGTATGAAAAAGGCGCTTCCTGGTCAAACTTTTGACATCCAAGTTTGCTTGTGAACATTTGCTTACCATTAAAAAAAAACAAACAAACAATCCAAAGCAGCCCCCACGTTTGATTTCTGAGTTGTTGTAAAGGAGTCGTTTTAACACAGGGCAGGTGTGTGTAGTGATCATATGTTCCCACGCATTAATAGCATTTGTACTCTCAATGTTTTTTAGCACTCTGTTCCGATCAATTCTGCTTTGAGTGAGTGCATAAGTATTTTAAAAGTGTTAGCAGTGGAGTGAGTTTACCTTGATTAAGGCGATACACAGCCCTGAGTAGTTAGTTGTTCCTGTATGTGCAAGCAATTCTATTTGAGGAATGATCACAGATCCTAACACTCTGCTAAAACCAAGATGTTAAGTTTTCTGCTGAAATAAATTTCTGGAGATAAAAGAAAGGAAAGGCTTTTACATGAAAGGCTAGAGAATCTGTCCTGCATAATTTAATACCAAATACCCTGTAAACATCAGAGTGCATACAGTGCAAGCTTCGCTTGAGTTAGTCCCATTAAAGTTTGTGGGGCTGCATGTGTAAGATTGGATTACAGGGTTGCGAACGGTATTTTGTGACTCTCATTACTAGTATGACTTTGAGTACATGCATTTTCCTTTAAGTATAGTCTGCCTAGCCTCAAAATGTAGCATTTTTAAAGGTCTGTTATTAACACAAGCATATTCATTAACTAAGGAAACAAATCTAGAGACAGTAGCATGTTTTCTCCTTACTTTTAGGTTTACTCATTTTCTTGCCGTAGAGTGTTAAAAAGAAGAAAAAGGGGAAAAAACACACAAAACAAAAAATTCACTGGGATAGGAGAGGGGAAAGTGTATTAATGATACCCGAGAAGTAAAACTGGCTGCCCTCTTTGGCTTTTAGGGTTAGAACTGAAGGAAAAATAAGGAAGAAATGCCTATGTATGGTAAGGGTGAGGTAGATTGTGGCTCATAACACTGGTATCAACAATGACAGCAACACAATTTTATCATACACATTCATTATTATTTTCTTACCTTGCATGAGCCTAAGAGAAACTATGTAGATTTATCTTCAGAGTATTTGCATAGTGAGATTGTTTTTGTCATAATTTCAGCTTCATGCGAATTAGAGCTGCAGAGCTGAAAGTTACCCATCTCGTTAAGGGTAGTTAGTGGTTTCTTTAGAATGTATATGGTTCTGGGCAAGTGCTTCAATGGTAAATTAGCAGTGCTTAAGCATCAGGATTTGTTTCGGGAATGAATCAAATTTGAATAGTTTTAACTTGTCTTTCTGCAAATAAGCCAAAAGAATTGATTTTTGCTGCCAGTGGAGAGAGTTAAGTAAAATCTTCAGTCTTTGAAAATAGCCTTTTGCAAGTATGTTGTAATTTTAGTGTTGCTTTGAAGCATGATATTTACAACTTCTTAATATCCTGTTAGGTCCTAGACAGGTTTCTTAAATGCCACTGAAAAAAATTCACAACAGTGGTCATTCAGAAACCTGATCATCTTTACCATATACTGTATCTGCATTGTGCATTTCAAAATGAAGTTCCTGCTAAGAGGGTGTTGAGTGCACTGCATTTTTTCAGTCTGAACGATTACAAGGCCTTATGGCAAATTCTTGTTCTTGTGGTGTTATTCACATATGTCTTAAACCAGCATTATCCCAATTGATATCCTTTATGTTCGGTGATCAACAGCATTTGTCAGAGCTGTGTGATTGTAAGGATCTGGACTAGATATAACTCAGTTTAGCAAGTTGAACTTGATCCTAAATGATTACTATTGTTCAGGCCTGTAAAAATAGTTCGGAGGCTTAGTCAGAACTACAGTAATATAGTGAGAAAGCTCTGAAAAAAAATATTAAGAACAGGATCCTGTGAAGTTATACAGGCCATCTGTGCAAGATGTAGCCCCATGGAGATTTAAGGCCGTCTTCCCAAAGGGCTTGTACAGTATTTTTAAGAAATAGCTTTGTTGAATTTGCAGCTGCCTTGTTAAGCATGGACCCTGGTCATCTGCTCCCTGGCTTGGCAGGTACAACAAAGGCAGCGTTTCGGCCGTCGTCTAACTGCTGGAGTGGTGGTGCTGGCCGGCACTGCTCCTAGGGGTACCACAGGCCCTTGCCATGCCTCCCGCCCCTGTGGTGGGCAGCCCTGCCTGGCTCCAAGTTTGCCGCTGTGCACTGGAGCGCAGAGCACCTCTGCACCTGCTAACCAGCTGCCTGGGGGCAGCAGCACTGCCTGTGAGGACGAAGGGACAGGAGAGCCTTTCAGGAGGGAGGAAAGAAACCCTTGGCAAAACGCATACGACAGTTTTGGGGAAGCGGCTGCCAATGTTGGTGTTTCGTCTTTGTTTTACAGAAGCTATACATGCAGCTTGAACCGGACAGAGCATCTGGAAGCCTATAAACAACACTGTGCCCTACTGTGGGACACAAATAAGGGTCCTATGTATTTATATACATAAAATACATACATCTTTTAAAATGTGTAAGTATATAGATCTGCAAACTTACTCTACTGTGAGGGAAAGTTGTAAGGGCTGAGACCATAACACCTTGTAAAAAAGGATGATTCTTTGTCCAGAATCAGATATCTTAAGATAAATGTTCGCTTTTGGATGTGCAGAGGAGTGTGCAGGAAGGTTTCCACACTTGTTGTACATATGTGCTTAGCCCAGACACTTCACTGTAGACAGTGAAGAGGGATGAGTCTGTCAGAGGGCACTTTCACAAGTCTAAGGCTGGATTTCTGCTCAGGAGAAGCCCTGCTTTTCTCCATGAGGTGTAGCGGTAGACTGAAGAGACTGGTTGGTTAAGTACCTGAGCACTGCGAGGTGTGAAAACTCCTTCCTTCCCTGTTCTGCACTCTTCCTTCCCAAAGGAATCAGCGTTGCTTCTCAAAGATGTTGAACTGCTTGTTCAGTGCAGTGTACCAGAATTTGTTTTGCTGAAGCCCTGCAGAATTGGTGTCAGAGTTGTAGCAGGAAAATTATTAAAATAGATGACTTATCAGCCTACTTAATCAGGTGTTTCTGATGATACCTCTAAGAAAAAGTCCCGAGGTAGTTAGTAGCAACTGTTACTCAGCAAAGAGGGCTCATAGGGGATCCTTCTTCATTGTTCTGGCAACAGTTCAGCTCGGTCTCTAGCACTGGTTAGAAATTAAGAGCTTGAACGAAGCAAGTATGCTAAACCAGAAAGCATATTTATGCCTTCATGCAAACGTATTTTGGGTATTAGATGCAGTTGATTCCCTATCTGCATAAAATGTAAGGTAGCACCAGATTACCTATGCTCTGTTTCCTAGGACTACTAGACCATGACTGTTCAAGTGGAAAGGAAAATGTATAAGAGGCATGTGATTTAGGACTCAGATATCCTGAGCAGCACACATGAAGTAAACGGAAATAATTATTTACTCATAGCATGATAATCAGGGGACACTCAGTGAAACAGTTTGCCACAAAATTGAGATAAAGTAAAGTACTTCCTTGCACAGCGCATAGTCAAACCTAGAGGTGAGTGCCACAGGGTATCACTGAGGCCAGAGGTGTTAGTGCATTTAGTAAGGAGATTCACAGAAGATCTGTTTGCTTGTGGTAGTTAGCAGGATGTTCTGGACGCAGCTTAAATCCTTAAATGGCAGCTGAGGGCACGCTGGAAGAAAGATCCCTCTGTTGATGTTCTCATTGCTGTCTTTGTCAAGGCATCTGCTTTTGGCCCTTGTCAGAAAGGTTGTGGAACTCGTTCAACCTCTGGCTTTCCTCATGCATTTATCCTGTAGCACGGGTGAGACTCTAGACTATTAATTCTCCAGTACCTTTTAAAGCTAGGTCATGAAATACAGTTTGTTGCAATCCACTAATTGTTTACAGCAGGGAGTCAGCCTAACTTTGCCATGTGATACTTTATATATCAGAAGTTACAGCTGTCACAAGTCATTATTTCCATTAAGAATAGTGATTCATCTTTCCATGAGTCGTCAAGAGATCTCACAGTGGGAATGAAATTTTAGCTCATGTCACCATTCTGTAAGAGGAAATACATATGGAGACAGGACATTCTGTTTGGATACATGTGTTTTCAGTTGAACCGAGTTGTCATTAAGAACTTTTGTCTCTGAAGTGTTTTGAGGGAATTTAGTATTTATTTGTCCATGGCTAGCCTCAGCGTGGTAGTTGTGGAGGAAAAAGTCTTGCTCGTATGGAAAAGGTACGCTTCAGCTTAGCCTCCTGAACGTGGCTCGGTCCTAATCAGGAAAAGCAGCTTTTAGTTTGGTGGAAGAGTCTCTAGGAGACTTCAGACTTTTTCTCCATGCTATAACTGCTGCTGCTGGTGATGCTATTCCAATCGGAGTTTTACCTGACAGTGCATTTCTGCTGTATTCTTTTCATCTGTCTGGTAGAAATTCGTCTTGCTTTTCTCTAATTGCTTGTTGGAGTGGTCTATTAGAGATGCTACTTACATTGGAAAGGCCTCTTGGGCAAGAGCTAACCACACCAGCTCTGCCTTCTGCGTTACTGTAACTACATATGCAATTCTGAAAGGAAAAATCATTTGGAGAAGACGATTTCAGGATCTATAATTCCAACGTATCACAAGTTACTTTGCACTTTAGTTGTGTCCTTGTGTTAATTTTTTTTATTTTATTTTTTGCTTTGGTTGTCTTTTTAATGCTCAGTATATGAACTCAGTAGGGGAGTTGGAATGGAATTTGGAAAAATCTGAAGTTGAAATGTCAGTTTTATAAAGAGAATAAATATGCTAATGAACAGCATCTGTATAAACTTGGGGTAGCATTGTGCATATTTTCAAGTATTGTATTTCTCGTGAAGAGATGTCTTTTATAAGAATGACACTGTGAAGGTTGAATCAAAGGACAACATTTTGAGAGGGTTTTGAGACTCTGTACCGTGACAGGATGCAAGACTTTGACCTTTCCTTTAAGAATTTAGTTTTGGTGCAGTATTTGTTCCAAATTCTAGTCTTCAGGAGCCAGGATGTTGACATCCTTAAAATGATTTTCACAACATAAACCCGGTTGCTGGAGAATCTCTTTTCCTAGTGAAGAGTCCTTAGCTTTGTGCAATCACGGAAGTGATGACAGTCGGAGGAGCGCTGTGAGAATGTTTTCAATAACCTTTATCTTTCGGTGCTTCCTGCAGCACACTACGGCTTAGGCAATGGTTGTGGTAAGAAGCAATTACATTGGTGTAAAGACCAAGTTGATTTGACATGTTTTTAACCAAGTGTTTATTAGTTGAAATAATCTTGGGTGTTTTTTTGGCATAATTTGTATTTGAGTGGGAACTTGACTCATTGTCAGGAGTCTGTGTGTATTTGAGCATGTTAAGCTGACGTTACCAAATGGAACCGTGGGAGGCTTTTGGCGTGTGTTTATGGAGTATAAACCAAAGCTCCTACCTTGTGCCTCAAGAGCCACAAAAATGTTAATAGAAGTCAGAGATGCAAGAAAAAAATGTATTCCATGTAGCCTGTCAACTTGCCAGTACTAGCTTTTTCCTTGGGTTACTTTCCACTATTTCGTTCCATCTAGTTTTAGGTAACACAAGGGATGAGACTTCCTCTGTATTCCTTTGGAAATTATTTTGCAGTCCTCATAAGACTTTCTGAAGCTTTCCCCTCATCTACATTTCCTGGTCCTTAGATTTCCAGAGCAGAACCTGCACCCAGACTGTCAGGGGTTGCCTTCTGTTAGCTTTGGCAAAATGATTCAGGCTTCCTCCTTGCTGCTGTCGGCTATTGCTCAACTGAGTGAACGAGTGAAAAATTGCCTTGCTTCAAACTATACAAGTGTTTTAGGATAGATACTGCGATATCTTCTCTGTTGAAGGGTGCCGTGAACATTTTAAATCAATCTGTGTTAATCAGGTGAAGTAGCTGTAGTTGTTAGAGTTTATTTATTTTCTTTTGTTGCTCTCAGACTGGATTTTCTGCGCAAAGTTTAGCCTGTCTTAGATCTTCCTAACCAGTTTCCCTGGTTCTCCCTGACCCCTTTCCCCTTTAACACTAAGGCACAATTATAGGCACTTAAAGCTTGATTAAGATGAAGTCAATGATTCATCAGTAAGTAAAAGCTAAAATTAATCATTTAAGCTGCTTATAAGATTGGACAATTTTCCCCCAATTCATCAAAGATAATTTGTCCCTAAAGTACATGTTGCTTGTATCTCAACAGTTGGTGCCAGTGTGTGCAGAACACGTGACAAACTAATTTGAGTTGTTGTTTGAGCCTGCAGGAACATGGTAGCTTTTGCAATTGTTTCGAAACCCAAAATGTTTCTGGTCTATTATCATTTAATTGGTTTCCTCTTTTGTTTTAAATTAATTTTTTGTTGATTTTATATAGATATATATATGTATATGTAACCAGTAAATATACATTTACTCTAATCATTATAGCTATGGAAAAAGAAGGAAACTGAGGGTCACTGAAAACCAAATGTAAACAGTAGTACGCATATTTCGATTTTTGACTTTGGGAAATGTTTTCTTGATTCCTAAGATTGAGTAAGTCTTGTTTGCCCTCTAAAACAGGGGATGTAAGCTAATAGAACTGCAAGGCATTGACTTTGTAGGTGCACCCTTACGCTAAAACAACAAAGACAGAATTACTGGGATGTAGAATTCTCAAAAGTTGGTTCTTTTAGGTTTCTGGAGTGTGAAAGGCCAGGAGGTGACCCTTGCACGAGGTTTCTGAAGTCATTTGTTCCTAAATTAATTGTTAATACCTGTTCAGAAATTCAGGCTAGAAGGCAGCATCTGACAACTTAGAAATGCTGGGTAGAAAGAAGCTCTGGGAGTCTTATGCTGTACATTCCCTGTTACCTGTGTGCTCTTGCCAGCTTGCCTGAAAATCTTGCTCCTTCATCATCTCATTGGCAGAAATATATCAACTTCAGCTTAGAAGAGAAGGGAGGGTAAAAGTCTATGAAAATGGACAATTTTGATCATTTAGCTAGAGACAGTATTTTTGCCTTGTTCTTAGATGAGCTTTGTCAAATCATGTGCCTTCTTGTGGCAGAGATACTGATTGTTGTCAAATGCCAGGAATAGCTGAATACAGTGTTACTGCTTACTTTCGCATTTGCTTTCCACAAAACTTACCTGATTCTTGACACAAAGTTGTCCTATCCATTAAAATATTGACATAAAAAGTATGTAACGCTCAATTAATTTGAAATTTCTTTGTTGGGAACAGCAGTTTCCCTTCCTCAAGTCCATCTGTCTCTTCCTGGCACTAACACGTTTTAAAATCTAGCCAAAAATAAACAAAATAAACCCCCACTCTTATTAATGTGATGCTACATAATGATATAATCTTAATGATAGCTTGCCTTAGCCATCTTACTAATCATCTGTAGCTCCTTAGGACTTTAAATGTAGTATCCTAACATGCTGCATGCATCTGATGTTTTTGTTTATGACTTGGGGGTTGGGGGGGAAACCCCAACTTGTTTCATCTCACCTCTGTTATGCTAAGTTCAGCTTTCAGGACTTTTCCATTAGTTGTCCATAACTACAGAATTGTGGGATTTTATAAAGGAGCTACTTGTTCGGTATCGCTGGTTATCAGGCTTTAACTCATCCAAAAAGCCAGACTGTCCTTTGCCAGGCAATCAGAACTTCGAGGCAACCTGTAGTTCGGCACCGAGACCTGGCTAATTTAAAAGAAAGAGGGGCCGGGGGAGGTCTTCTACTGGCATTGAGGATGCCAAGTTGGCATTAACAATTTCTTTAGTTGAAAGCAGTGTAATATTTATTGCAGCACGTCTTGGTGCAGTGTTACGCAGCTATAATTTGATTCTTGAGCCAGGTGAAGTGCTTGGAAATTGCCAACTTTCGTGTTTGTGTTCTGCTTGGTTTTTACTGTCGGCAAAATTGAGCTAATTTCTTGTGTGTTTACTCGCTTCTCAGCCTTTAGCTTGAGTTATTGTACACAATAAGGTACACAGTGGCAATTGCTTTTTGAGAATTTGCCATTTGGAAGGAAGCACAGAGGGTTGCCCCGCAGACCTGCATGCACATGCATGATACAGTCTATGTGGATACGCCCTGCCTCAGGTGGGGACAGAAGCAGCCAAAGGCATACAGAGATTTTTTTGCAAGACAGAATCAGTTTTGTGAAAAATGGGGGTGTTTTTTATTTCTTTTTTTTTTTTTTCAAGTTGAGTTTGTAAATGCGTTCTGAGGTCTGATATGTGCTCTGAAGTGTTACAGTATGATAACAGATGAGCTAAGTTGCTTGCTGCCAAAACCCTGCAAAGTGTGACCAGTACGCAGCTTAAGGAGGAATGCTGCTCTTTTAAAACTGTGCCAACCTTTATATTGTAACTAAATCATGGTTTAAATTATGAAATCATCACAGTATCCTTGAAAGATGTAAACTAGGTTCACTGTACAAAAAGGGGGATGATATGCGCAACACCTGTGAACACGCAGTGAAAAAGGGAAGTAAGAAGCCGTGAAATCACGTCTTATCAGGACACTTGTGCCGCATGATGACAGTCTCTTTGTCTCTCATCAGACTCATAACTGAGCGTTTTAAAACATGCTCTGCACTCCCAGTCGCTGTTCTCTCACAGTCTCTTCTGATGCCTGAGTTGGAGAGGTTATGATGTGGCGCAGGACTGTTCTCCTGGTCCTCTCAACGGCTCTTACAGCGTGTCAAAAAGCAACAAACAAACATTGGTTTGGTGATGTGGTAAGTCTATATCATCTTAAAGCTTCTCAAATGGAAACAGTGGCCCTGCAGTTCAGTGAACTGATTGGGAGTAAATTTACACCATGGGTGGAACTTTATACTCTACGAAAAAAAAAAATTAACACCTTAATTTTTATGCAAGGAAAGCTTGGATGCCAGATATCATCAGTCTGCGTCATTATGCCTCTGTCTGTCCTCCCACAGCCAATATAACATGGGTGCAAATTTTGGCCCATTTAATGGAAATACGGACATGACTGATACCAATCAAATTTTTATTACTGAAAGATTAATTCATGCACAGAGCTCATGTTAGTGATTGTGCGAATACAGCTTCATAAATGAGCTAGAAAGGTTTCACAGAATCACAGAATGGTAGGGGTTGGAAGGGACCTCCAGAGATCATCCAGTCCAACCCCCCTGCTGAAGCAGATTTGCCTAGAGCAGGTTGCACAGGAATGCGTCCAGGCGGGTTTTGAATATCTCCAGAGAAGGAGACTCCACAACCTCCCTGGGCAGCCTGTGCCAGTGTTTCTGACAGCCTGTCTGACCCAAGACAGCTAGTTTTAAAACATCAGGAAGTTTTGCGAGGGTGTTGGGGATGGAAGTTTGTTGTGTTGCGTTATATCTAAGTTCTGTGCAAAGTCAGAGTACTCTTTGCTGCTTATACAGGTTTAATTCAGCTTTATTGGTCCTACTGAGCAAATGGACAGTTTTATTTGCTGAGAGTCAGCCAAGTATGTCTCTGTGGGAGAACGCTGATAAACCTTACTATTTTAAACCTGGCCGTCTGTCTCTGCTGTTTCTCAAGCACAATATCTCTCCTTCTTCTGCATAAATGATGTTGTCTTACTTCCCCAGCTCTGTTTGGGCCTGGCTGCTGCAAAGGTGGTAAGACTTCTCAGTTACACATCACATGGGGTGTTCATGTTCTTCTTCATTTTTGTTTACCTGAGAAGCTTAGTCTTTTATTTTCCTCAGTTAAGCACTTGCTCAGTGGACTGCTCAGTGGATGGCATCGTGCGTGCCCTGAAAAGTCATTATTCGTCCAGTGTTCCTGCAAGACTACAGTGTTTCTTTTGGTGAGGCAGTTAAGGAGTTAAAGGATTGTGGAGTTTCGAAGAAATGCCCGACAGCTGCTGTAAAGTATCCCTACAATCCTAGCTGACCTCATTCTTGTCAGACAACAGTGATAATATCCAAAAACGGGTGCAAGACAGGAAGCATTTCGGGAAGGTGTGTGTTTAATGCAAAGACATCAGAAATGTGCTCTCGCACAGGGCCACTTACCGTTAAGATCCATATTGATTTCAGTGGAACAGTGAAATTCCAGAATATGTTTACGAAAACATTGTTTCAGTCCAAAAAAACCCTATTGCTTGTTGTTCTGGTGTGCAAATAGTAAAAGCAGATGAGTTAACCACTATATGTATTTAATGTAATAACATTACTGGCTTATATGAACCTACTTTTTAAACATCTGGAGGATTCACATAGTTTTTTGGTGGTTTTGTTTACTGTTTTTAGAGGTGGGTGCCTCGACTTGAAAAAGTCGTACAGGAGAAATGTAAATCTACTTACATTTTCACATTTACTTTACATTCAAAAATGGATTTGATATCTAACAAGCTTTTGATTAACTTAATCAACTAAGAGAGTTCTCTAGTAGGCAGAACAAAATCCCCTTTTTCCCCCCACTGCATTCTATGGCTTAGAACTTAAAGGAACTGAATAAATGTAGCAATGCCCACTATGTGTAGGAGGTGTGAGAAAGTCTTCCAAATTTTTGCCAAGAAAGGAGGAATGGTTTTAAAAGATGTAACATTTTTTACTAGTCAGTCTACCAAGTTATCTGCAAAAAGTGTGCTGTATGTACAGGTTCCTATTATTTTTATCCTATTGAAAAATTCATACATGAGAAATGAGCTTATATTTTATTTATATTTTTCAGTAGAACCCACTTAAAAGCATGCAAATAAAAATAATTCCTACCAGTTCGGAGCTTTTCTGCTGATAGTTAGGGATGTTTTCCCTAAATTTCCTCTTAGTTGTGTCCAGAATTGTCTCTCTTGTAGTATGAATCTGCAACAAAATTCAGAAATCCATTAGACTAGATCCAGATCAAAAAGTTGCACATGAATAATATGCTTTTCTGATTCGCTGTTATGAAGTCTGGCAGATGCCTGTAAGAATGTAAAAATAAAGCACTGCTGTTTAATCTCTAATATTTGTTTCATTTAAAGACTTGTTTCTTCTGTACCTTTTTCTGTTTTCTCCTATAGTTTCAAAAGTAATCATTTGCATTGGTAGGGAGTGAGCAAATTCTAGCTGCTAGAACTTACTCAGAGAATTTCATCTTTTGCGAAGCTAGGTCACCGATCTCGAAGGACCCTTGGAAAAGTGTAGCCCACAACCAGGCAGCTACAGGAGGGGAAAGAATGCCATGGCATCCATGTTAAATGGCGTACTAGCAACGGTTTGTCTTTTTTATGGAGATGTGACCGAGGAGCTCAGGTGAGGTGCAAGAGGAGATGAAGGCAGGCTACTGAGAGAAAGACCCGAGTTCAACTGAACTCAGCCCTGCCACATGCTGAGAAATGACATGAGTATGATCAATGTTTTTAGAAGGTGATCCAAGGACATAACAGAAGAGAAAGGGAAGGAACATGAGATTATTTGGATACATGAAGGCATTTTTTGTTATTTGCTGGTAGCAACTCATTTAATATACACACACAGTTGTTTCCAACTGAATTGTATTTTATATTTGCCTGCTGTTTCTGGAAGTTATTGCCAAGAGTGAAAACCACGTAATGTATTTCTAGTATTAAACCATCTATTACTGATAGATAATGACAGAGTAGAGGGAGAAGGCACCAGTTAGTCTGGGTTAGCTCATGTGTTCCGGATAACTCTTTCTTGAACTCTTAGATTTCTAAACTTCTACCCGGCTATGTTGATTTCCCACTGCTTTTTGGACTTGATGAATTGTCTCCTCTCCCATGTCAATGTCAGATAATACCAAGTATTTCCATGATAGTCTTCCTCATACTTTTGCAGGTAATGTGCCACTTGATCACTTTTCTATTAGCTATTATAAGAAGATAAATACCATAATGGCTGTAATAACACCTCTTAACAAAAGAAGCATTTCGGAGTTTTTTAAACTACAGATGCCCTGTGTTCTCACTTGCAGTTTATCTATTTTTGCTTTTTAACATGGTAGGTGCTAGATTTTGGATCTGTAGTGGCTTTCTGATTTAAGCTTCTAATTTTTGACGGTTCAGTGTGGAATTTAGGCTCTGAAGTCAAAAAGGGCTAACCTGTTGAGAAACTTTATGTAATTTCTGAACAGTTACTGATGAAGTCACAGGAGAGAGATAAAACCAGAATCCTGTTTGACTAATTGTTGGTTAAACCAATTTGACTCTATTAGGACAGTTTCTGTGAAGTGCTTTTTAAATATGCACCTTAAAAAATTATTTAGTGATGTAAGATGTGGGAAAGGATGTCAGTCCATCAGTCTGTTTCCTTGACTTTTCAAGGTGATTTATCACAAAGCATTTAATTAACTTGTTTTCTTATAACAACAAAGTTAAATGTGTTGTTTAAGGTTTTTTGTTCATTTTTCTTCGAAGTATATTGAGTTAGTTTTGGCTAATAACAAGATGCATATAAGGAAATTCTGTGCTTCTACTTCAAAGAAGAGAAAAAAAAAAATCCTCTCCTGACTTCCAGGGTAGTGCAATTAGATGCTTTATGGGCCTTTTTTGTCTTTAGTCAGAGTGGGGGATGTTAAGACAATACCAGATGCGAATCGGTGGACTTGTTAAGACCAGTGACTTGTGCAATATGCTAAATCCCCAAGGAAATGATTGCAGGATCTCAGAGATTTCTTGCTAGAATTCTGCCCTTCAAGCAGGGTGAACGGAAACTTTTTGCATAGCTTTCACAAATGCTTAATTCGTAGTATGATAATGTAATGCTTCTTGACACCTTGTCGTAGTATTTTATTTAAGAACCAAATAGCTCTTTACTACTTTGAGTCACTCTTTGAGTGATAGTTTGCAGCAAGATTAATTTTTGGGTTTGTGTTGCTTTTCTGGCAAATGTGGAGAGGTCTGTTCCATGTCTCACCCCTGTCCAAAATGTGGTGGGTTTCTTTTCTGTTCAGTTCATAATTCCTGCCAGGTCCATGACTGTCCTTTTTTGTGTATTCTGGTCTTTCTCCTTCATCTTTAGGCATCCAGCTGAAGCACTCTTGTAGACATTTACCTCCCCATCAAATATATAGAAGAATTTGGCACTCAACTTGGTAATCTGACAGAAAGTAAAACCTGACTGTTGTGACTGTCCCCTTCAGTGGCTGTTCCGTGGTGCACATGGAACATGAAGGAAGACAATGTCTTACCACTTAGAAAGCTGTATTTGAAAATCTCTGGATTTGTTAGTGAAAAGAGTAGGATCTCTCAATTGATTTTTACTTTTAAAAAAATCATTGTAACTAGGGAATTGAGATTTTTTGTTGAATTCATGTCTTAACCTTTGTCTTACTGAGTTATTTAAGGTGGATAATTGAGAGAAGGCCTGGCACAGATGAGTTGAAGGCGTCAGTTTTGTGAGTAGTTACATGTGAATGTAGAAATGCTCAAAATCACAAGATGCTGCTGTCCCTTGCATACTTGAAATGACACGTACACATGCATTAGTAAACAAGCTGAAATATTGAAGTATATAGGGTGCATGAAAATTCTGCTTCCTCATGATGGCAAAGATAGGTAGTGTGTAGAATGAGCAAGGCTGTATTCGAGATGGTTAGACATGCCTTCCCTTGAATAATGGGCTAAAATACATAAGTTGTCACCTCTCTCCACATTTATAGCCTGTTTATGTAGTAATTTACAAACTCTGTTGACCAGCATTTTCTTACTGTACTTTTACAGTCACTTTAAGAAAACCATTTGCATTGCACCAGTTGCAGTTTAGTAGGAGTTGTTTGTGCTCTGCTCTGACTTGCTGCCCTCCATTAAGAAAGTACAACTTGATGCTTCTGAGCCTTTTTCTGCTCTGCTAAAAGGGGATGGTGACGCCGCCCTGCTTTGGTAGGGTGCCCTTCTGATCTAGAGGTGTAAGAGCAGATAGAGCATTGTTTTTAATGGTCCCTTGCAAGAGAACTTGATTATAAACTGCACGAAGACCTGCAATCTCTGAAGGAGATTTAAAGCAATCCTGGGGTTTGGTTCCGCGGCTGAGTCATCTCGGCCTGTTTTTTGATCCATTAATAAACCCTTGTCACACTACTGCTATTGCCTTTTGTCGTAGTCATTACGTTCCTCTGGAGTCTCTGTAGCTATTGTCTGTTTTGTTTCTTTGTTTTTGTTTTTCCTCACGAGGGATGAATTTTTAAGTTGGTATCAAGTTCAGTTCCCACCACTAGAAAGCTCTGTGCACTTACATGGGGCATTTAAGAGCTGTGCAGGCTCAGCTGTGTGCTCCCTTGGGGAACGCACAGCTTCCAGGGAGTGGTATTCATACTGCGTGTTCCCATCCCAGGAGCCTCACTACAGTAGGTGGGCAGTGTAAGTGGGTTGTGGGGGTTCCTGCTCCTTGCCTTTCTACGGCCTGTGCTGGCAAACTGCACGTGCATGTTGCTTCCAAGTTGTGAGTAAATTTTTGAGACCCTTTTTAAATGTGGATATGGAAGGAAGCAGTGCCACAGAGCAAGGAATAGGGAAAGGCCTCTAAGGGCCAGATGTGTGCTGTGGGATATTCAAGGCTCTGGAAAGCTCTTTTCACCCTTTTGTGTGCACATAGGGGCACGCACAGTCTCACCCCATGGGACAGATAAGTTATCTCTTTGGAAGGGTTTCTAGGCTTTGGCTTTCTGCGGAGTGTATGTGGGTCATTCGGAACAGACTGATGGCTTTCTCAGAGGGGGCAACGGTCAGTTTAAAATTCTTAGGTGTACTATGTAATGCAAGCTATTAGCAGATTTGGAAGATATCCTTGAAGTCTTCATCAGGGAAGAAGACCTTTTTGTCAAAAGAAAGCTTTGGTTGCAGAGTGGGAAGAGGAGTATGTGCTAGATATGTCTGAAATGCGTTTGTTTTGAAAGCTACCATTAGACTAGGTGTAAACTGTGAGCCTGGTTATACTTCTCAGGGCAGGGGAAGATGGGATCTGTTGTTTATCAGAGTGCAAGTTTTCCCTGAGGTGCTCATATACACTATAGAATATGCATTAAGCTGTTGGCATTGTATCTCTGAATCTTTTCTTTGGTTTCAGAAGGCCTTAAATTAGAGAAGAACAAACCAGACACCTCCACACCTCCCAAAATAAACCAAAGTTGTGAAACTGTCCTTAACACCTTTGCTGAATGAAGCACAGATTAGTCTTACCAACCTACCGTTTTCTGGCAAACCCTGTTTATCTACGTAGGGACTCTACTGAGACATTTTTCACTGTTGCCCACGTAGTCTTTTCCTGACCTTCAAAAAAACTGGTGAGAAAGGGAATAGTTGTAGGGCAGATTACCACATGTTTCAGATTTGGGATTACTAGTGGACGTTGAACAACTGTCGGAAACAAAACAGTTTTTCGCTTCTCTGAAGTCAATGTTGGCTTTAAAGCAAAAAGGGACACACCCAAAACCTTCAAAACGTTTTGATTTACATTTTAATGAGAGATTTAGGCCTACCCTCATGGCACAACAAAGAAGCTTTTGAAATCGATGTCAGAAGATAAATGTTCTATTTTCTTTGTTATTTTGCATTCAACTAATATTTTGGTGTTTTGTCTTAAAATTTTAGCTATGAAATTAGTGATGTTTTGTATGCTGCTTGTAATATAAAGGGATGGCATAAATAATCAGTAAGAACAAAATGATTGGCTGTTTTTAACTGAGCTGGCACATTTAGGTATCAGGAGCTCACATGCAGCCATTGTAGTGGGTCGCACAAAGGAGAAAAGGAGGAGACAAAATAGTGTTTTCTGACTTGTCAATTAGGTTTTTTTAGCCTGCCAATTTCTAGAGCTTTGCTTTGTGACAGAAAGTAGACCTGCAACCCTGTGGTTTAAAGTCATTAAATCAGTTTGGCAGGTCACAGAGTTGATGCTAAGATAAAATGAAAGTGAGGGAAAAGGGAGTGTTCTATGGGAAGGAAACATTAAGAAAATAGGCAACCTAGTTGGGAAGACTTAGAAGCAGATGAAGTCATGAGAACCCAAACAAAACCCCATAAGCAGTGGGGTTTCCATACACTTACAGAGACTTCAGCACATCTTTGCTGTGGATGCTCTTCAGAGAATTGCTACTGTGAAATGGCTCTTGTGGACTTTTTTCACACAGCTGCTGTTGCTACCTGCACCCCTTGCATATTTTGGGTGATAATTTTCTCCGCTTCAAGAAACTTACGGGTAATTTCATTCTGCTTTTAAAGTAATCCACAGGGGGGTTTATTTGCTTCACAGTGAATGGAAGTGATCTGCCCTTCCTTCAAATGACTATTACTTTTTTTACGATAAGGTGAAATAGCTACTTATACAATATTTTAAATGATATTTGCATTTATTAAAGTGACTGCTATCAATCCAAAGTGAGTTTTAAAAAGAAATTCTGAAATTTTACATTTTTCTCTTGCCCCCCAATATTTCCCCGTGTCCTTCTTAGTTTAGTGGAGTAACCAAGATACCTGGCTGTGACAGTAATCTTTCCTAACAGTACAGTTTGTACTCACTGTACAATCGATTCACAAATGTACACTATTAAAGATGTTTAAAAACATCTAGACTAATGTGGAAATTATGTAACTGTGATGAAAACTTCAAAAGAAACCTTGGAGGTTTCTTTTCCTCCTTACTTTGTTTAGGTACATGTCCGGGCTGGCTCTTCATTCATGTGCTCTTGCATATCCTTCTTCGTATTTGTACTCTCAGTAACTTGTTCATCAGGAACTTTTAATGAAGCCTGCAATCTCAGGGTGGGAAGATACCTTTTTTGGGATTGGTTTTTTTTTTTCTAGTTCTCTCGTTCTTCTAGGATGTGGTTTGAAGTAAAATGAAATTTAGGTTGGTCTTTCCTTTTTTGACCTGCCAAAGTGTTTGTTCTGTTAGCGTTGCTCTGCTCCCTGTAAATCAGACATTCTTCTCAGGCTGCGTCAGGTTACTAATGACATGATTAATGCAGGAAGGATAGAGAAAGATGACGTAGTGGCTCATGCAGAGTTTACCTGAGAATTATCTCTAGCGCTCTACTGTTTAGTGTCTGTGTGAGTCATGGCCTGAAGCCCTGCCATTCCCTGTTCTTCAGCTGGGCAAGATCACACTTACCTCATTCTATGTATGTATGCATTTCTCCCTTTACTGCCAGATCTGATTAGAAGCACTTTTGTTTTAAACTCAGTGTTTATGAAACATTAAATACACTTTTTACAGATAGCTGACCATAATGCAAGATGAAAAATGCCATTAGATATCTGTGGTCCAGGCAGCTTTAGAAACTTTCTCTGTCCCTATATGAATTCTGATGCTTATCAACTGAAGTCTTTTTCATGTTCATGGGTTTAGCAATGACAGTGTTACGATACTAGTAAGCTTTACAACAGGACCATGAGTCAGTTGCTGTCTGTCAGTGAAGTCTCCTGTTTCTTCTTGTGTATTTGCACAGATACAAGCTTACAGAATACAAATGGCAAGTTTATGATGCTGTCTCCAGCTTTTGAAACTTCCATGGGCTGGAGGTACAACTGTTCCTCTCAAATTCAGTGCACCTATTGATTCCGTAACAGAATAGCCAGGAAATTGATCTTATTGATCGAGAACACACATGAGCATGTTCTCTGATGCACTTTGAAGTCTTGGTCATTCCCTTATTGTGGGCTGGCTGGACCTCTTTTGTACCTGAAGATGAGTATTTGTTCTGCTATTTGTGTATGTGTTTAACTACAGTTCCTCGTATTGCTGTCTGTATTGATGTTCCACTTCCTAGAAAATGTGCTGTCAAATGCTCTTAAGACACTCTTAGGAGACCAGAAAGAAGACAATGTAGAATTTGCAAGAAATGCTGATTATTTTTTCAGATGCCTTTGTTTTTTCTGTAAAACTGTCGTGAAGTCTTTGGAATCCTTCAGGACTTCAGCTTTGCTCAACTAAAACTGTCGTTTTTTCTGTGTGTGCGCTGCTCAGTCTGAATTATCTGGTGCAAAATTGCTTAATGTTTAACAGTAGAAGATTATGTTGAAAACATGCTATCATTTTCCAGCCAGCTCATATCTCGCAACCTGCCAAAGCCTGTATCAGGAACACGATGTGTGGGGGAAAAAGTTCTAGAATGATAGACAGAAAAATGTCTTGTGGGAAACTTAAAATGCCATGAGACTCATTCTGTTAATAAAGGATGTTTTTACAAGCACAGCTTTGTCCCCCTTACTTTTTGACATTTTCTAAAATGAAAGCTTGAGAGCGTAACATTTGTGTAGAATGTAAACAACCTTGATACTTAGATAAGTGACATTTCTTGGAAATAGCATTCCCTTACAAAAAAGAATGGTCAAAGTGAATAATTATCCCGAAAGAAAAAGCCCCAACTTATTTCTAGAAGGCATACCTCTAAACTGCTTCCAATAAAGGCCATACCGATGCCTGAGATAAAATTTTATATGCACTTTCTGATTACATTTTGCAAACATATCTTAAAGGAAAACAAATTCCTTCTATGATCTGCTGGTCTCAAAAGGTGTGCCAGATGAGTCAATTTTTGTGTAAACATATCACTAATTTTTTTTTTAAAGAAGTTCTCTAATGCAACATGCAGCACATTTTGTGTACGTTGCAGTACATGCTAATGGAGTTAATGGTTATAATTACACAGATGCGTGAATGGGGATGACACAAGTTCATGTCCACCTTAATGTTGTCTGTATTTCATTTTGCTGCTTGTAAAGGAACTGTTTACATGATAGAGTAACATAGATTTTATTCAGTGAGTCAATGTTTAAGCAAAAATCAAGCATATTGTTTGACACGTGCCTTTATGTAAGCTGTGTATCTAGAATCTGTCTTTCAGCTTGAGCAGTGAAATGGTATTTCTGGCTTTTGTTTTCTTCTGGCTAAATAGCCAGCGCCTTGGCTGTAGAACTGATTTTTTGCTTTTCATCTAAACGCCCTTTCTTTTGTGCTTTCGACTAGAAGGTGAATCAAACAAGGCTTAAAGGTTTCTTTTTTCAAAATCAAAAGGCACTGAATGAAGTAGAAGTGAAAGAAACTGTGTTTAAACACCTTCTGTAAATCCTGTAGCTATACTTCTCCTGCAGATTTATGAGGCAGGACATTGCCCGCACTCAAGTTCGTGTCAGGTTGTAGTTGCCTTTTGCTGCTCAAAGCAGCAGACAGTCTGCAGAGAGCAAGCAAGCTCTGCCTGGCTCCTCGCTCAGTCAAACTCCAGAGTTCGGTGGAGACTCTGATTGAGGAAGGGCCCAAGAGGCAGGAAGCAGATGTTGACAGCGGTCTCCTGGCTCAAGTGGCCTGATAACAAGTGTACCCAGCCAAAATAACCAAGTGTGTTAAATGACCAGAACTATAGTTCATAGTCGTATTTATTGGACTACTTAAATCTAGATTTACCCAAGGATTAATGTGACTTTTGCACATGCTTTTCTTCGGTTGACATTTGTGGTGTGTTGTCAAGCTTCACACAGCTCGCCTGGTAACCATTTGTTTCTGCGTGCAGCTAGGTAGCTTTCTGCAAATGTTTTGTATGGTCTTTTTGGTACTTCAGTAGTTTTTATCTTGTATTTGGCCAAAGATCAACATGCATAGGGGTTGCAAAAGGCCAACATGAGAGCGCTACATATTCAGAAAAAGCTCTGCGAAGTCTCCAAAACAGTGTGAAGATTTAGTATTTTATTTTTGCTGTCTATGCCTTTCTTCCTGGGACCTTTTCTGGTGTAAAAGATACCTGGGTACATTAGTCACACCAGGACCACAGGACTCTTACAGCAAACTCTTTAAATTGGGTGTTGGCACCTCGTATTCCATGCAAAGTGTACAGAATTGCTTCTTCAAATCTGCTTTCAGATTCTGCATGTTCTTGGTATCCATTCATCAGTTGAGCAATCTTGTTACGAGATACCAGAAGGATGGGGAAATCTCAAGGTTAAAAATAAAGAAAAAGAACTAGTGGAATTGAAGAAAATTATGAGCTTGGGGGTAGGCATAATGCTCAAAGGTTGTGCTGTGAAGGCATCACGTGTTGAAGAGAGATAGTTCATGCTCGTGCTGCGGTGGAAAAGCAGTGCGGAGGTCTGTGCCTGGAGCGTTTCTTTTGGCTCCTTCTGGCTTTTGAGAAGGGCCCAGACACTGTCTCTGCCTTGGGATTTCTTGCTGTTCTTTTGAGATTCTACCTCTGTCAGGTCTTTCGTAGAAGCAAAGTCTTTGTTCCTGGGTCATTGGTGGTCTGCCTCTATCTTCAAACACCTCTTTGCAGGGTTGTTGCTGACTGCTTCAGCTTTCTGCTTGGCTATCTGGAAGCTCTTGCTGAGCTCAAGCAGGTAGATAGCTACAGGGTGATGCAGAGGGATTCTGAATGCACTTTGCTTTAACAGCATGAGAAAAGTGCATCATTTAACCATCAGCAATCTTTCGTCATTCCTGCTCAAAGTTGACTCCTGGGAAGTGGGGGATTTGTCTTGTTTTTAGATAGGCTTGGCTTTCCCTCATCTGCCGTGATTGCTGCTGCCACCATTTTTCCATTTGAGAAAATGTTTCCAGAGATAATCTCTTAAGCTTCCTGAGTGCAACTCTGTGACATTCTTAATTTGTACATGTTATTTTCTGCCATTTGTCTAGCTTTGGAAATTTCCATTTCCCAATTTCCTTTAGGAGAGATAGGAAAAAACTCACTTTGTGAGGGTGATGAGGCATGGGTGGTATATTTGTGTTTCAGATCTCCATAACAAATATTTTCCATTTCTGACTTTACTAAAATCTTGTAGGTAAGTATTGGAATTTGCTGACCATGGATCTGTTTTAGCTTCGTGTAAAGGTTTTTCTCTTGTGATCACCCTAAATGCATGTAAAAGTTAACAAGAAGTCACAAAACTTAACACTGTTATAGTGTTCAGAAGCTGTTTCGGAGAGCAGGAAAGTCCTTTTTCATATTTAAATGCCGCTTCATAAAAATTGAATTAATCTGTGTGAAAGCACTGGATCTGGTACTTCTCTCATTGGCTTGTTCTAGGAAAGATGGACTTTTATCTGTCTATCTGACAGCCATTCCCAGTGATAGGGACGGACCAGCTGAGAAACGGAGATTTTAATGGTTTCAATAAGTTTCAAGATAATGGCTTCCCAGGTAGGAGAGAGAGATCTTAGTGTGAGCTTGTGGACCTACTGAAGGTTTTTCAAATCCCCATAGGACACAGATTCATAGGAAGCCAAACCATGTTGGTTCTACTGTTTGTAGAGCTGCTTGCTCTATTCTGTGGTGGTTTTTTAAAGTGAATTATGGTTGCCTTTGCTAAACTTCTGGTGTGTTGCTAGCTTTACTGTGTGTGTTGCAATTGCCAAGATATGAGAAACCATGAAGGGCACCAGTGTAATAATGACAGCCCAAAGCACTGTTACTTGCAGATAGTTGACTTGATATCTGATACTAAAACTGTTTCTGTTTTCAGTACTTATTTTAGTTACATCTTTCTTACACCCCTATGAACTTCTTTTTCTCCCACGGGAATATCAGTAAATACAAGAGGACTACTGCTCACTTGCAACTGTTTAAGAATTACATGCAGAAAAATGAACCAAGAATTAATAATTCAGATTTGAGAAGCACTTTTTGTGTAAAAAGTAATGATTTTAAATTCTAAAAATTATACCTGTTTTCAATTTTGTATGCATGTTTCTCATGAAACATTTTGAAATTGTTATCTCCTGATGAAAAAAGTTCAATTTTCTGATTTTTCTTTTTTTCATCTTTTCGTGTTTCTGATTACCATTTAAGATAGTGAAATGATCACCAAGATGCTTGCTATAACTGTAGTTATTTATAAATGACAACTGTTGGGCATCAAAAACTATAATTATAAAAGCAATTTAGCCTGCTAGATATCCTTCAAACTCCTCCTGACTATGTGTGAGTGTGAGCAGTATGACATTACATTCAGTTTAAATTCGAGTCCTCTATTTAAGTTACTAAATTTCTAGTGGTCCAACTTCCTCTTTAATACCCTGAAGATGACCTATTTGAATTCTACGTGTGCATGATCCTTACTACAGAACTTCTCCGATATTCTTTAGAGACTCATCACTTCCGGCAAGCTCTTTTTATATTTCCTTGTTCCTCTGCTTTAAGACAAGTTTCCCTGTGGTAAAAGGGTTTCCTTTATTACTTGTTTGTTTATATTACTAGTGGTTTCCTTCTTAAGGTTAATTATTGTTTCAAAGAAATTGCAATTTCCTGTTCTGGTGTAGCTTGTTTTCTTTAGATTTGTTCCACACTGTCATGATATCTGTAAAATATGGTTCAGGAATTCTTTGTGTTTTTAAGGTGCAATGCTCTAGGGGATGATTCTGAATTTTATTTACTTTCCACTCTCTCTTTTCTTTCAATTTTAGGTAAGAACGACTTTTGCAGTAATTTTTTGCTTTTGAAGAATTTCTCCTTTGGTAAAGTATTAATCTCTTTTTTTCTATCTTCCTTAAAAAATGGTATTCTTTTTGTCTGTATTTAAGGGAGGAGGGGGGATCCTCAACCAAGGCTAGTACTGGGCCCTTTTAAATGCTCTGATATGGTTGCTGGAAGAGAATTTGAAAATTTCAAATAGGTGTTTGGGTTTTTTCTGAATGCTTTTGTACATGCAGAGTGACAGGACAAATGCACAAGCAAGTTACTAACTGTCACCTGCAGTAGTTTGAAGAAGTTTGAGATTCCTTTAATGAAGCGGAGTGCACTGCTTCAGGTTTCCTGTGAAATATCTGTGTGCTCAAAGGCCGTGCCCGAGTATATACTGAAGCTTATGTAGTAGTAAGTTATCTATGTGTCTATACCCAAGAAGAATTTAAAGCTAAAGAGCAAAAAGCAGGTAAGTTAAACACATATTGTAAACTACATGATGATGCAGCAGAGTAATTAATACAAGTTGCAATACCAGGATTCCAGAGTTTTTTGGTTTTTTAAAAAAAACAAAGTCTGACGTGTCTCTACTGCCTAATGATGATGTGGGGCTGCACTGTGCTGTGTTTTTTCCCTCCACAGCCGTTACTAACTGTAGATTTGGAAGCTTCCTCTTAAAAAGCTGCAATCCAAAGGAAAAAGATCTTTCATTTAGCAGGCTGAGGGAGAACTTCTGATTACAAGAGAATTGGTATATTGTGGAGAGTAACGCAACTATAAATATGACTTCCTGTGCATTAGACATGTTTGCCAGTTGCTGGAGGCTTGAAAAAGGAGATCTTGTCTGGTTACAATTCACAATCAACCTATGGAAAGGAGCTGAGAACAGCAGCCCGTTTCTTTTATCAGGGACACTCTCGGTTCATAGTATTGCAGTTCTGCTTTTTTGTTCTTTTTCCTGTATGTATGCAGTTTTAATTAATCAGTGAGAGGCCCGAGCATGAGGTAATGCTGGAAATCAACAATTTGAATCCTGTGATTTTTAGTAGAGAATTAACGGCAACAGAGGTATCGCTATCTCCTCGGTCAAAGCAGTGTCATTTGGGCAGTATCTAAAGGCAGGCTCTGGGCTGCTGTGTGCGTAATATTCCTTTGAGTTTTGTCCGTTTTTAGAAGACCAAAACTAAAACAAGAAATAGTGTAATTCATACTGGGAATTAATACCGATCTTTAAAATTCTCTGGCAGCTGTAGTGTCACAGCTTAGTCGGAAGGACCCTCTGTAGCAGTCTAGTCTGATCCTTTGTGTAATGTAAGGCAAAAATCTCTCACTTATTATTCAAACAGATTTTACGTGGGTTTCAACCTCTAATAAAGTCAATGTAAGTTGTGTGAATTCTAATTTTCTCGAGTCTTAAATATGCTGCTGCTTTGCCATTCCATCTGAAAGGCAATTAGTGATGTTCTCAAATGAACTCTGGAGTTTGAGATGCTTTATTGTAAGAGACAAAGCTCGTAGTTGCCCAGAAGTGGGTGCATGGTGATCGTCCTCATCTTAACCATTCCTCATACAACTGGTTCTCAGGTGGCAATAAGGAAGAGGTGGGAGGCCGTGGGGCAAGGAGGGAAGGGTAGAGAGCCAGTGACACTGGTGGCATGAGAAGGAGTAAGGAAAAGATATGAAAATACTGGAATCAGTGAGTCCCTGCTTCAAAGAGGTAAGAAAACATTGACCCAGGATTTAAAGGGTAGGATTCTTCCAGTTGTTCTCTACATATTGACTGTGACCGTGTTCTTAGTTTTAGGGTAACCGGACTTTGAAGAGATTTGAGCCTTTAGGTGGTGGTTCTCAGTTGATGGGAGAAACCTGAGAGAAGGAAAGGGGGAAGCATACGTGTTCTGTCTCCTGCACACGCTCTCGCTTGTGCTCTTTCCCTCACCCACTGTTGTCATTTCCTTGCTATCTCTTTTGTTGGTTAAAGACTTAATCACATTTGAGAGTTTGAGGCTGAGCAAAGCTGTAATTACCAGTCAAGAGCACTGCATTAGTTTCCCTCTGTCAGCAACCCTCCTCCATATGCTCTTCCTGCATCTGTCCAAACTGCTGTGCAGTGTTATGTATTCCACAAAGGACCAGAAACCTGGACGTTGTGGCACCTGTTTTGAGCCACAACAGAAGTGGAGAGGGAATGTTGCATCAGCTCTGCACACACTCCTCATAAGCCTGCGCCATGTGGATGGCCTTACTACAGTGCAATTTTCTTTCCTTTTTTTTTTTTTCCCCCCTGAGCAGACAGTAGCTTGGGGGCAGGGAGGAAAGAAGAACCCACTGTGAAAAAAATGTAGATTTCACTTCCTTGAGATCAGTTTTTGCCCTGGTTTTATAGAGTCACTTTATGGCTTTCAGTTAAGAAAATAGTTTATAGTCCTACATCTTGAGTACAGGTGGAAACACTGCTTTCTTTTATCTGAGTTCTGTCTTGTGACTTAAAAACCATGTTCCTACAAACAAACAAATCTATCTCTTCTGAAGGTTTTTCTTGTCACAAGGTTCATAATCTGAAAAAAAATTGAACTATGGAGGCCAGATTATTTGTTTTGAAATATAAATTTAACTACAAATATTCTGAGTCGGGGTTTTCTTTCCCACCTGTCTGATTTTCGTATTCTTTCCTGAGTTTTCCTCTTTAAAAAAAGAATAGTTAAACATAGATGTAGATTACATCACTTGGTCTGTAGTACTTATATTTTCTACAAGGATACCAGTTTACTGCCAAAATATGACTCAAAAGATCAATAGCAAACAATCTGTACAAGTTTACACAAGAGAACTGAAGTATTTCATTCCGTAAGCATTGTGCTTTAAAAGCACACGTTGCAAAAATAGATACTTCTTTGGGAAGGCTGCTTTCTTAATTTTCACTGTTGCTTTCAGAAGTGTGTCCAAATAGTTACAGGGTTATTTTTCCTGAGAAGTCTGTTGCTGCATACTGAGAATGTAAGGGGATTGGAATGGCTATGGCTCCAAGTGCTTGCAGTTAACGGAGGTCAGTCATAATATTTCCGTCCACAAAGACGGTCTTAAATTTAAAAAAAAAAAAAAATCTTAATTTACGAGTTTGATGCATTTTTATTGTAACAAAGAATTCAAATGGAGGTCTGAAAGGTGCATTCCTGTTTAAGGGTATGCTGATCATGGTGGCTGTGGTCAAGGGAAGTGCATTTGCCATGTCTTTATAAACATTGTTATGCAGTGCATATAGTATTTAATGTGCTTTGATTCCTCTGAAACCCTCTGGATTATTTTATCTAAAATCTGTGTATTAAGAAGCAAATGATACTTTCTCCATGTCTGTGCTTGGTTCACATTCTGTTGAAGAAAATTCTTTGGACAATGTAATACTGTACTAATAGACATAACGATCATTTTTGTATAGTCCTTTTTTGTTGACAGTGTCGAACATTTTGCTCCTCAGTCATTGTTCTTCCGTATGTAGGTCCATCTAGGAAGTCAAATGGCAGAAGGGAAAAGGAAAGAGAGCTGCCCAGTCTCCCCTCTTTTTTTTAGTCTGAGATTAAAAAGTTACTTACAAATATCTCAAGCTTCTAGGAGGGAAAAATGTGCAGTTTAGGAATGAATCCTGTCCCTTTTGTTTGTCTCATGCTTTTTATTAAACTCTTTTGGCTCTTGATTTAACGTTATCTACACGGTAACGGATAGTTAAAGTCTCCACAGCATTTCCAACGATTCCAGAGGCATCCTGACCATCTACAGATAGTAATGTTTGATAGCACTGGGGTTTTTTAGGCTTTAAATGTTTGAGCATGTCATAGCTTTTAGACTTGAGAAAAAGCACACATTTTGGAAAAACAAACGAGAAGAGAAAAGTAGAAATTGGGAGATTAAAAACTGGGGTAGGTAGGAAAGAAGGGCAACTCAGGTAGTCAGGGCTTTCAGCTCTGGGTTTATTGCTGAGCGTTCCTTAAATTTGGCACTTGTCTGTTGAAATTGTGAGAACAACTTTCGTGATTCTTAGCAGTTTACCCACCACAAAGTTTTGTTCTCCTTTTACAGAGGACTTGTCAAAATGCTATGACAACTAGGCTGGTTTTAGACAAACAGACCCTGGCTCTTGAAAGACAGTAAGTCTGCAAGTCAAACGTGGAGGGCAGCCATTGGCACTGGAAGAAGTAAGAAACCACAGATTGTTTTCTTGTTGGATGAAGAGCTTAAAGCAACGTAAAGTTAATTGAAGAATTCCTTGAAAGTGAAGTCAGCCTAAAACAAAAGCTTAGGGGTCTATAATTTACTAAATGTGAAAGCTTTGTAAGCAGTAGTGAACCTAAAAGTTTGAAAAGAACATATTTTAGTAAACATCTCCAGCTTGTGTTACAGACTGTCCTGTTTTAATTATTTGTCCAAATAATGTAGATTTGCAGTAGAATCTCTAATTAGGCACAGTTTGATTTATTGAGCTGGCCCCATATAAACCATGATGTCATGCTGTACTGCTCAAAATTACAGCTCTGCTCTTGCAGTTTAAAGATGATTATTTTTAACTTTGGAATGTTTCAGTTTTGTACATCTTGGCTTTTGGCTTTGTGAACTTAAGATGTTCTCTGCTCCCCCCCTCCTCCTCCCTCCTCCAGATCAAAGCAGTTTGCTGTAATGTAACCAGAACAGAAAACATTGAAATGGACTTCTGAACATTCTTGGCTTTAAATATTGTTGGTAAATAAGAAGAAAGGCAAGAATATTCATGCTTTCTGTTTGGGGGGTCGAGAAATAGGTACAGTAGGTATTGAACTGTTTTGCCGGGTGTCCAGGTGCTGGTGCCATTCCAGATCAGGAATGCTTCATTTATGTCTCTAAAAGGTCTTTGTTTTCTTTTGATGCTGTAATTGAAGAGAAAGGGGGAAAGAACAAGGAAAAAATATGAGGGGAGTGGGAGAGAGAGGGGCTGCACTGCCTGTTACTGCAGGTAGTAATTATTTACTAGGAACAGAAACTCTCACGCACATGAGTTTTTACTCACGTGTTGCATTTTCTGCTCATTTCCCATTTGAATAGGAAAACTGCCCTTCAGTTAAACCCAGGTCTGTTCCTCATGCAGAGGGAAGGTTTTTCACGGGAGAGTTTTTGCATTTCCATGCAGAGGAGGTCTCACTTCTGCAGAAGTGAGCAGCATCCCTTCCTGCCGGCATCCCTGATCTGGACTTGTGGGCAAAGGGACAATACGAAGCAACGTGTGGAGGAGGGGAGGGCTGAAAGTTAGGTTGGAGTATATTGTCTCCTGCCAACATCTTCTAGCATGTTAACGAGACCAGGCATTTCAGGGCAGGGGGAGTCTTTCTGTGGAGGTGTCAAGTGTAATTTGGGCTAAGACGGACCCTGACAGCAAGCTGGGAAGGGAACAAGAGTAAAGGCATGGAGGTGTCGCACTTCTACTGGAGGCATTTAATTACCTGTAGATGTCAAAAGGTGGGGTTAGTGTTTGGGAGGCAGTAGCTGTAACAAAGAAAGACAAACTCCATTTTCTAACAGGGCAATGAGGAGGATTTCTGAGTGGAAGGGGAAGGTGAAAATGTTTTCCTGTGGATTTCAGAGGGAAGACTCGGTGAGCTGCCCTTGGTAATGACTGCAGTGTTTCAGTCTCATGTAGGTTGAGAACAATGCACGTTGAGTCATTGCAAAGCTATACTTCTCATGAGGAACCTTGATTGCATAGCAGCTGACTCAGTTTCTATGCTATAAATTGTGTATATAAACTAGATTACATCTTAAAAGACTCATAAAAAGCCGTGGGATTTCTTAGGGTCTTTTATGAAGGTATTCTCAAATGAGTATCGCATTTTTAATATAATCAGTTGTTGACCAACATATTGTTTTTAGATGTGTAACTGCTTTTAGTCATCCTATAACTAGTTTCAATTTAATTAATGAAGGTTGGAGAGAATGCTGCTTGGGGCGGAGGGGTGAGGGTAAGGGGAAAGGAGTTCGTGCTATCTCTGTGCTTCGGTGCCAGTAAGTGTAAATGGATGGAAGTATGTGTGAGTTTGCTAGCAAATTGTATGTATAGTGGAAAGATTTGATGTCTGAGTTCAGTTTAAAAAAATACGTATTAATTTGCTTGTTTTGGCCTGGCAAAGTTGCCAACCGAAAACAAATTTAACTGTTTAGAATAAGACGGAAGCCTTAATCCTTTGAGTATTCATGTCCCCGGTTCGCAGTCAGTAACAGGGGACCTATAATGTCTTGATTGTAACATAATATCAATAGAAATTTAATAAAATTTAACATTCAGTGAGTTTCAATCTCTTCTTGACTGTAACCCTCTGAAAAGCTTTTCACAGTGGCTGAAATCTGAGAACAGCTAGCTTTTGGTGATGAGCAGACCTGTCTTGTTTTGATGAAATGAAAGTAAGTTGGTAGATTTCATTTAATTCCGTGATGAGATGCTCGTGTTTTGTCTTGCATTAAAAACACATATATGTCTTTTTTTATATATCAATCACAAAATCTGAATATGATCTCTTTTCCAGGATGGTAATTAGCAGATAGTTGAAATGGATCTTGCAGTGAGCTTTGAGTGGAGTGACTATCATCCGCTGTGTGCATGCCTGAGCACATGCATGCACATGCGCTGGGTTTGTCGTAATTTTCTTTAATGGATCTAGCAATATACTTGGTACTGAAATAGAAACAGTCAGACCTTGACGAACTTATGACCGACAGCAGTTTAATTCTTTTCTGTGTAATAAATGACTGATGTAGGTTTACTCTTTTTTTGGCAGCTCTTTTCCTGGCATTTACTTGCTGAAACTGGTCTTGGAACTTAGAGGAACAGCTTGCCTCTGAGAGGCATAACAGCTTCTCCATCACTTTACGTCTTGTCGTTAAAACTGGACGTTCACCCACAAGCTGTCTCACAACTCTGAAGTTATACATTTGAAATTACTCAGTGAGAGTCTTTAGCCTGAAGTGATCCTAATGGCCAGACAAGATGAGAGGGTGATGATGACTGTGATGAGAAACTAAACGGGGAGGTGGGACAGGAACGTGCCTGCTGTGATACCTCTGGAATTGCCAGGAGGTCACCAGATGGAAAGTAACGGCACTTTCCAGTTACAGTACTTCCAGTAGCCTCCTTTGCCTTTTGCTCTATAATGTAAAGCTGTTTAGTGTCACATAACAAACCCAGTCTTTTCAATAACACATGCCTGAAATTATTTTCTTGATGCCAAAAAACAGCTGGGATCACAATGTACAAAAGTATTTGAACAGAGAGATGGAGGTGGTCAAAGCTGGTGCACAGGCAGTCTCATAAACGTGAAGTCACGTGAATGATATGAAGGCACAGGGAGGGACACATCTGGCAGCCACGTAATTTGAGCAAGTCTGTTGACATTGATTAATGGTGTGATGGACACAAGCAAGAACCTACCACACATCTCTTGTGATATTCCTCTACCCCTCATTCCCACTTTCTCAGCTGCAATTGTTCTCTGGCCCGTTTTGGTCAGAACTAGCAGGCTCAATTGGAAAAATGGAGTTCACCTGTGCTAACCTGTTTTAGGTGGAAACGATTGGGGAGTATCATGCAAGCAGATCAGCTAGCCTGAGGAGTGCTGATCTGCCCTGTGGCAGTGGGTAGGAAAGGGGAGACGTGCTCTGAGAAGAGATGACTCCTGGCAGAGTGTGCATGCTCACAACCAGTGATGGTGTCTGCTCTGCATCTGGGGTTTGAGAAGGCAGATACACACAGATTATCGTCTGACTGCTGTGTCTTAGTTTGCTAACTTGAGTGTGGTTAGCAGAGAAGCCATGATGCCACATATCAGACTGCAGGCTGTGTGAAAGCTTAACATGGTAAGTGGCCACACGTAAACGCAGACTGCTGCACTTGTTGGCAGAGATTAAAAATAGCACAGCTTTGTTTTTGGTGTTTTGCAAGACCACTTCCGGCTGGCATAGTGGAAGGTGTGCTTTTTCCTGCAGCTACAGTTTTGCCTGAGTAAAACTTTGGCTCATTATTGGTTATATCTGGAATTCAGGAGGCAATGCTGTGATGATTCACAATACTTAAACCTCTA
Source organism: Steatornis caripensis (assembly GCA_013398225.1). Lineage (NCBI taxonomy): Eukaryota > Metazoa > Chordata > Aves > Caprimulgiformes > Steatornithidae > Steatornis > Steatornis caripensis. The sequence continues at coordinate 171,575 of VZSC01016068.1, read as the reverse complement.
GCACCATCCTGGGAGGCCAGTTGAGAGAGGAGGAGAAGGAGATGAGCAGCCTAAAGGTGCAGAGAGAATCTACGTCGGAGCTGAAATTAAACTTTGGCTCCAGGCATTGTGCCTCTGGAAATTGCTGAACTACTTGAGTTTCATGTCAACACTGTCCAATTACAGCACTGTAATTTAGAGTAATTTATAAATCTGTATCTGTAGTGGATAAGATTTGCATAAACCACATCCATTAACAATAAAAGAACTTCTGTTAAATAATTAAGTAATAAAACGATCACACCATCAGTAACATGAATAATCTGTCTAAGAAAGGCTATCACTTCGTTATATCTGCCTTCTCCTGAGCACGGAGGAGCAGATGTATTGTGTCAGACCAGTGTCCATCTAGCTCTGTATCTCATGTCCAGCTGTAGCTGTTAGCCACAGAATCACAAATGGCAGGGGTTGGAAGGGCCCTCTGGAGATCATCCAGTCTAACCCCTCTGCTAAAGCAGGTGCGCCTAGAGCAGGTTGCACAGGTGGGTTTTGAGTATCTCCAGAGAAGGAGACTCCACAGCCTCCCTGGGCAGCCTGGGCCAGTGCTCTGGCACCCTCACAGTAAAGAAGTTCCTCCTCATGTTCAGGTGGAACTGCCTGTGCTCCAGTTTGTGCCCACTGCCCCTTGTCCTGTCACTGGGCATCACTCAAAAGAGCCTGGCCCCATTCTCTTGACATCCACCCTTTAGACATTGATAAGCATTGATGAGATCCCCTCTCAGTCTTCTCTTTTCCAGGCTGAACAGACCCAGGTCTCTCAGCCTTTCCTCATAGGAGAGATGCTTCAGTCCCTTCATCATCTTTGTTACCCTCCGCTGGGCTCTCTCCGGTAGTTCCCCATCTCTCTTGAACTGGGGAGCCCACAACTGGACACAGCACTCCAGACGTGGCCTCACCAGGGCCAGAAAGATTACAAGAAGAGGGCAAGCATACAGTTACCTTTTTTTTTTTTTGCCACAACTGGCTGTTGTCGGCAATTCTGCTCAAATTCTATTCTGAAATCTATTTTCAGCTTTGAATTTTGGAAATTATGCATCATTGTGGCAAAAACTACATAGTAATCTGTCTTTTCTTGTGAACAGTATGACTAAGCAAACCCAAGCCTCCCTCATACACATTTTATAATCACCATCTGCTAGTGGCATGTTGTGATATATATTTGTGTTTCAGAAGTTTCTTTTACAGAAGGGTAAGTTCATCTGTCCACCATAGCCTAGAAAATTCCAGAAATGTGGTGAGTCCAATTACTGTGTTTGTTCTTTTATCCATTTTACAGAATTTCTGGTTATGGAATCTACCAAAAGACCCTTTCCTGGAGGGATTTGAAGGGAGATAAGGAAGGTCCTTATAAAACGTGGAAGAAGTCACTGTGCTTCGTCTTTTCTTCCCAGGTCTCTGTAGCTGCCTCCTTGCCATGAGTAGGCCCATCATTTATGTTAGCACCATGACATGCTAGCAGTGACCATTCATTTTGCATTGATCAGAGGCCGTCCAATCTGCTTAGTGATCTTTGAGAAAAGCCTTGTTATGGCTTCGTCTGAATTTCTACTGTAAGCATTGTTCTTTAAAAAGAAGAACATCATAAAATGGTTTTATTAAAAATGATGAAAGTGGGTAATTAATTTTTGAAAATTACTTTATAAGATTTTAAAAGAAAACTTGGGGGGGTGTAGTAGTTATACTATATTATGTATAGCTGCTTTTAAATGTTGATGGAACAAGGGAAATCTGAAAACCAAATTTTCCCTGGTTTTCATTGTGGGGCACAGGGGTCAAACACTCAGCATGTTGTTCTCGGAAGAAACAGTCTCATTTTTCCTAATGTGGACATGCAGTACTAAAGCTTTCTGGTTTATGACTGAGCGGTACTAAAATGCTGTTTATTGTCAGTCTTTTCACATCTGAATCATGTTATTTAATCCAGATTTTCTTTGAAACCCCTGCCAGACTTGCAGTATGGATGAGTGCTTGAAGAAACCGATGGGTGTTAGGCACTCTGATGCTTTTAATTCTTTAGACTAGTCATGAATTTCACACGTGGAGAGAAAACGCTTGTTTCCCTTCTCTATTTAGATTTACACATTGAATGAAGGATACGGCTGAATTTTTTTTTTTAAGAAAAAGATAATTATAGGAAATATAGCATACTTTTGCTTTGCTTGTGCTATGCGCTTGAAAACAATAGGTGTTGAGTTGGTTTTATGCCGCGCCTTTATCAGTGAACGTATTTCGATCCTTGTCTTGTCTGATTCCTTCCTGCAGAGGCAGGTGAGAAAAAAGTGTAAACAAGGACAGCAAAGTGTCTATACCCTTCTACACTTCATGCTTCCATTTTCTTAGTTTTTATTGGTTTGTTTGCTTGGTTTAAAAGATAAGAATCAAAATAAAAATGGACCCTGTAAAAATATAAATAGTCTGAGGCGGTTCCTTTAGCAGACTCTCGAAAACCTCAGTACCCCTACTTTATGTAGATGTTAAAGACAAAATTGTGATTTGTATGCTTACCTCTCTTATTTCCTGCACAGTGACTAATCATATTGTCACTTTTTTCCCCACTGTGCGCTTGTCTTAGCTAGCGTTGTTCATAGCCATAAGAAATTACTGGAAGTAACATTGGCCAGTGTATACTATAAAACAGGATTTGTCAATAAATTGTCAGACGCTTACAGCTTGAGCCTCCATCTGCATTAAAGTTCTTGTTGTTCCTGCTGCTGAGTCTTTGCACTTGGAACTGATATGTTGCAGAAGAAGCTAATGCAAACCACCGCTGCCTTCTCCGCGGGGAGCAGTCATTTGGATGGAACAAGCATTTTGCTAGGAAACAGAATGGCATTTGGTTTCTTTACGCCTTCATTTAAATCTTACCAACCAGCCCAAGCAGGAGAAAAAGAAATATTTGCTGGGTTCCGTTCAGATGGAGACACCCCCTTCTTCCTGCAAATAAACACCAATATATCTCAATTGCTTGTGTGCAAATCAAAGGCGAGGCTTCTCATTCCATCTGTCAGGGTTTGCGCGTGCCTCGTTGCATCCTGACCTGACACAGGTTGTTTTTTCCCTTCTGCATCTCTCCCTTTTATGAAAAGTGCTTCCTTTTTCTTTTATCCCTTACTTTACAAAGGTGAATGAAACCTGAAGAAGGGCTTTGGTACCTGAAAATTTGACTTTTAGCTGTAGGAATTAAATCCAGTGATAGATGCTGCCTCTTCCCGAGAACTTTGTCGTGCCTGCAGATTGCGAAGTATGTCAACATCTTTTAGATGATCCTGTATGTATGAACTTCTGATTTATTTTTCTTGTTTCTAGACCTAATCTTTAGCAAGTATAAGTAATGAAAAATTAAAGAGCTACCTATACTCCAGGAACAGGAGTTTAATTTCTGTTTGGAACATATGTGCCTAGTCATGATTGCAAAGGTTCTTTTTTTCTGCTCTTTGCCTTTTTTTTAAACTCATGGCTAGAACATAGCAAATGCTGTAATACTTTCCGTTTGCAGAGCCTTCTGCTTGATGATTGCAAGCTGCTCTGTAAACATTTTTTGGTCTGACAGTTATTTTTCAGAGTGTGGAACCTTCTCCATTTTTGGTGGGAGTGTGGCTAAGAGATTTGCTCAGGGTCACCCAGCGTATGAGATGGAGCATAGTGGTAACTTGGATCTGTAAATTTTTTGCTGCTTTGATATCCTGATTGTATTTTTCTCTGCATTGCCTAGAATAGTGTAGTGCAACATACCTAGAACTAACTAGAAAAATTGTTTGGACTGAAAGTAAAAAGTCTGGAGAATCACTTGAGAGAGTTTGGAATAATTAATTATTGTTTACCTATACATTTTAAAAATAATGATCTTTGAGAATAATAGATGAACTGGACTACACTAGCAGTCTTACAACAATACTTTATTTTGGACTTTTTTAGATCATACACTGATACTATATATTGCTTATGTGTAAACTTAAGCTTAGGGTAATTTTTAAAATTGCAGAATAGAAAACACTAGGATAAGAAGTTTTGATTTGTGTGCTCTTTTTCTTTTTTTTTTCTGACAGATGCAAGTGCAATACTTTCACTTGCTAAGTGTAATCAAATCCTGCGTACAAGAGCGATAGGCAGACGGATTTTTCAGTAGCTAAACAACAGAAGATCATGTCAGTACTAGGTATATAAGGAAGGCCTTGTGGATGGATTTAGTCTCCCTAATAAAAAGGTGTATTTAATAATGATGGGTTTTCGTCCTTTTCCCCCTCTTTAATCCTGGTAATTTATGTGAACCATTATTTCTGTTGCTATTTCAGTCCTTGTGTTTTTGAAAAATATCTTCACTTCCAATACTACTTTTGGACAGATGATTGTATTCCCTATATATTAAGTAACTTGAGAATTTCAGGTTATTCAATCATGTAATTATAGAGTTGTTTCACAGTACTTTTTGTGGATATCTTATCCCTTAAAAAGGAGTTTTTCTAGGGTGTTGAGATTGTTTTACAAAGATGAGACAAATGAAACAGTTGAGAAGCAATTTCTTGCTTTAGAGGAAAGAACATTTTTCAGACAGCAATTTAGGGTTTGATTTTACTTAAAACTGTAGACGTTTGAAGCAGATTTCTCGGAACAGTTAAAACCTACATTTGGAATGTGCGTGACGGGTGTGTTGCATTGAACAGGGAGTATCGACCATCATCTCTCCTTAGTGCTCTATGCAAGTTGAAAACTGTTTACATTTGAGGTTAAGATACAGTTTGACAACTCACCCCTTCCCTATTTATTTTTCTTTATTGGTAATACCGGCAGTATCTTAGTAGAAACATGCTCCACTTTCCTGTGTTGCCCAAACCCATCTCCTTGACAGTGTCAGACCATCCTCTTGCCCTACTACTCTTCTCTTCTGGCCAGATCCCACTCAGGATCCTGGGCTGCACCTTCCCCTTTCCTCCTGGGGAGAGAAATACCGTCCTCTCCCATCAGTCCATGAACCTCCATTGTTAGTGGCTTTGATGCAGAGGAGGGTTGATGGATGAAAGTGAAGTCAGCGTAAATTTGTTTTATGGAAACTAGAGCGCTTTCTGACCTGTTTCTGCTACCATGTTTCTGCTGTTGTTTTCTGATAGTTTCAACTATCGTGTTTTCATGGATTGTTACCCAAGTTAAATCAGGTACCCTTTTATGTAACGCATCACTGGTACGGGGAATGCATTTCTATCTCTCATCTCCCCTGTGCCCAAACCCATCTCATTTTCACTGTTGGGATCGTCTGGCCCAGCTGCTTCTCTCCTTCTCCATGTAATTACAGACCTCAGATATTTTGGTGGTTGTGTTCATAGTGGGGTATTCCCCTAGATGTGCAACATTGTTTAGGAGGTGGATGGAAGTATTTAAAATGTTACCTCACACAATTGATTGGAAAATACTACTAGTGCTACTAGTGTGTAAAAATGAGGCTGTTCTGATATTTGCTGAATTTTCCCGTGACCAAGAGGAGATTGAAAAGAACGTTTATTTCCTGTTCCATTTGCATAACCTGCCACTGAGCTTAGCATGTTACATTTATTGAGTTTTTCAGTTTCTAATAAGAGATGTGGCACTTGGCAGGCTTATAGATGATATTTCAAGGTTTCTCCCAGGAGTAAACTATGTATTGTTCCAGTTAATAACACTGGTATTCAGTAAGAAAGAGAGCAGACGTGATAGTGGTTTGTGAGGCAGCTGAGGGAACATCTGGTGGAAGTTTCCCTGGCAGTTCAAGTAACCACACAGATGCTAGATGTTTTTTCCCCACGTTCTGCCCAACTTTGCTTATGGTGCTTGTATGTTCATCACTAGAATGGGCATCTCCCTCCCCCAGTATATGGCACATGTTTGAATGAGTGAAAATTTGCCTATGAAGCTGAAGAGAATGATTTGAAGGAATTTGGAAATGCTTTACTTAAAAATGCATCAATCAGTGTAGTAAGAAAGCTTTTGGTAATTTCTCTCCCGTGTCCACTAATGGCTGTATGTAAAGGAGTCTCTACTACCTTGTATTAAAATCTTATGTATTTTCCCCTAAGTCACAGGCATTATTTTACTAATCTTAGAGCCATCTCTGAGCCATTAACGTATGTAGACACAGATTCAGCTTGGCTGTTACCAGTTCTCAGAGAGTTTGAGCTGGGCTTTTTCATAGACCTTCTCTACCTGAACCTTTGAAGATTTTTTGCACATAAGAATGGGTTTTGCCAGCTGTTAGTTTGATTGCTGAGACTGGAAAGGTAAAAAATAAATTGACATGTCCTCCTACCCCCAGACAAAATGCTGTCTTTTCTTTTTGGGAACTCAACTTCATTAAGATTATGACAGGAGCTGGGAATGTGATTACAAATTGATTTTTTTGTTTGTTTTTCCAGTGGCATCTTATCACAAGTATTTTTGGAAACGTTGTCAGTCAGTCATCACACCTGTACAAGTCACATTAACTCATTTCATCATTGCAACAGACCGAGGAGAGAGATTCCTATGAGTTTCAGAGCAGCTGCAAGGCTGTTTGGGGTGGCAGCAGCACAGTTGCACGCCCCAGCCTATGTGGTCAGAGCTACTGACTGTTGGGTGCACAGTTTCCATTCAGAGTGCTAAGTTGATGGGGAAGGGCAGTGACTCTCTTCAAAGTTTCAAGCTTGCCGCATTCTTCATGGCTTAAATTGGCCATTGAAGTTGGTCAGCATTTAATGAAGTCTGTGAAGAGACTACTTGCGGGCTGCATTGTGGTTAGAGCAGCAGTGGAGCTTGTTGCCAAATATTCCTTTGGTCAGTCTGAATGAAAGCTAGTTGGTGGTGCAAGCTAAACATGGGTGGGATAGAGTGGGATGCCCTCTGGCATAACCATGAAGAACTACCAGAGACCATAATGGTGTTCTCATTTGAGAAATCTTGTTTAGAGTTTTTCCAAGAATGCGTAATTCGAAGCTCACGTTGTCATGTCCCTTGGTTATCCCACTTAACGTTTGGAAGATAGGCATGAATGTCAGTTCATTTTAAATAGGCTTCGCTTTTGTGAGTCATGAGGGCATCACTTCTTAGATTTAGCTTACAATGATGATTGTAGTTGGCTTGTTGTAATTACTGGTTAGAGGCTCCAGCAGGTGCTAGGGGCATCTGTCTGTTTCTGAGTGCTGCGGGGTTTTCCTGCCAGCTAAATGCAGACCAGGTTGATCAAAGCATTTCTCCTTTATTTAAGTGACATTCTAGATAAATCGGAGTAGTTCACAAATGTGTTCCATTTTGATTCTTGCTATAAAGATCCATCTAATTTTTCTTGTGGGACTAAGTGCAAAATTCCATGCGCTTTGTCATGTGTTTTCAGCTTGGCATATCTGAGGACTTTGGGCTGCCATATACTTTCCACACTACCCCCAAATGGAGGATGGCTAGGGAGCTGAGAAGTCCTTCATCTTGCTGATTACAGTCTGAAAAGTCTTATGCTACCCTATGCGACAATTCTGTCTCATCGATGAATGATTAGGTGCTTTTAGTTTCTTTCTAGTCACTTCTGGTTTACATTTTTATACTCTTTGTTTTCTGACTACTAATTGCAGTGTGTTTTCAAAATGGTAACATGGGTAGTCGCTAATTAAAAGGAAAAAACTGAACTTCGATATATATGCCAGGTCTCACTTGCCAACAGCTTTAGCCACATGACCAACTTTGGGAGGGGAAAGAGGGAGGCAACCCCCTCCCCCTGTGAATTCTTAATGATGATAAATGAGTTGCTGTATCATTAGGAACATAACTTAATGGCCATACAGCTAAATATTTACTCGAGAGTACAGCTTGCTTGCTTTTTAAGCTACAGATTTCTTCATTGCATCCTTTCTTCAACCGTTTGGTCTTCCTAAACTCATAATCTCTGTATCTGTGATGTTAAAGAAACCAGAGTGTGAGGTCAAAATTTCCATTACATAGCCAGAGAGGAATTTCAAGGAACAATGCCAAAATCACTTAAAAAAATAAATTTACAGGAAAGATGACTCATCAATCAACAATTGCAGTTCTAGAAAATAGAATTAGTTGTATATGTTCTGGGTACAGGGAAAGACAAAATGCACCCGGCCTGACAGGCAGGGGTAAATCGGGGGGGTGGGGTGTGTTTGTTTCCAGAGATTTTTACCTTGACCTCTGCTGCTTTTTTACCCTAAAAGGAGGAACCTAAGTAGCACACAGCCTCATGTTGCAGGACTCATTGCCTTCTCTAAGCTCCAGCTGCCTAGCAAAAAGAAAAAGATTTTCTGGCTTGTTGTGGCTTGCGCTAATTAGCCAGGCAACTGAGGGAAGGGGAGCAGTCTCCTGCTGTGCTTAATGTCTCTTGTAACTGTATGAAAATTAACATGAGGCCAACTGAGAGACCAAAATACAGCACTTCATGCTTGATGGAGGTGACAAACTTCTGCTTTAGTATGCAGTGACATGAATGTGAAAAGACATGATAAGGGGCAGTTTCCGTTCTTCTAAAATACTGAATAAAGAGCATGCAGGTGTGAAGGCCCTTCTGAGAGGGATGTCGGTTGAGCTATGGCAGCATCTCTGGGGCAGTGGGGCAGGCCTGCTGCTTGTGGCATTTCGTGTCATGCCAACCCTTCAGTGGGGAAGGCATTTCTCTGCTGCTTCTTGTCTTCTCTCTCCCTTCAGCGGTGCAATTTTTTTGCTGTGTTAACCTTACGTGTGAATAAAGTAGAGAGTGCTGGGACTTTAAGGAGATGTCGCTGGAGATGAATCTGCCACATCCCTTTTTTTTTTTTTGTAATTTTGTTTGCTTTCTTGTCTTAAAAGAGGGAAAGGAAGGAAAAAGTGTAACCGCTCACTGTATCTCTCACAAATGGTCGACTGGATAGTTTGCAAGTCTGGATGTCTCTCCCTGGCACTAGACATAAAGGTTCTATAAAGCTTTCCTGCTCATGAGAAAGTTCAGCAGAATAATGTAACAACTAAAGGTGTGACTTCTGACTGCATTGCTCTTTGGCCTTAGAATTAATTTAGTCGGTATAGTAATTATTTGTAAGTAGGAAGCATGCTCTTGTACCCTCCGGTCTATATGTTGTTTTTACAGATTTCCCTGTGCTATCCCACTCTTTCCTGGAATAGTAGTGTGGCAGCAGTCGCACATGAGCAACCTTGCAGTACATGCTTTTTGAAAGGGGATGTGGACTGCAAACAAACTCTGTCATACCTGTTTTACAGCATTTAAGCTTGATGCTTCTCTGTATTAGAATTCTGAAGATGTTATAGTATATTTTGAGCTCACCTCACTTATTGAAGCAGCTAATGTTTACAAGTATGTGCAGGCTGCCTGTTCCTTCTGGAGCCTAAACCTGACAGAGCCATGGGGACATCTTCTCTCTCAGTATTGATGGATAGAGTGCTACAGGTAAAGGGTTGCACTTCTCAAACTCGGTAATTTTGAAAATGCTTGTGAGAAAACAGCTGAGACTCTTTTGGGTAGAGGACTTGTCATTGAGCTGTTCCCTGGCTCCCACCACTGATGTCAGATGTGTTCACAGCACAACACTGGGGCTCAGTGAGGGCAAGTCCGTGCCGTGTGCTGATCCTGGAGCCCATTCTGCAGGGCAGAGTTCAGTGCATGTCGGGAAACAGCTCATTTTAGGTTAGTATGAATGGAGGCAACAATGATGTGGTTGAAGAGTCCTTGTGAGGGTTAAACGGAAGTGCTGAAGAAAGCACTGCATTCCTTCATCTGCTTCCCTTTTGCTTAAGTTTTGTCCCTTCGCAGCTTGGAGTTCTGGGGGTTTTTTTATGTAAGTGTTAGTGCAGAGAATTGGGTCATGGGTGACAGATGTGAGTGATGGCCACAGTACTTGTAGCTTTCAGACACAATATGAGGCCCATCTCTTGGCTTAGCCTTGCCCTCAAGGGTGATAAGGAAACAAGACCAAAACAGTTTCTCTCACTCTTCCTCATAAAGTATTCCCTTCTATCCTTAGAGGTTGGAGAGCCTAGCAACTATCTGTCTGTTTTATTTTCCTTAAGATGCTGTGATACCATGGTGATGAGTTATTAATAAAACTCCAGGCAGTTGGAGAGAGCTTTTAACTGAGTAACTTCATGGTTTGGGTTTTTTTTTTTTTCCTTTCCATGCATCTGAGAATAACCATATATGAACAAATGTCATGAATTGGCCTGTGGGGCAGAATAGCCAAGCATTTAGCACAAAAATACAACTTAATCTGCAAATAGAGCAGACTTTTTGCTTAAATGTCGAAATACCACCATGTTTATGGAAGAACAGATAATTGTAAAACACTGCATTTGTTATTTTAAATATATGAACATAATGAATTAGATCTGAGATTTTTTCTGATTCGTTGCATTTCTGAACATATTATGAACTATTATAAGTGCAGTAACAGAGTTTCCCATACAGCACAGTGCTCTGCTGCAATGGTACTAGCTCAAAGTTCTGCAAGTCTTTATGTATTAATATGCAGTAATCTCTAACAGTGACACGAATCCCCTCTTCTAATATGGAACTTGAATTAAAAAAAAAAATCTGTGAAATGTAGCTTTAAAGCAACTTTGGAGAATTATTAATTTGTAAACCCTCATCAGTCATCCATACTAATAGGAATGTGTTCATAATAACAGAGCAAAGGGGTATTCACATTTAGGAAAAGCAGTGAAGCCTTGAGGTTTTCTTTTTTTTTCTTTGTTAAAGTGTGAATGGCATTAATTGCATAACACAAGTTGCAAGATATTGTTTACCAGTGGTGTAAAATTGTTAAGTTGTCCTACCCACATGATGCATACTCTCTTGTCCAATTTTAGTGTACCACAGTCAGTTACAGTGTGCTTAAGCTACTGTTAAATGTTTGAGGTGATAATGTCTTACATGAAAACAGTACAAGCTTCCTGAAGTTCTCATTCATCAGCTGCTCAGATGCTGATGGGAAAAAAAAGCAGACATCTCCGCAAATGTTGAAAGCTGGACAGAAAAATTCTTTATCCTAATATTTCACTTAATTTCATATCATTGTAGTTATTGAAATAATAGGCCTTTAAAAGTCTCCAAATAACTTGACTTCCAAAAAACTTTGTTTCCCGTTTTGTGGCTTTGAGCAGGAGTTGAACCGTGGTCATGAAAACCTCCAAGTAAACCAGTAACACAAACCATGATGTGCGTTTGTGATGTCTGTAACACCCAGCTTATTATTTTCATCTGTGCAGCACCGAGGGGCTTCGCTTCTGAGCCTTGATGTTAAACAAGGTGCTTTATACTAACAGCAGAAAGATTGTTTCTTCTTCAGAGAGCCTGATTCCATAGTGCAGTGCAAAGATATGCAGAAATACCTCACCTGGTTTTGAGTAAGCTTACCTGGGCACTGGAGAAGTAAGTGTGCTAGTGCTGTAAGTTATGCTTGCGTGTTGCATTTGTGTAGATGTGCTACAAACTGATGCCAGATTCAGGGGTTTACAGTGCTGTACTGGGCTGTGCAAATACCCTCAGAGAGAGGACAGTGGAGTGCCAGAGATGACAGGAGTACGCAGACACATGCAGTGGAATTTAAAGGAGCAGCAAGAGGTAAAACAAGTTTGGGCTAGGGTTACGGCAGTGGCATTTCCTATGGATTTAAGCATGGGATTTTTCTTCCGTTGAAGTAAATGCCTTTAGGAGGAGCCATAAACCTGGCAAACCAGGGAGTAAAAAGTGATTTGAGGAGGTCAGGCATCATACCTAAGAATCAAAGGACTGAGCTGAACAGCGTGTGGCTGAGGAGGTCTTCCCATGACATCCTAACAATGTGAATTTGGTGTACAGGTAGAGGCAGACACCCTCTGGAAAAACAGTTTGTGATAGGAGTTGGAATATTTTTTCCTACAACTCATTATTTCTCCAGCTTACAAATTGCTTCACCATATTTGGGATCCTGGACACTTATTGCCTGATAAGGAGAAGTTGTTACTATTTATAATTTAGAGTTTTGTTACTCAGGCTGCTGTTGTCTAAGTGCTTCTGTAAGAAGGAATGCAACATGGAAGAGAATATAAACTGTAAAACTAATGAGGGAATTGCAGTACAGATGACATTGTGTGTCTGCTCTGCAGACTGTATTTTGCACTGTTGATTTTAAATTTCTGTTCAAGGAACCAGAAAACCATCGACTGTGTGGTAGGAAGCGGCTTACTAAAGGTGTGCTCTAGAACAGGCCATAATGTTAATGAAGTTTCAGTGCTAGTGCAAGTGCGCAAATGAACTTTTAAGGTAAGCAAAGAAGCAGTGCATTCATTAGTTTGATAGAAATTTTAGGCAGCCTTCTTAAAGGTGCAGTTTGATCTGTACTAGACTGTTGTTAATTAAATGGAGGCTGGAGTAGGTATACTTTTGTCTCCTAGCCATCTTCTCCATCGCTTACTGTGTATTTAGTAAAAGCCTGCATGATTGCCTCTCCTAGGGCTGTTGATTTCTTTTACAAAGAGCAGAAGCTGTGCTACCTTCATGTCTTATGTTGTACTGGCGACCAGCGAATTCCAAATTCAAACCTTTCTTTGATTTCCACCAACATGACATAAACGGACATTGCACATAAGAGAGAGCCATTGCATATGGCTCCTGGTACAAAGAGTATTACAGTAAGAGAAATGCCCTGGTCATAAATTTATGTGAATGGTAACCATGTGTCTCTGAATGCCTCCTGTTTCTCATTCGAGTTAAATGTTGCTCTATCAATACTTGCCAGATATCTTGCCCTCTCATGTCTCCACAATATTTTTAAGCCTTTTGATGCCTTGCAGTTTTTGAAGTAGTTGTATTATTTTTAAGATCCTTAAATTAGGTCATAACAAAAATATTTCTATTTATCTAATCCATTTCCCTGTGTTCAGTCTGCTTGGTGAACTGGAGCATGTCATAAAGTACAGAGATTTAAATGGCTTATTTCAGTATGAGAAGAAAATTTTACGAAAATCACAAGTTTGCTCAAAGAGCTGAAGCCTTTTCAACTGACTGCAATGCGATGGGAGAGGCTGCAAATGTTTAAACTTCCTTGCAGGGGGTAGGATTTGTAGGATACAGAGCTAGTGAGTCACTACTTCTTTTTTTTGGTCAAAAATTTGGAAGGAAAAAGGGGCAATCTGTGATTTGTGTAGCCAGTGATAGTCTATAGCAGGTACTGTGTGTCTTCAGTGAAGTAAGTGTTGTGATCTCATATCAGTTTTACAGATGCTTTTGTCTGACTTAGGTTGGGATCCTGAAGCCATCCAGTTGTCACCACTCACGGAGGGAATGCAGGGGTTGTGCACAGTTTTTTTAATCACACAGGTTGTCATCTCTTGTTCATCTCATTTGCTCTTGGTCAAAAACATGAGCATACCTCCGTTAGTGCTTGCGACTGCCCTCTTGTACGTGGTGAGGATCCTGCTCAGGTGAGTGAGAGCAAGCAGTAGTTCCCTCATCGCTTTTGCTCGAGGCTCCAGCCACACTGAGGGCAGATGATATTCACAGCTCAGAATCCAGGTACAAGCTTTTGAGACACTACTTTGTCCTTGAGCGACTCTCCATTTAACATCACCCATGCCCTGCCCATTTAGCTAACAACTTTTGCTCCTAGTTAGGTTCTTCTGGCTTCTCTTTCAAGTTGGATTTACTCAAAACAATGGGTAGATGAAAGCTTAGAGTTCCTAAGTACAGATCTTGTTAGGAGGCAGTGAACTGATGAAGCATTTTGTCTGGATCCTGCTTATTTCAGAATAAGCAGTGCTTTCTCAAACAAAGCCTAACTGTACTCAACATCTATTAAAAGCACCCACTAGGGTTTTTCGTTTTTTGGGGTTTTTTTGTTTTTTTGGGGTTTTGGGTTTTTTTTGTTTTTTTTAAAAAAAAAAAGGTCTGCTGGAATCACATAATCTTCTGAAATGTCTCAAAACTATTCAGATGCTGGCAGCCAGCATAAAGCCTTTGCCTGATCCTAATCTCCAGAATGCAACAGGCATCATTGCCTAACTATTTTCAGTCAATTCTGCATACTGCACATCTAAAACTAGAATAAAACTATCACAGCTCTGTGTTACTTTCCAACCCCAACTACTGCAACAGCCCTGCCCTCCTGTCTTTTTTGCCCCCTTCAGATACTCAGAACAAAATCAGACACTTCAACCTTAGGGTTTTTTTTTTTTTAAGGTTGTGATGTTCCTGCTGGAGAAGGCTGCCATTTTTATTGGCAGGCTCTTGGCTCCTCTGTCTCTCCTGATATTTTACTTAAATAAAGAACTGCTTCAATGACATATTTATTCATATTCGTAATTCCCATATACCTGACAAGTTTTCAGAACAAACCTGAATGTGTTCTGGAAGCTTTTCTGGGATTGAATCTCAGAGTTGGTGATCTCCCATGGGCTATACATCTCGGTATTGCCATGTGTCTCTGTCTCCCTCGTCCTCCATCCCAGATATTTTTTTTTTCTCTGCTTTGCTTTTCTCACTTGTCCAAATTCCAAACTTTGCCAGTCTTTACTCTTATTTGTACTTTCATTGCTTGGTGATGGGTTGCCACTGGTAGCTGTTGTTTATCCTATGGTTCTTCTCACTGTCTTAGAGCGAGCTGACTTCCCAGACACTGCTGGCCAACGATAGTCTCTCCCCCCACTGCACCCCAGCCTCAGGCCTGTACAACTTCCTTCTAGAGAACAAGCAAAGGTTACAATACTTGAGCTGTCATTTATGCCAGAAGCAGAATACCTAGTTCTTTCATTTTGGATTATTTGCTCTGGCACGTAATAGGTGAAGGTACCTCTTTAGTATGTGGGTAGAAAGAGAAGAGGAGGAAAGTCTATTGTGATTTTTTTTTTATTTTTAAGGGAAAACAGGAAAGGGTGCATGAACACAGAGGGGAAATACAAGAGTCCTTGAGCATGAGAGAAAGAAAATTTCTAGCTTACATTACACAGCTTAGTGAAACTGGGCATGGAGTCACAGAAAGCATGAGGGAACGTACATTGAGAGATTTTGAGGCAAGCAGGGAAAATTTATGTGATGATGTAATGCATACTAATAATGCGTGTGAGGTATAGATATATGATAATATGAGGTACATTAAATAAAGTTTAAAAAATTGAAGTCTAGTATGCAATAGTAGAAAACAGAATAGCATATGGTTGAAAGCTCCCTTCTCTAGGATCTTTCTTATCACTCCCTGTCCTGCCCTCACAGCACCAGCGTTTGGCAAAACGGGAGAGGCAGAAAAAGCAGCGTGTTTGGTGAACAGGGCTCCCAAAAGCTGAATTTGGAGCGATACATTGAGACAACGTCAGTTGGCCTGTCCTCAGCATCATCTGCACTACCATGAATTCTGCCCTTGTGTTTCTCTAAAAAAAATTTGTTTGCTGAATTTAGGTGAAGATATGTTCTCATATCTATTTGAAATCCCTCTGCCAGCTTTTGATATAAACCCACAGAGTGAAGACATTCTAGGATTGATGTTCCATCCACCTGGTTCAAATTAGACTTCTTGCATCACTTAAACAGGTTTTTATGTCTTTCCTACTATAACTACATTTGAGTGCTTTAATTTTTTTTTTTATTGGACATGATAAGATTTGAGGTGGTATGTTGACTAATTGTTTAAATGTGCATTAAGACAGTTGTTAAAATGAACACTATTTGTGTTATGCAACATTATAAACCACACATGCGCTGTAATCTCTGCTGTAATTAAGAAACAATTAAAATTATAAAAAGTCTACTTCTTGACACGAAATTTTAATGACTTTATGCTTGAGTTGCATCATAGCAGCTCAGGAGCAAGCTATCAGGACATTTTCATCTCTTTTAAAACTTTTATGAATGCCTGCGTAGGTGTTGAAAGCAAATATTCTTTCAGTCTAATTCATTATGGAGTTAAACTGCAAATGCTACTCCTAAATTCAGTTGCCGTATTTCTATCATGACTGCAATATGTAATCTTCACAAGGTGGAACAGCACAGAAGTTCACTGGCACTTTTTCAGCCCCCGTAACAGAAAAGTATAGAATGTCTTTCTTATGTAGTCGAGTAGCTCTCTAAAATATTTAGGCTTGGAGTCTGAATTCCTATGCAGACCAAACTTTTACATCGGAAAATAAGACTCACTGATATGCTTCATATTTGACCATGCATCACATCATCCACAGGATAAATTAGCTATTTTTTAATTCACTTCAGTTCAACATGTATGTTAAAACACGAATAGCCACAGGCCCAGATAATTCTATTTGTGGACTGCTGATTTTTTTCCTTTTTAGATGATGGAAACTGCCTAGAGTGTTGAGACAATGAAAAGATGCAAGACTTCATGTACAAAAGTCACTGAAGTAATACTGCAGTGTACCCTCGGGCTGATTATTTCATTCCCTCCGTTTCTCCCTCGCAGAACACATGTATCTCAGACCATGGTCTGAGCATCTGTTGACGTATTGCTTACATTCTGGTATAAGGTTTTGCTTTTTTGTTAAGATGCGTAGGTTGGACAGGAGTTGTGTTACACTGTCCAACTGGGGGTGAAATTGAGGTCATGATTCAGCCTTTTACCCGCTCTGTGACACTGCCCATTCGGGGTCATGATTCGTTCTTCAGTCAGTTTTTGTCTTCCAATAGCTCTGAGGATGTCTTTGTAATTGCTTAGGGCATGGGCCCGGTGTTTATTAAAATGTTGTTCATGCACAAAAGCCTGTGCAGAGCTACAGGCAGCCTGACCAATCAATTCTCTCTGGGCTTCCATGGCACAAGTTGCACAAATTACATCTGTATCATGTGAGGGTCTTTAGCTCGCCTGTCTACATCTAATACTCTTTTCTCTTAAAATTGTCAACTGGATTTGATCTCTTCTCGGTCATGAGGTAGGCAAATAGAGATTGGATTTACCTGAACTACAAGCACAGCAAAAATCAGTACTGGCTGACCACGTTGTTTTCGTTTGTAGCACAGATGGAATGCAAACTGCATAGGCGTCATTTACCCAGATGCCAAGTTCCATATACTCAGTTCCTGACTTTATTAAAGCACTTGGACCTGGCAAGACATTGAGCAGGGGCTTCACTTAAATATGGTATTTCATGCCCTTGTTGGAGTTGACATCCATCCTGAATTTGTCAACTTAGTTACTGTTGTGTAAAGATTTGCTCTTGTACTTGAGCTGAAACTGGTTGTTTTGAGACAAGCTCCCACTGTGTGGCTTTCCATGCCACCAAACCCGCTGTGTTGGGCATCACGTAGTTGCCTGGAGAAGGACTGAGTGAACAGAAGGAACAAATGACTCTGGGACTGAAGTACATGGATCCAGAATTTGTTATAGTACTAATTTGACTTTAAATTGCAGTCCTGTTTTAATGTCTGGGTGGATATAATTTTTACCGTAGAAAAAATAGAGGTTGCAGAAACTATGACAAGGATTTTAGGTTGCAGGCCTGAGGTCTAATTTGTTCCTGACTGACAGATGAGAAAATCAGTGAATGGTTTTGTAGCTCAGGGTTGCTGTATCCCTTGTTTTCAGCAACTCCGTAATCTTTTGCAGCCAAAACTTTTTTTTGCTCCTTGTGCATGCAGAGTTCAGATATGCAAAGCCCTGTTTAAAGCTTATCCTTGATATTTGTTGTCAGACTTCATGGACTGAATCGAAGAGATACAGTTCTCCGATTCTGCCCAACAGGGAGCTTTAAAAAAAATTCTTATAGGGACGGAGGGGGTCTCATTCATCCCCCACAGCATTAAGTTCTCCATACTCTCACGCTATGTTTTTGCTACTGTGAGAGAGTCACTCTTGCCAGACGAGGATTACTAACAAGGTTGATAGGTTATGAACTCATAAACTGCACTGTGCCCTTGTAGTCACAGCTGGGCTGCTCCCATACTCAATCTTCACAGAGCTATTGCCGTATCTCTAGTTCAGCCATGTCTTTGGACCTGTATTAGTTGCCTGCATGCAATGGGAACTCTGCTTCTCCTCTCTTATGCTTGCAACATATTCAGCTTTTTCCTCCTTTCCAACTTCTCTGATTACATTCATACAAGGACAGAATTCTCTCATTTTATCCTGCGTGCTCTCTCGATATTGGCTGCCAGATAAATAGCATGTGCTTCCTGTGCATTTCTTGTCTTAGACACTAATTTTGCCTGGTTTAAGGGACTTAAAAGTTTGGCAAGGCTAATATTATAATGATAGTTATGTTCGTTCACCAAGTTCTTCCTCTTAGCTTGACTACTTTTCTGTTCCAGGGGAGAGCAATAGTGTATTTTCCTTTTCTGCTTTCACTGCTCAGCTTGATGCTAATCTGCCAGCATTTCTTTCTCTGATCTGTTATTGTCCGCCCAGCCTCAGTCTTGCTTCCTTTATTCTGACAGCTGCTCCAGACTCATCTTCTTTTATGTCCTTCTCTCATATTTGTTTGTGTGTCATCTTTGTTGCTGCCTTTGATGTTTGAGATGACCTTATTGAGATCTCTGCTTGAAGGAACTTGCCTTTCTAGTGGCCCAGAAGGCACTGAAGAGGCAAACCAAGGAGGGGAATCATCTGGAACCAATGAGTATATGGGCCTACTATGACCAAATAGTTTTGCTTCTAGGTCTTACCCTTTATCCACAGTATGGGACAACGTGCAACTTCTTATGTCTTCAGCCTACACCTCGCACACTGTCAAAAGCGGCCAGGTACCAAAATGAACTGGGGCATGTAGTTGAATATTTCATTTGGCTTAAGCAGCTCGTGGATTTTTTTTTTTTCCATTATATGACAAACTTATTTTTAAGGACAGACAGACTTGAGCTGCCTTTGCAAGATGCAAATATTTTATTCCCCAAAATATGAGGTATTAACATTTTAAAATACTACATTTTTAGACCAGTTGTGGTGATTACATCACGGAATTATAGGGGATTCCAAAATTATATTTTGCACGGTGAGGTTAAACTAAGCGTCTCTTCATTGTGGTATTTTAAAGAAGTGATAGGCAGACTTCTACATGCAATTCAGCAGTTCGTAATGATAATTGTATTGAATTTAGAGTATTTGGCCAGGAAATAGGTTTATGAATAAAGTGGAGTAACTGTATAGCCAGCTACTTTAAAGTAGTGCTCAGTCATTTAATTTCACATTAATTTTTAATGATAAATCAAACCTCTTTATTGTATTAAAATTCCAATTGATGTGGATTCTTAGACCTCTGTGGTCTTTCAGTGACAGAAGGGATTTTACAGACATTAAACTGTTTACTTTCTGAACTTTCCCTTGCGTTGCACCGTACTCCTTTTAATAATTAAATGATCATTCAATACAATTATAATATCTGAGGCCAGGATTGGAAGCAGTTCTTTTTCATCTGTTTCTCATCGTCAGCACAGTTGAAGTTTCTCAAAAGAAAAGAAATAAGATCTGCATACCCTAAACTATCCAAATTAGTGCACTTTTTCTTGGTGACAAATAGGCCCCTGGAAGGTATCGGTTAATTCAGTCTCAAATCTTTAAGAGGTAATTTTGACAGAGTTCTGTAAATGTAGAAAGTTAAATAGAGTAACCAGAGAAAGATTCCTAGTGAAATCTTGGCTTTGGTGGTAAAAACGTCTGACTAGTTTTAATAAAAGCTTGATTACACTGCATTCATGAGGATTTCTGCAAATCTGCCCTGATGACATATAAACTTCAACTTAGGCATAGTCAATAAAAGGCCACCTAATATGGTTTCATCTTTTCAGAGGTTTCCCTGTAATTACCCCAGCTAGTCAGTCTGCTTTCTAAGCATTTTGGAATCTGCATGTGCTGAAAGAAATTGTCCTGCAAAAGATGGCGCTTGTACAGCACGTCATGATTTGAAGCGACCTGGCAGAGACCTCCCCCCTTGCCTCCTTGTTTAGTGACCTTCCACAAGTGATGATCCACACCCGCCTGGATGCATTCCTGTGCAACCTGCTCTAGGCTAACCTGCTTTAGCAGGGGGGTTGGACTAGATGATCTCTAGAGGTCCCTTCCAACCCCTACCATTCTGTGATTCTATGATTCTATGAGACTGCAGCCTTTGTCCCAGCAGCTGGTTTCTAAATTTGCTCTGACAAATGGTATCATAAAGGTGGCAGGTGAGGTTGAGAGATCTGATCAGGACATACCGATTTAACAGCCACCAAAAGGTACAAAAGAGGGTAAGGAAAAACAATCAAGTGCTGTCTCTTTATCATTGTATCAGCTTTCTTTGCATGGTCCCTCGTGGAAGCCTTTACTGATGGCTTTCAGCTATGTATCATTATAATAACTACAATAAGCATTACGTAGTAGGAAAAGAATGCCACATTGAGCAATGAAACTGGTGTTAGCCAGTCCTGTGGCCCATATCAAAATGCTCTCGCTAGCATTCCCTGTAACAACACTTCCTCAGATGTAATGCATTACAGCATATCATCGACTTAAAGTTCATACATCTGCCTTAATGTTTTTTGCATATCCCTGTTACAAGTAATGGCTGAGACTACTTGAGGGGGAAAAGAATCAATTTTTTCCTCTTTAAATGGTAGTTCAGGCATTCTTCAAGTGTATCCTCTGGCATTGCTGTGTTTGCATGGCTAGATAGGCAAATCCTGTGTGTGTTTGTGTCTCTCGGGCAGTGTGGAAAGGGGAGAAAACCAATTAAAAGTAAAAGGAAAACACAGTAATGATAAAACCACAAGAATTAACTAGAGCAACTGAGTAGACAGTAGCACTTGATTTTTGTTGTTGGGTCTCTTCATAACAGTCCAGCAGATTGCAAGTTGTCTCCTACTAATGCTGCTGTTTTACAAGAAGGAATTTGCAGAATAAATGCATCTGAGGTGCTTCCACTATGATGGCAACTGCTTATTTGAGAAGGACTTCAGACGTTAGGAGCTTTGAAACAGATCTTCTCCCTTACATGAGTCATATATCACTATATAGTTGGGCTGGAAATACGAAGATGGCATTGGAAATCAGACCTCCTGCCTTGATGTGTCAACCTTCAGTCTAGGAGAAGTCACGGACTTGTGTGCTTACCTGAAACAGGGCTCTTGTGATCAACTTCTGTCATAAAATTATTCTTAAATACGTGAATTCCTCTAAAGTTAGAATATTGAATTCTTTAAGGTGCTAACTGAAAAAGTATGTCCCTTAGCAGGTATCTGTATTTGGATGATTCTTTCCTGTGTCTGCTTACCAAAGTTAAAGCATAGAAGTTTCTTTCTGTGTGAGATTGAAATATTGCAAGGTTTTTACAGGTTACAGGTTTTCACTTGTCATTTTGAAGAGTTTTGAAGAATATAATTCCAGATACAGGTAGGTGGGATATACGTAAGCTTAGACACCTTTAGTCATACATCTTCAGTTTTAAAAGTACATTAAAAAAACCCTAATATATTCCTGAAGTGTTGAGTTATTAAAGGCACATGCCTTTAGATGTGAATGCCAGTTTTGGCCAAATGTGACACAGAGTACTAATGTAATGGATGATTAGTTTTTCACATTAACGGCACAGTGAATTCTAGCACACAGGCATCGTAAAGGGGAAGATGACTGGTAACAGTGGAATGGACAGATGGACTTTTAAATGCTTGCGGTGAGGACTGGAAAGGGGTAGAATTGAGGCTGATTACTTAAAAGCAGCAAGTCTAACCACTAACTGACCATTTTTGGTCACGATTGTTTTATTTAAGTTTTAAGTAATTATCTGAGAGAGTAAATTGGCTCCATTAAATCAGTTACGAAGGACGCTGAAAGGCATTATACTGTAGCCACAGTCAGGGTCCATCTGGCATTCAGGACATGAAGAAAAGTTGGAAGTTGTACCTGTAGCTGTGCATGTTGCTTGCACGCAGTGTGGGAATGATTTGCTTCAGCTGGCTGAGAATCTCAGCATCTGCTGAGTGTGCTTGGGTCATCATCATCTTCTGAGCATAACCGGGCACCCATCATCCTGTCCAGGAAGGACAGCCCACAGGGCATGTATGCATGCACAGCAGTGACTGCTGTAAACATTTATGTCTACTTCAGGCTGCACATTGGTAAGCAGGACATAACAGAGACCCAGCTACAATCCTGTTTACCCAGTCAACATGTTTTAAGATATAAATATTTTTATTCTTTTTTTGTGTATTTGTCAACTGCATCTTAGGTTCAGTGGGAAATTTATACTGTAATGTTTGGCAGCAGTCGTATGTTATGAGGATGGTGCGTGAGAAACAGGATGCCCACGTCCTACCTTATTTAAACAATCTGTTTAGGTTTTACTGCCATGCTCAACACCATGGTATGCAAGTGCTTACTGAGCCCTCTGAGCTGCAGAGGCACTCAGCTTTATATTTTTTTTAAGGATGGAATATAGAGGCCTTTTGCTCTGTACCTCGCAAGAGTTTTCCCTGATAGAGCAGTTTTGCCTCTTGCCTGGGGTCTGAGGTGGAATTCCTCAACCACCTTTAAAGTTGCTGGCAAAGAGACCTTGACGAAAATCGCATCAGATATTGTACTGAGGGATGACACAGTATTAATGCGTTGGCCTAAAACTTCAAATCCTAATGTGGAATAGGGTTTTGGCTGTATAAGAAGCAAGTTAACCAATTAGCGTTGTTAAGTGCCTTTGTCCAGGGCAGACAAGATCTTCTGGGTGCTGTTTTGCTAAGCACAGTTCAAATTTGAACAAGCTTTGTCCCAGAGGGCTTGTGGACAGTGTTAGTGCAGAGCATATGGTTAACGGAGCCGAGATTAAGATACTGAAAGAGGGCACAGAGGTTAGAGGAGGCAGAGAAATACAATGTTTAAGTAAGGAATAAGGGTAAACCTAATGCTTGTACTACAGTTGCAGTTTGGAGAGTGCATCCTGAATGCCCTACACGTGCACTCCTGCAATAGCTTTCTCTGAAACGTCACGATGGGAAGGAGGGATACTAAACTGTCCAAAGGACAAACAGAACCTGCGGCAAGTAGTTGTGCCTGTTTGATGAAAGCTTGAGCTTTGGCATGTCTCTAGTCTCTGCATGGGTTTGGAAGCAGCTTTCCTTTTCCTTCCCAATCTCAAATGCGTCACAATCAGAATTCCTAATACTGCAATCACACTGTTATAGGAAAGCTCCAGACCACACCTGTTGTTCCTGTGTTAGCTACAAGAGGGATGGGACCTTTCTGTAGAAACCAATCTTACTGAGGCTAGGAGCCAGCTACTGTCTTATGGTCTGTCCCAGGTCTGCCCCCGTCACCCCTGGCTTTGGAGTGCAGCCCCTCGCAGTTTTCTGACTCTTCTGAGTTATCTTGATCTTCCCATAGGATGAGTCCCAAACTCTCTAGGTCTCCAGATGCCTCCAAACAAGCCCTGCTCCAGGCTTGCATCCCTTCCCACCATATCCTACCCTGAGATAAGTCCTGAGAAGGGGCCGTAGACCTTTTTGTCTCTGCTGGAGGAAGGATTTGCTTCCATGGGCAAAGAGTAAAAACCTGAGGGACAGAGAAGCAGCACTTGATGTGGACTTCCAATTCAAAACCAGTTGACTGTTTTGTCTGTGTGTTCCCAGCTCTGTTCCCTGCTGTATAGGATGCTCAGTGATCCTCCTTTGTACCTGGGTAGTTTTGAAGGTGTGCCCCTAAGTAGTTGCAAGGAACATAGAAGGCAAGTGCTAATAATCTGATGGCCAGCAATATTTGTGATGGTGGGTGAAGCTCAGGAAGAAATTTAAGACTGTTTCTGTCCTTTTTGTCCTGGTCCCTCCTCCCCTCCTATGTTGGCACTCAGGATTTAGAAAATGAACTAAATTAGGGTGGTTTGGCTTCTGTTTTTTGTGCAAGTTGCGCTTCTTTTGTTACTATACTGGAGAGAGTGTCTGCACAGCCTATGTCTCGCTCTCCCATAGCTATGTGTCATTTGGATTATACTACCTAACAGGCCATTTCAGACTCCCAGCTACTGTCCTTGCTATTCTGTTGCACAGAATGGTGTCTTTCACCGTTCGTGGGAGCTGGAGACATGTGTGCTGCAGTACTACACTAAATAGACCATAGTTTGTTTTCTTAACCTTTGTCTAGCTGTATTTCAAAACTTACAGTTTATCAGGGGGCTGGGATGTTTCTAGGCAGCACAAGCATAGATACCACATAGCAGAGTTGGTTGGGAGAGCATGACTAATGGGAATGGGAAGATCCAACATGAGTGTGGTTTTTAACTCCGACATTTCTGATGTGAAACTTGTGAACTTACTCTGGAAGCTGCCATGACCTTCCAGGTTCTGTCCTTCCCCTTGGTGTGCTGGAACCTCTCTGCCTCAGGGCTCAGTGCACATCCCGCTGGGTCCTGTCCCAGTTCTACTCCTGGTTTTGCTCCTTCAGCCTTGTGCCTGCTTCAGCTCAGTTGCTTCTGCCCCACAGTGACAGACGCAGCAGAGCGCTGTGGTGCAGGTCTGTAGCTGGGGATCGCTGCTAAATCTTTGCAAAGGAGCAAAGCACGCGCATGTAAGATATAAAAGGGGATGTTTCAGTGGGTGCTATAACAGAATGCATTTTTACTTTTGCCTTTATTAGCCTCCCAAATTAATTCAATCATGTTTTCTTTC
Source organism: Steatornis caripensis (assembly GCA_013398225.1). Lineage (NCBI taxonomy): Eukaryota > Metazoa > Chordata > Aves > Caprimulgiformes > Steatornithidae > Steatornis > Steatornis caripensis. Next base: position 147,001 of record VZSC01016068.1, on the reverse strand, counting down.
TGGCTTTGGGGTTTTTTTTCCTACCATGTCTATTCAAGACTCCTACATTCTATGAATATTTAAAATGGGAATATTCAGCCTGCAAAGCTGAACATGTACGCAAATTAGCAGTGGAAGAGTTGGGGTTTTTTGAGTTGGATGGGTGTGTTGGGTTTACAGTATCCAAGCTTCTGGTCTAGTAGACATTTGGGAGGAGATTCTTTCTTCCTCCATGCGTTTTCTGTCCAGCAAGTTGACACCCTGATACTGATTAGGGCTTTCAGATGCAACAGGAGTATCGCTAAAAAGAAAATAATGAGTTGGTGCATATTTGTGTGCAGTGCTATCCCCTAGTGAATTGTCTGACTGCAAATATGTTAAGAGGTTAACAACTCAGAGGTAATTTCCTGGAGGGGTAGTGACGGGGCCTGGTGCTTTTGCAAATGAAGGGTGAGGGTTTTAGAGCCAGCTGTGCCAGCGTATGAAGTTTATCTCTCTATTGTGCCCGTTATCATGAATTAGTTATGCTACAGTGATACTCAGCAAGAGGCAGCTAGCAGTGAGACCAGAAGGGTCTCAAGATGGTTAATGACAGGGTAAAGAGGCAGAACGGTGATTTTTCAGTTTGTGCTTCCTGTTCCATTTACCCTGTCTGTGCAGCAAGTAATCCCGTAGCCATAGTTAACTGTCAGTAATTTACCATATTTGGATTCCCGAAACAAAATGCAATGTTTAGCTCAGCTTTGAATGGCAAGCAGTTCCTTATGGAGCTTAATTGTTTTGTTTACTTGTAGCTAGTTACTTACCATGTGGTAAGAACAATAGGCTGACTGGCTTGTTTAACTCGTGATCAGAATGAGATAAAACATGGAAAACAGTGAGGCTGTATTTCTTAAACAGACCAGACGTCAGACGCAGCCTCCTTGGCTGGTTGCAGTGTAGAAAACCTGCCGCATGGCATACCCTTTGTCGCAGCTGTGTGACTTTGCCGTACATCCTCACTGTCTGATCTTCAGCTAAAAGCAAACAGGATTTCTTGGGCCTTTCTGTTTCACGTGGACTAGGCACCTTTCTGAGAGTTGTCTGACTCGGTGACCAGACCTGGCGGAGTGGATGCAGTGAACGTGAGACCACCACGTGAGGCTTTGGCCTCGCTTTCCTCCACAGATTAACCTGGTTCGCACCCATTTTGCGACAGAGACAGCTCTACTCTTCTCTTCAGTAAGGAGGCAGGGCAGGTACTTGGGGCAGCGTGAGCCTCGATTTCTTAACCAGCCACGCCTGTCACGTGGGATGAGGAGCAAAAAGGAAGTTGCTCCAATTAAGCCAGATCTCTGCCAGCCAGTCATGCCTGCTGCTGACAGGAGACTTTTTGCAAAGCGTGCTCCAACCATAGCAGGGCACTGTTCTTGTCACGCAGTCCTCCAACCACAGGCACTACCCTGTGATCCAGCATGACAGGAGTGCGTGACCCAACACATGCTTTCCTGCTTGGAACTGGAGATGTTCGTTGGCAGGGCTGCCAGACCAACAGAGACAAAAAGCATTTTTTGCTCAGGACTGGAGCTCGCACCCTGATGGAGTTCCTCGTGTTTTGAGGGAGCGTGGGGCTGACGCCAGGTCTCCCCGCGTAGCAGAGACTTTCTGAGCTTTGAGCAGAGAGTACATTCCAGAGATTTTTATGTGTTTGCTTCTTCATTTCACTGGCAGCCTTTCCCCTCAAAACATGTCAACTAAAAGTCAGAAAGTTTGCTGAGGAAGACTTACAGTCTGTTCCTCAGGTACTTTCTGTTGGTGGAAGGGAATTCTGTTACGCCCGCTTGAACCTAAGGACTAAGTTAGATGTTGTCCCTTAATTTGCATGAAGTTAAGTAAGCTGCATCCTTGTTTGTAGCAGACACAGGCATACCAGTTGAGCAAGCCTTCCTGCCAACCCTACAAACTGGAGAACAAGTGGCTAACATCTCTTATTTTGTGAATCCGTGTGCAATTGGGAATGAGAGGCCATTGAAAATACACACGGAAAGTATAATGCAGGAGAGCACCTGTAAGCCTAAAATCTTCTTTATCTTACTTTTCCATGATTGAATTGTCACCTGACTGGCACAGTTGTGTGCTCAAATCTTAGGTGCAGTTCATAGTTGTCACCTCCACTTGAAGAGATGTGAATGGATGCTGATGTCCTTTAGGGCAATGTATCGCCACAGCTGGTACTCTTTATTCTGTAGACTCTTGCTTGCGGAGATAATGCAAGGCAGAAATATTTCCTCTTCATGTATGTTTGTGGCACAGAGAAAGCCCATCATGCAAGTAACTCCACAAGACCACAATGAGAGTGGAATTCTAGAGAATACTAAAAGTGATCATTACCTTCCCAAGCCTTCAGACTATGAAAATAAACTTTAAGTCTACCGAAGAATTAAGCAGTAAGAGTGCCTTCCCCTGTGCCGCCACCTGAATGTAATGTCAGCTGCTTCTAGAGCTGGAGGCCTACTCAATAAAGACTGTCACTTGTTTTGAGCTTACAAGTGTTTGCAAGTACATTAAAAGTTGAAAGGTTACTGTGCCTGCTCTTGCCTTATCATTCTCCTGCTTGTGTAACACAGACCCCAGTAGTCATCACAAAGAAGAAAACCTTCAGAAATGTATCTTTGAGGAGGAAAAAACCCTACAAGGGTCAATTATATTCCTCATAAGAATTCAGCATCTGAGTAAAGGATTCCCAGAGGCTGACCTGGAAAGCTGCTAAGTATGACCCCGAGAGGGATTTTCAAATTGTGGCTGTTCTGTGCTGTCATGCAGATTGATTTTTGTTATGCACCCCCTAGCCTGATGTCCCACCCAGTAAGTTACCCTCCGTGGACAAAACTCTGGGAACTCCTGAGTTCATCATCCAAGAAAATCTTTATTTTGGAAGACAGAGTGAAAAAGATAATCTATTTTGTCAAGTATTACCACACCTCCGCAAACATACAGTCTCCTCGTCTGAATGATGTAATGCGTATGTTTGTCAAAGTTCTTGCTTTGAGAAACCAGTTGCAGCAAAACAGTAATGTATGCAATATATAAAATGTTTTGGGGCCAGATCCAGTACAAGCGTCTCATGGTGAAATCATTCTCAATATTATTTAACAGCTACCTGGTGTCTGGTCCAGCGAAACTGGTCACATCTACATCTTCCTTTAGACACTTAAGCAAATGGAACATATGGGTTTGGATGTTGTGTGATTGTAGGCCAAGGAGGACATGGATCATAATTTGTCTCTCATTAAGAATTGTCGAGCGCATTCCTCCTCCATTTTTTGGCAGTGGATCTTTGATACAGTCATAGCTGCTAGAAAGGTATGAGCTCTTCAGCGTGCCTTATCAAAGTAACCTTGTCTGGAAACTCTCACCTTGCTCATTGGGAGGAGAGGGGAGGAAAATTGGAAATCTCTGACTTAAGGAAAATAATTTGATACTATAGAAGTAAGTGAAGATCAACTAACCTGCTGGAGCATCACAGGCTGGAAACCTGAATGTTCTGGCAGATGCCGTCATTTTGGGAACACAGCAGGTGGCAGCCCCGCAAAGCCATCATGGTCTTTCTCATGTAGTAGGAAGCGGCATTGCTGCCCTGGATACAAACATCCTAAGAGAGAAGTGAATGAGGTAGTCAGTGACCCCACAGAAGTAAATGCTTGGACACAGTTGATACTGTGAGTCTTGGAGTCCAAGGTAGCGATACGAGTCCTTTGGAAAGAGTATCAGTGTTTCCAGTGAAAGAAGTAATACCTACCTATGATTAAGTCTTAAGAAACAAACAAACCAACCAGCCACCAAACCCAGCAGTCTTACACAGTCATTGTTTTCCAGCTTTCAGAACTCCTCCTGGACGGTTTTTGCTAATGGGTGGTCTAAAACCCAGGCTGATTAAATATCTGATCTGCTTTCTGTCACCTTGGAAACAAGGAATGCCTACTGTGAAAGAGATCTGACCCTGGAGGATCCAGTATGAAGTTCACATGTAAAACAGACTTTCTCCCATTTTTCTGTTGCTCAGCGCGATAATACGAGAGTCCACAGTTAAGGTCCACGTTTCCAGCCATGTCCATAGCGTAACAAGTACATTGGGGTGGCTTATGGCAGACAGCACTTTATGGTACATGCTGCATTGGAACTAGGACTGTCCGTGTCTCTACTGCTGAAACTAGGGAAAAAACCTGCCTTCACACTCCGTAATGCAGGCATGCACCCGCTCAGTTTTAGCTCCTTGTTTACTCCAGCCAGTTTATTGTGGGCCATGGTAATTATCTACGTTATGTGTCTGTTCTTGCTTGCGTCCCTGGGAGATAACGAAATTGCGCAGTGGATATATTGACAGCAGGGTTTTTTTCCAAATTCCATTGCCTTTGGTTCTGTTCCTCGTGCAGCCAAATAATCTCATTTATGCTGTTGAGTCTTACAACTTTTTCAAGAGATTTTTCTTTTTTGCTGGGCTCATCAAGGAGTTCTACCTTGTAGTCCTTGTGGCAGTTTTTTTCCCTCAAAACATCAGTCTGCATCCACCCATATAAGTCATCTTACTTTTGTCCCGAATGTGTCAATATCTCCAGACAACCAAGAGACTGGCCCTTCATCTGTCTTGAGCTCTTGAGAATTACTCAACAGTTGCACAAAGCTTTTTTTCTTCCTCCTGCAGTGAAGATAGCACCTGGTTAGGAGTGTGTAATGGGCCAGGCTTTTCACTTTTGCCAGGGACTGTGATGTGGTGGCCTAAAGATGGAGACAGATGTTCCTCGCTGCATTTGGTCTGGAGGCCTGAGACTCCTTTGGTCCTTCAAGCCTTTTATGGTTCTCATTGTGCCACCGGGGCTTACATCCGCAGTTTCCCTGACCCTCTACTGTGCGGCCAGCTAAATCTTATGGGTTAGGACATGAGAGCACATGCAGAGCCAATGAGTACAGTCGCCCTAAAAGACAGCAGAAAGAAATGGAGCTAACACATTATGTCTGATTTTCTTCCTCCTTTGTCAGAGGCCATTTTGGATTTAACAGTTTGTGATAATGAAAAAGATACCCTTCCAATCCTGTTTTTTTTGCTGAATGTTTCAAAAAATATGCCAGGATTACCACCTCTGGTTTGGGGACTGTAATCTCAGCAGTTGTGATTACAGTCAGGTAGGATCCTCAACTTTAGTTTAAAGCTTGATGTCCTTTCATCCTGGAAATTAAGCTATGCCGAGTGAAATGTTTGCGTTTGTTTTCTTTCCAAGATGTGCAGCTTGGTTTTAAAGGTAAATGCTTGCCATTGGGGCAGACAGTGTGCTAGGTTTAAGTTCACTTAGCAAAACTTTTTTATTGGAGTGGCTCATGTCACTTGTTAACATGCAAGAAATTATTAAGCTTTCACTTCCTCCACTCCCATTTCCTGTTTGGATGTTGAAAGGAAGCTCTGTTTGCTAATTTGTGATTAGCCAGCAACCCAGAGTGAACTTAATCCTGCGGGTTTGCGTGGCGCTTGCCTATGCAGATACTGCCTCTCTCAAGAGCAGACTGCCAAGTCTCACGTTTCGTGGTGGGAGCTGTAAATAATCTGATCTTCTTCCATGATTTCATGGCCTGCCTTCTGCGAACAGAGGTAACGCCTGGCCTGCCAGCACACAGGAGGTGACACTAAAGTGCTGGATGCTGCAAGAGCGAATGGAGTCGTGAGGGGGGTTTTCCAGTCTTACTTGTCCAGGAGATGGCACTGTGCAATAGTGGGATTTTTACCTGCAGCGTTTGTGGTGTGACCGGATGGTGATTGTTTCAGGCGTGGTAGATGAGTGAGGTTCTTGAGTCAGTAAGAGCAGAGTGACTTGCACTTGTTTTAGCATGCCTAAGCACGCTCTCCTGTGTTAAATGTATCGTACTGTATGTGCTGTGGGTAGGTTAGGTTTAAATGTGCTTTGCACCCGGTGTTAGGGAACTGACCTTCGTGCATACTCTGGTGCAGTCCGGATCAGAACTGGGTTTGTAGGTGAAATTAATCTGGCCATGAATGAAGTGATGGTGCCTTTGGAGCACCCTTACTTCCGAGGTTTTTGTGCAAGTCCTTTGTCGTCCCCCTTGGTAATTGCCAGACCTACTGACAAAGGAGCCAAAACAAAGAGGCATATACATGTAGTATGTGCTAGAAGGTTTTGCGGAGCCTCCGTAGGATCCCTCTTTCTGTCCTGCATGTGGTGTGCTATGCTTCTGTTAGAGTACCAGTTGGTTTGGTTTAGTGCTTGTATATATAACACACAGAGGTTTTTTTTTAAGGAATCTCTGACCCCACCTGCAAATGCCTGACCTGAGCTGTGCTGCCAAATGCAGGCCAACGCAGCTGAGATAAATCTAGAAAACCTTCCTGGCTTTCCTTTTTTTAATGTTGATAAGTTGAGACTATTTCCGTTTCTCCCTCCAGTAACAGCCTGAGATTGGAAGCACATAGAGATCTGCAGGGAATTCTGATCTTGGAATGGATATGCTACTTTAGAAAATCTTAGGCAAGCTGATTAACCTTCTTATTTTAATTCTCAAAAGGGTGAAGAGGGGTAATACTTTGTTATCACAGAGGTGTTACAAATATGTTCGTAATATACCTTAAAGCTAAAAATACTGTGTGAATGTGAAATACTGTTGTTATTATTTATTGAATCTTAAGTGGTCTGTACATCTATAACAAAGGCTTCTTAGCAAACACATGCCCTTTGAAATAGCCTGACCCTTTCCACTTTTTCAGAGACATTAATAGTTTCCTGGCTCAGTGTTTTAGGAAATGTCGTCATAGTCTGGAGGAACCAATAAAAACATAAGTCACCTATTTTGTCTGATCATTTTATGCCAGGATATGTGAGGCTGGAAGCTGTGGAGGGGTAGGAGGGGACTGCTCCATTTGCGTGGGTGGAAGATGTAAAAGTTTTAATACCGTTTTAGTATAACTTTGCATATTAAGACTCTACAGCCATGTGAGAAATAGTATTTTTTGAGTTCACGGTCAGGGGCTCCATATAGTTTTACCAACTAGTTGACTAGTTTTTCCCATTTATTACTTCAGTGCCTGATGAAAGGGATATTGTCTTTGGAGAAGAGTGTTTGTTGGTTTCAGGGTTACATTGTCCTCTAACAAAGGCAAGAGAGCTCTTGAGAAACAGCAGTGCCTTAAAACAAATGTTGGTAAACAATTACGGAAATATGAGTGGTGGGACAGTAGTTTGTTGGGTACGGTCCATGCAGACCGTCTCCCACTAGTAGAAAATGCAATTACTTAAATTAAGGAACTACTGTATGAAATCTCAGTACAAAGCATAATTACATTACATTGTGAAAAGCAAACCATGAGTAACAGGCATCCGGTGACACTCTGTTCTCCATTACAAATGCCAGCATTTGTGATAGGCCAAACCCCACCATCCTTACATGGTTTTGTGCTCTCCTTTCTGAGGCAAAGCCTCCAGCAAGCGTGTTAGCGAGTCCTGACCATGATCTCTTGGGTCTGTGGAGAGCGGACATGCATGGCAATTTTTCCCCTACATTGCAGGAGGAGACATTTCCCCTGTCTCCTCCTGCAAGCTTCAAACAGCCCCTCAGAGGTGAGCAGATCTGTGTTGTTGCTAACTCATGCTCTCATTGCATGGAGCTGGAAAAAGCTGCCAGACCTCATTTATCCTCCACCTCTTCCTGGAGCATCCTCCGGAGAGAACCAAAGTTTTTGCCCATTTTTGGGGGGTCATGCACTGTATTTTCTCTTCTGTATTCCATCAGCATTGGAGACCAGTCTAATGTTTGTCAGCAGTCTGGAGAAACTAAAGGATAACACTTACTTCATCCTGCACAGCTATCTTTTTGGAAATGAACTGCGGCACCAAATGAGACAACCACCACCACTGCAAGCTGCACCATAATGTGTTATGCAGACTCTTCCCCTCCTGTACCCACCCCGCCAAACTAGAAAAATTAAATTTGGTTTCTTTTCAGCTTCTGCTGTAGCCTCAAACAGAGCTGATGTGCAGCTTTCATTCACTAAGAATTCAAACTGTGTTTAGGCTGCAGTTCAGGTACTGCGGACCCCCATTAAAAAAAATTCTTGAGGATTTCAGAAAGATGCAAAAAGAAGGCATGGATCCCGAGTACCCTGATCAGAATCCAGTCCAAAGGGGAAGTTGCTACTGATCTACTGCTTTTACATTTTATGAATACAACAAGGTGTTATCACAAGGATTGTGCAGGAGGCTAACACCCCACAAATGAACCTTGATGTTAACTCTCTCCGGACATCTGTCCCTTGTGCTTTTTGGAGGCTTTTATCTCCGTCTCTGAAATTAATGTGCTAAATGCTGGTTCTTATTCTTTCTCCCAGCCAAGCTGAGTGTGTGCGCATCAGCCCCACGGCAGAGATGCTGTGCCCTGCTGATATCCTCTCGTGATCACCGCTTGGGGATGTTGCATTTAGAGTAGCAACAGTGGCTTCCCCTTTGTACTTGTTAGGATCTCTTATCCTTTTCTTCTCTGTGTACGTGTGTACGTTTTGTCAGATCGAGCCTAGATTTTTCTCTGTGTACTGTGCCATGAGATAGCCCTTTCAAATTCCCTCTTAAACTGGAGCTGGATCTGCATGCAGAGGAGTCACCTGGGTGTCAGGATCCCTGAGCACTGGGTGGCACCGGGTTGTTGCTCAGTCCCAGAGCACGGTGTGCAGTCTCCAAAGCCTTTAAATGCCACGAGAACTGCCAAGTTGAGGCACATTTCTTTCCCAAAATAACACCATCGCAGTCCTGAAAAAACACGTCTATTGAGCAGGATGCATAGGTGGAGGGGTGAGTACAACATTGCTCATGCCCACAACAAATTCAGAAAAAAGTCCCCACATCAGGTGCTCCTACCACCTACTCTGGGGCTTCTGAGTAGGCAAGGCTCCTCTGCCGACTGCTGTCTGCCATGCTCTGAGTTCATTTTAGTCAAGGGAGTGTAGGCCTCAGGGAAGAAGTTTGGCTTTTTGCTCTCATCCCTGCTTCTTGGATTGTTGGGGTTTAGGGAAGGAAGGGCCCTTCTCAGTTGTGTACATAGTTCAGTCATTTGCAAATGGGAGCTTTCTGATTTTTGTTGATGTGCGGTTAAACTGTCATGAGCTGTGTGTGTACCTGCACTTTTAAAATAAACATCCCCCTCTCTCATCCAGCAGAAGAAATGTGACCTCAAAAAGAACCAGATTTTAAAACAACACTATCATTTTAATCCTCAACTTGCCCCCTGCTCTCCTCAGAGTTTTGATGATGGCTGGGATTTCATTGACTGTAGGCCTTGTTAAAAAAAAACAAACAGTGAAGCTCTCCCAAACCAGAAACTATCAAATCCCACCCAGAGAGATTTAGTGAAATTGAAACCGTAGAGAAGATGACGGCAAGCTATTCCTTACTCTGTATTCATATGCTTGTGTCCTAACATACAACTTGGCCGTAGCAGTCATATGAAAATGCATCAGACCTTTTCTGTTAGGCTGAATACCCTGCAGTCTCGGTGTTTACGGCAGATACAAGGAAAAGGCCTTGTCTTCAGCCATGTCCATGCAGGGCCTAGAACTCTTTTGGCTCTGCGTAAGAAATAATAAGGCCAAAACCTTTCTGCCAGCTAGTGAAATGAAAATGCTGTACTTCACAGCTATGTCATTGGAGAATTATATTTCATTAGAGCTGATATTAAAACCCCTGATGTCAGTTGTGAAATGTGGCTGACTTCAAATTTGCAAAACACATAGGAAATTTTTTCGTAATATGTTGTCACTTTAGAAGTCTGGCAGTCCTTTAGGTTCTCTCATAAAACTTTAAGCTCTCAGAAGGGGATAACCTCAAGGCTATTTCCCCCAAACTTTAAAAGCTTTGCTTCTACTAGCAAATGCCATTTTTATAAAGTATGTGCAAATAATGTCCTGGATGCTTCAAACAGCAGCAGTTGTTAGACTTTCAGATTGGAGAACTGGTTCAAGTAATCATGAGAAATAAGGTGTTCCAGACATTTAAATGACAGCTTTTTAAAAGTCAGTGAGCAGGATAGAGAATAGCAATCCCAACCATTACTGGTTATTAAATGCGAAAAACCATATTGTTTTGCCTTGTTTTCTTTCCCATTTGGTGGCTTACAGGCTTGCATTACTGGAAAGGAGTATGTGCACAGCAGTTGCGTTGAGCTGGTTCCAACAGGTCACTGAGCTGCAGAACAGTTTCCATGTTACTCTTGTTTTCACAAAGTCCATGTTACTCTTGTTTTCACAAAGTCCTGAAGTACTTGTAAATCAGACTGTTGTCTGTCTTAGGCATGGTAAAGACATGAGGGGTATATGCATGTGTCAGCTTTTCAAAGTTTCACACTTGTGTAACTATTTTAAAAGGGAAAAAAATCCAATTAGCTCTTATTTTTACTTGCTAGACAATATTTAAATGTCCAGTGCAGTATGTGAGTAAGCTTGCTTCTGTTACAGTTAGATTTATTGTAGGAGAATTGTAAATAATACTTCGTTTTAGGCAGGTTTTTCTGGTTTGGGCTTTTTCTCAGATGTGGAGAACTTGTGAACACACATTGGCATTTGCTAATAGAAAAAATATATTCTGGTTAAACAAGCAAACTGCTTGTGGCCTGAAGACGTACGAAGGGCTAGATGTGTGTCATTTTCTGCTTCGGTACCTCCAACTCTGCAGTAACCTCACCTTCACACCATGCTCCCCATTGAAACCTCCACTAGGCAATAGCCAAGTGTCTGCTACATCCAGTCAGAAGCAGCATTGGTGCTGTACCACCAAATAATGGCGGAGTTCACCTGTTTATTTTTTTTCCACACGCACTCTGATTATAATCTCCTTTCTTTGTATTCATTTCTCACGAGAATTTTTAGGACCTTACTATCATCAAGATCGATCTCTCTCTCCTGCCAGCACGCATAAGGGACAATATCTGGTAGTTGCAAGACTTTCTTTAGGAAGGAGTCTTGAATCAACCTTGTAAAACTGTTCTTACAGATCATGCAATGCATTTCTTACAAATTCAGTGCAGTTAAGGCTGTTCAGTGGACAGACAAGGCTGAAATGCCAGTTAATCCCTGACCAGGCAGATTCAGCTTTCTGTTTGAATTTGTCAGCTGATTTGTGTGAGCAGGTTGTAGTCTCTTTGGTGAGGGAAAAAGAGTGAGATGCTTGCTTAACAGTTAGATCAGACTGTGGGATCAGGGCCTGGTTAAGGGAGTTTGTGTTTATCAGCAGGTTCCAAGGCAGATGGAAACATCACAGTTTGGATTAGAAGTCCCTGAAGTGTGCATCTGTTCAGCTTGTTAACTTCGTGCGCTCAGGGGCTATAAAATCAGGAACAAACTCACCTTTTTTTCTCCCCTTTTTTTTCCCCTTCCTTTTTTTTTTTTTGTTGTTGTAAAAATAGTAAAGGCATTGAAACACTTTCTGGAAACGGAAAACATCCCCAGCTTTTATGGATATGTGGTCAGCTGGCCCTTGCTTGTTCCCTTATAAGCAATGTTCTTAATTGGATGAAGTTGCTACTATTTCAGGTCATTGTGTGTGTTTTCTCTCACAGTTGCCATGGCACTGGTAAGACAGATGTGTTCTGTAGTTGTGTTTGTCATCTTATAATATGTGAATTTTTATTTTCAGCACTGTATTTGCAGCGTAATAGTGCTTGCAGTGTTTTTCCATACCTCACTGAAGTTGCTCCTGTTGGAGTTACAGCACTCAATTATTTCTCGTTTGTCATATAGCAGTCTTTNGTGAATTTTTATTTTCAGCACTGTATTTGCAGCGTAATAGTGCTTGCAGTGTTTTTCCATACCTCACTGAAGTTGCTCCTGTTGGAGTTACAGCACTCAATTATTTCTCATTTGTCATATAGCAGTCTTTTTCACATGCATACCTTTGTGTCCAGTAGAGTTACTCGCTCCTAGGGCCTTTGTATTTTGGGTATTTTATAGCTTAGTGGATACTTAAGGTTAGAGGCATTATGTCATGGTTGCAATCTTACAATGACGTAAACCATAGAGCCTAATCTAGCAGGTTTTTGTACAACTCAATAAACTTGGCAGAGCTACAGCTTCTCTTCTAAGGAGGTGCCCAATATCAATTTAAAGGCTTTAGGTGATGGAGAATCTAACAAAGATTAACTATACAAATTATAGCTAATAAGTTGTTTCTGAGCTCTATCACTGTTAAAAAATGTAGCTTTACTTAAAACAGAGGGCAGCAAAACAACAGCAGCAGCAACCATAGCCAAAGCCAACCGTGTGTTTTTTTTCCTCTTCTCTCCCTATAGTGAGATTTTCATTACGCTGATGAAATAAAATTAAAAAGAAGTATCTCAGTACTTCAGCTTTTACTTTTTGCTATTACAGAAATAACTTTAGGGAAGTCTGGAAGGTTTCCCATGTAAATGTCACAATTTGGAGCATGCTGGAATATCTAGAAATGAGTCAAGTGTAGAGACACACTGACACCAGTGTTGAGCCCCAGCTTTCCCCTGCTATGGATTCCCATTACTTTAATGAGACCTGTAGTTGGTTCATTGAGAAGCAGTTTTACTGGCTGACGTTAGTCTGCTTACTACAGAAGAAATTGTGGTGTGGTGTCTGGAAGTATCTTAAGGCTGTCTTACTGTTACCCCTACATGCAGGATTCAGGTGGAATATAGTATTGAAGGAAGCAAGAATTTTATAGCAGTTTTTTTAAAGTAGGATTTTTATGTTGCTGTTTCATGGTTAGCCAGACCAAGTAAGGGAAACTTGTTTTGCCTTCGCATCTCTTTGTTTTGATTATTTTGGGGTTTTGTTTTTAAACTAGCATTCCTAAGAGTTGCTGGTGGCTCTCATTAAAGTCACTGGGAACACTGGAAATACGGATCAGCTTTGGAAGAAATGGTGAAAAGGTAAAAAGCCCACAGTACCAAGAGACTTGGCTGATGCTGAGTCAGCAGAGGGTTGTGGAGCAGTTCATCAAGTTTATTATTGGTGACTGTAAGAAAAATGCAGAATTCCCCATATTTGCAAAGTCTTGTCTTCTGAACTGTACCTTAAACAAAACACCTTGCTTGATCCTAATGGGTATAGATGGCATGTAGGACTGTGATGTAACTTTTGCGCAGAATTCGTAGGCAGTGGTGGAAGCCAGAAGAGCATCAGAATGAAGGATGTTTTGGCTCTTCAAACAAATACTAATGTCAGCTCAGATGAGCTCCCAGATTCATGTTTGGCAAAAGGCATGTTACATAATGAGCAGTGATTTTCCCCACGCTTGGAAAGAACTGGTCAAAACGCTTTACAATTCCCCACAAGTCCACTGGGCTGCTGTGTGCAGTGCTCGGTCAGAAAGCAAAAATAAGTTTCGGCAGGAGCGCAGTTGGCCAGCCCAGCTCTGCATGCCCACATTGGGCAGGCTGGCCGGTCTGCTACACCGGCCACCACTCCTCCTCTTCTCCTAAGGTCATGTGCTGGACTAGCTGAAAGGGTCCCATGTTTCAAAGCGAGCTCGTGAGCTCTGGATTGGGCCAGGATGAAGGTGCCCATGGTCAGGGTGAGTGTTAAATGAGATTTATGGAGTTCTTTGTCTGATAGTAAACTAAAAGTTTAAAAAGATTGCAGACAAATGCTTAATGCATCCCCCTCTAAAAAGAGGGGTACTGGAATTTGGAAAATTGACCTTTGTGTTTGGCTGGAATTTATTTTCATGCTTTCTATGAGGATTGTTTGGTCTGATCTCAGTGCCTCTGTTTGTGTTTCTAATACAGATGCCTTTCATTCTTCCTCTAAATTATACCAAATGCTCAATAGGATGAGCAGATGTTCACCAATTACAAAAATTAAATAAATTGAATGAAGAAAGCAAGCTGGGGGTGGGGCAGGGCATTTTAGTTGCCAGGTCACTTTTGCATGGGAAGATCTGCTAGGTTATGTGAGCACAGACAAAGGCAGATAGGGGATCCCAACTAGTATCCTGCCCTGGGCTCCTGCCAGGCCGTCACAGGGTCTGTCAGCCCACCAAAGGCCCACCTCCACAACCCCAAAGGAGCGCAGGGACGTAATGGCAGGTAGGAACCCGAATCAAGGACTGGGAGGAAGGGGCACCCAGTCTGGGCCGTTCCCAGGGCTGTCCCAGGAGAGCCTTAGTCCCAGGGGCCAGACCCGAAACCCCTCAAGATGAGTCAACGCCACAGCACGTTTTGGACTGAGGGTAGGTTGCTGCTGAGGTATACAGCACACATGATGGGTCACAGGGGAAGAGCATTTGGGGATTGCACAGGATTTATTATGGGAAGTTGAAGGAAAGAACCAAAAGGAGGCATTTGGGTAATTTGGGGAGGAACAAGTGTAGGAAAATAGAGGGCTAAGGACATAAAAAGGACCAGTAACATCTGAATACTTTGCTGGTCATTACACTTGTCTGGCCACATCCTGTGCCTGACAGGATAGACTGTGCTGTTGTCTTCTTAGGTTCCTTTCTGCCGTTTTCCTGGATGAGGGACTCTCTATTCTGCTTGCTTAAGTGAGGGTCTGAATACAGCAACTGTGGTGCAGCAGCTGGAGCAAGTGAGGGTCTGGGTGCCAGCAGCTGGGCTGGGACTGCAGGCTGCAGGGCCCTTGTGACTGGATGCCAGCACCTGGGGACACCCAAGTGAGTGAAACCAAGTGCCAGGCGCGGGGGTGGGACCTGAGGCCAGAGACAAGTGCATCCCTGGTGCAGCACCCGGAGTGAGTGCAGCTGACTGAGGAAGGCAGTAGCAAAGATAGGGCCAGTAAGCAGGTGAATTGGCCTGGAAGCCAGGTACACGTGTGTGGAGCGGGGGAGTCCCAGGCAGCTCTGGATGTGTATGCAACTGTCTGTGCCAGCAGCTGGAGTGCGTCAGTGCCCTTGGGGGCTCATACATCCAGGTGATAGCAACTGGGATCCAGGAGTGGTTACTCAGTAGACTGAGTCTCTTAAGCCCAGCTGCTGAAGGGATCCATATTGTCCCATGTGCGTGGACGTGTGTGTGTATACACTCATACATACATAATAAGTGCATATGTATACATATAAAGTATATATATTCTCACCAGCAGACCTCTTCCTTTTCTGCCAGAGAGGGGCTCTTATGTTACCTGTGTGGTGGCTGTACATATCTGTGAATGTGCAGTGTGTGTCTGTGCTCTGACAGCGTTTGTGCCTACTGAGAATACATTTTCAGCCTTGCTACTGATTACACCTGGGAGCATGGAACTGCGGCAGCCTTGCCTCATTTGGGCTGTCAGATCGGGTCTACCCTCCTAATTCTCCTAACAAGATCCACCTAAAATCATAGAAATCATGAACATAGAGACTGGTAACCACATATGTTTTTAGTTTTTGTGCAGTACCAGGTGAGCAGCTGGAGCTTGAGCTAGTAGTACTGATACAAAGGAAGTGATAAGACCAAACTGACATTTTTGAGCATTGACAATTCAGTGGGGACATTCTATTGTGCTTCCTTTAAACGTTTTCATTCCCCCCGTGCCTTCACATTTTGACTGTTCCTCACAATGCTGTAAACAGTGTCTGAAATACTTTGATAAAAGGATTAATAATATTAGAACACAACTTCCATCTCTTGATGGACATGGTTATAACAATTCATTGCAGAAAATGCAAAGAAAATCACAGAATCACAGGGGTTGGAAGGGCCCTCTGGAGATCATCCAGTCCA
>VZSC01016068.1:119141-131104 GCA_013398225.1 Steatornis caripensis | reverse complement strand
ATCTCCAGAGAAGGAGACTCCACAGCCTCTCTGGGCAGCCGGTGCCAGTGCTCTGCTTGCCTTCACAATGAAGAAGGTCTTCCTCATGTTCAGGTAGAACTTCCTGTTTTCCACTTTGTGCCTGTTGCCCCTCGTCCTGTCACTGGGCACCACCAAAAAGAGTTTGGCCCCATCCTCTTGCACCTGCCCTTTAGATATTTATAAGCATTGGTGAGATCCCCTCTCAGTCTTCACTTCTCCAGGCTAAACAGACACAGCTATAAAATCTTTCTATAAATTCCAAAGATTGTTTAAAAAAATCCTTTTTAAAAAAATGGTTCTTATTTTGCAGCTGCATGCAAGTACCTCTTTCCTTGATCATTAGCCAGTTTGGCTTTTTAGAATTTGCCAGGTGTCTAGTTTTTACTTACCACTGCTCTTGTAAAAGCATGATGTGCTGGAGGGAAGAAATGCCATCCAGAGGGACCTTGACAGGTTTGAGAGGTGGACCCATGCAAACTGCATGAAGTTCAACAAGGCCAAGTGCAAGGTCGTGCATGTGGGTCAGGGCAATCCCAAGCACAGATACAGGCTGGGCAGAGAATGGATTGAGAGCAGCCTTGAGGAGAAGGACTTAGGGGTGTTGGTTGATGAGAAGCTTGACATGAGCCGGCAGTGCGCACTCGCAACCCAGAAGGCCAACCATATCTTGGACTGCATCAAAAGAAGCGTGACCAGCAGGTCGAGGGAGGTGATTCTGCCCCTCTACTCTGCTCTCGTGAGACCCCACCTGGAGCACTGCATCCAACTCCGGGGCCCCCAACGTTAGAAAGACATGGACCTGTTGGAGCAAGTCCAGATGAGGGCCGCAAAGATCATCGGGGGCTGGAGCCCCTCTCCCATGAAGACAGGCTGAGAGAGTTGGGGTTGTTCAGCCTGGAGAAGAGAAGGCTCTGGGGAGACCTTACAGCAGCCTTCCAGTACCTGAAGGGGGCCTATTAAAGAGCTCAAGAGGGACTTTTTACAAGGGTATGTAGTGATAGGACGAGGGGTAATGGTTTTAAACTGAAAGAGGGTAGATTTAGATGAGATATTAGGAGAAAATTCTTCAGGATGAGGGTGGTGAAGCACTGGAACAGGTTGCCCAGAGAAGCTGTTGATGGCCCCTCCGTGGAAGTATTTAAGGCCAGGTTGGACAGGGCTTTGAACAATATGGGGATGACCCATATACCACTCATTTTTAAAACCTAAAACCAAAAGCAGCTCCATTGCACTTAAAAAAGTTTCTAGCTTGACTTTTCTTCCATTTGAAAATCTTCTGGCAGTTCGATTAGAAAAAAGACAGAAGGAACACTATTGTGTGGAGAAAATACAGCTACTTGCAAAGGGGAAATCTGGAGAGGCAGAAATAATCTAAGTTGCAATTTAGAAAAGCTGGCAGTGGGGAAGATGGATGAGTTCATATCTTTTAGTGAGCGTAAATGGCCAAGACTTAAGTTTTACGTCTTCTACTAAAGACAACAACCTGAAGAACTCTGCAGAGGAGGGAATATGGAAGAAGGAGGGCTTTCATCATTACTTTAGAAGAAAGAAGCATTGTTTGGTAAATCATTGAATCTGCAGCACTGATTTTAATGCCATACAAGGTGAATTCACCCATGCATGCTGAGATCAGATGAGATGACTAAAAGTATGTTTTATGATAACACACATTTTTTGAGAGCTTTGTTTAAGCTCCTATGTGAGAATGCTTTAGACAGACAGGTCTGTCTGTTTAATAATATCCCATCATGTGCTGATGTTAAATTTGGCTGCTACTTTTGAAGGGATTAGATTTGCCTGGAATCTGTGAGTTGTGACCTCTAGAATAGTGTCAGTTTGAAGCCTGTCTTTACGGGCATACTAAAACTATTAAATTTGGTAACTGAAGCAGCATGTGAGATCCCGTCCTTCAACTCAGTGGCTATGTGAAGCTCTCCATCTCCTCATACTCTTTGTAGGATTTGTTTTCATTCTAGCGGTGGAAGCTATATTTGGAAGAGTGTTTTCATAGCAATTGAGACATCCCTCGGGAGGGAGCGCTACAATAGCTTATTTAAGGGGTTAACTCCTTGTTATGTTAGTCAGCTCTCATTTAACTCTGATGGCTATCTGGGTTTCGGATTTGCAAAGCCACAGCTTCTCCCAACACCTTCTGGTG
Source organism: Steatornis caripensis (assembly GCA_013398225.1). Classification (NCBI taxonomy): domain Eukaryota; kingdom Metazoa; phylum Chordata; class Aves; order Caprimulgiformes; family Steatornithidae; genus Steatornis; species Steatornis caripensis. The sequence continues at coordinate 128,925 of VZSC01016068.1, read as the reverse complement.
CATCAAATGGTTGTGAAAGGTATGACTGTAGAGTAAAGGCTCATCTAATTACGGCGCCCACTGCTCCTTGAACCTGCATCTGCTTCTTACAGAAATCTAGCCACTAGGTTTTCTTCAAAGAATAATATGGCATGTGTGTGCTTTAGTCTGATTTTACGTATAGTTTGATTTATGTTTTAGTCTTTCTGGTCATCTTTTCCCAATTTGCCTGCATAATTAGGAGTTGACTTGACAGAGTTCTGGGCTAACTAGTATCAAAATTAAACCATGCAGAACATGTGAGCGGGGCAAGTCTTGAACTTCTGTTTTCTTCATATTCTATCTGAAGTCTTCTGCCTTCAGTGTGTTAAAAACACTCCACAAAAGAGAGACAAGCTTAACTGCCTCTGAAATTAAAGATCCCAGTTTTCAGAGCCAGTAATGAAAATCAAGTACTCTGTTTTCTGCTGGAAAAGCCATAGAAAGAAACATCAAATATTTGCCTCTTTTGGAAGCAAATAACTATTAAAAATCTGTAATAAAATAATATTTATAAATTCTTGAACTATAATTATATCATTATCTAATTTTTGTTTATATTTTGCAGATGCATATAAAGTCCTTTGAGGCAAGTACAGCCACATGCAGGAATTTAAGAATTTATTTAGTTTCACATTTGAGCTTTGAGCCTTTCAGTACAAGAAAGTTACCTGCTCAGCAAGATGGCCACCAGTTGGTGGCTGCAAACAGAATTTATAGTTTTTAGGCTTTTTTGTCGAATGCGCTTTAATTTAGTTGAAGTCAGGAGAACTAAGCAATTGTTTGGATTTGTAAAGCGCTGCATGGAAAGTAGTGAAGTTAGCTTTCCCCTAAAAAAATAATACTAAAAAAGTCTGGTTGTAGTCTGAAAAGAACCTGCAAATGTAGTAGCACTTTACTTGATACTGCTACATTTTATTAATTTCTTCCATTTCTTGACCACTTGCTTTTTAGTCCCACCGACAGCGTTTGGGTGACAAGAGCTTGCTGAGCTGATAGGTGCAGCATGGGAGTTACCAGTTAACAAGGGTCAGGTTTGTACGTCAGGGTCATCTTATGTTTCTGTGCTCATTCGAAGGCTATAGAATTGTGGAGGTGGTAAGGAAAAACAGTCATCAAATTTGTCTGTCTTCATTTCCTTCGAGTTCGGACCTAGTGTACAGACTAAGTGCCTTACACAAATGATCACAGAAACATGACAAACATACACCTCCTAACTGATGTGGCGTTTTCACTAGATTATGAAAGGCCTACTCCCTCTCCTGTGAGCTGTTTTGTTAGCTGCTAATTTGAGAGTGCCTGGTTTATGCCCTTGCATGTCTTATACCTTTCACCTTCACTGTTCACCACCTTTAACAAATTAAAAAATAGCGGAGCGAGCTGTGTTTAGCTGAAGGTATGTGAATATCACTTGACCGTCTTCCAGTCTGCTCTGAGCCACATTGGCAGTAGGCAGCCTGGAGAGACGAGCGTTGCGTGTCACTGTTTAGATCAGTAGGACTTTAGGATGGAGCGTGGCTTACTGTAAAACCTGTGTCCAGCAATTACAGGCAAGCATGTTGCATGCAGTTTTACTGAGGCTGATGATTTCAGCAGAGATTTCTATTGCTGATTTTTTGGGGGTCTAGGCTGAAGAAGAAAATATGCTGTGGGCTTCTCACAGTTTAGCTAAGTCACGTAGAAGTCAAATTGAGTAATTTTGGGCAGATTCGGTTATAACTTCCCAGATCTCTGTGTGTTTATTGAGGCCAGTAACTTGGTAAGGACGTGAAGGTTTACCAGCTGGACACACCTGCGCTGTGGGTTGATGTAGACTGGATTGGTGGCTGGTGGTTGGCTCTTAGCTTGGAGCTGGTGCAAGCATCTACAGTGGTTGCAGGGTGGGAGCTATAGAAAGATGCTGCTGTCCTGTCTGCATCCTGAAACAGCACCATGCTTCTCCCCAGCAAGTTCCTTTTGCATCTCTCGGGATCCACTGTTTTCCTGAGCATTAAAAAAAGACTTGCAATGTAAGTCTTTATGCAGTCCCACTCCATTTAGTGCTTGACTCGAAATAAATCTGAGGAGCGAAACTCAAGGAGTGAAGCTCACACAGCGAGCAGGGAAGCAGCTGCAGTCGAAGGGACCTTTTCCTGTCTCTGATATCATCTACCTTTCACTGTGGACAGCTTTTCTCTGTTGCCTCCTCTGACTGTAAGGCTTCTTTTCTCTTCTGTTTTGTGGCCAGGGCGAGGGCTATTGCTGGTTAACTTTTATTAGCTGGGAGGTTATAATATGAGTGTGGATGTGGCTACTTCTGTACCTGAAGAATAAGGGGCAGCAGTAGCAAGTACTGCGTTGTTCTGAGCAAACCCTTTCTGGGCTTGAAAAGGGAAACCAGAAGCCTTTCTAAGAAATGAGTAATTCTGTTTTGTTATCCCTATCCCTAGTGAATGCAGATTACAGTTTAGCCCTGTGTGCAGTCCTTCTGCTTCTGGCACACCAGCTTCAGAGCTGCTGCTTCTCTTACAGTGTTATCTGAAAACCTGTCCCACACACATGACATGAAGTATGTTCACCATCAGTCTTGAAAAGGGATGCTTTTCTGCTGCTTTTTCCACGGAGAGGTTTTGTGAGGTGTTTTTAAACAGAACATTTGATAAAATATGTTATTTAGTAATGAAAAGGTCCTTGGTAATGTCTAGGCCACTCAAACGTTTTCATAGTTAATAAGTCCCTGTCTGTGCTTAAAAATCAGTCTTTTGTGAGATTAAGTTCAGATCTTTCCATGTGTATCAGAGACTTTATTTGAAGCTTTTTTTTGGTTCATGGTTCTGCATTTTTGATTGGTTTTAAACTGTCCTCAGAGACTTTTAAAACATCTTTAACTGTTCTTACTGGAGGCAGAGACACACGTTCGTTGAGCCATGTCAGATAAGCTGGAGACTGTTTAATTCTGTGACTAAGATGCTCGTAATTACAGCAGATTAAGTGTAAGCACTTAAGGTTTTTCCTTCAGCTGTAACTTTTTTTGATAATATTTTTTCCTCTTTTTTCCATGCAAAAGCAATTGCAATTCTTGTTAGGTATTGGTATTTTCTCTAAGGAGTTAAGAAATAATATTCAAGTTATATGCATAGATCTGAAGTGCTGCTTTACATTTTTGGGGGTAAAGACTGGCTTAGCTGTTCAGAGAAAAAATTACTAAACTGCCCACAGAATTTGTGATTTTACCTTCTTTGAGAGGTCTGCTATATGTGATGAATTTTGTATGCGATGTACTGTTTTATCATGTTGAAAACTGCTTGTAGAGTACCAGGAGAGTGGGAAGGTGGAACACTTTGTAAGAAATACTAAAGGATGTGAAATTTTAATTTTGGAAGGATATTTCCAACGTTAGGTGCTTGTGAGAATGTAGCAAAATGCTTTACCTTAGTATATATATTGAGGAAGTCTAATGTCAGATTCCTTTTGTGTTTTTTAATGGATAAGTTTCTGTAACTAGAAACTAAATTTTGGATTCTACAAAATCAATAGGACATTTGCCCCTGTATTTCGCGTGACTAAGATTTGGCTTATGGTGTTTATGGTTCTTGTTGCTGGATTCTTCTCTCAGTCACACTGGTGAAGCTTCAAAACCATTTGCTGGCTGTAGTCCACAGTGGTGGTTTACTGTACGTTGAAGCTCTCCAAAGAGATTTAGCATTTGATAAGGAAAGCTTTGGAAAGATTGTCTCAGCTGATGGCAAGTCTCAGGCCATCCCATCAGACGGAGAAAGCCGAGGCATTCCTTATGTAGTTAGCACAGAGATACGGAGAACTTCATGGATCAAAACCAGCTTATTAAGCTTCAGCTAAGAATTGCTGAAGTGTAAATACAAAATACACTTCAAATCTCTCTGCTTTCCCTTTATGTGGATCAGTAGTGAAGTATTAGTTCAGATGCTTCTAGGAAGACACATCTTTATCTCAGGTGTTTCTTGTGAGTCTGCGTTGCCCATTTGGACAGGTCTTTGTGGGCAGAATTAGAGGAAGATTCTGGCGTTGCTGAAGTGCTAGAAGTGGGTCTGTCATTCTGTCAGTGTGGTAGCCAAAGCAAACAAATGGTTAGTAATTCAGCCCTTCCACTTTTGGCATTAATTAAGAGAATGGAATCGATAGACATGTTAATTATTCTGTTACATTTTTTCCAAGAGTAAAATTCCCAAATTACAGTAATTTCGTGGAAGTATTGCAGCAACACTCTTTAATCAGAGATCTTAATAGCAAGAGGATGAAAATGACTGTCTGTGGTGGGAATGCATGACAGACCACCGAACATCAAGAAATATCCATAATAGGAATTTTGTTTTATAGTCTTTTAGTTTGAAGCCAACAGATCTAACAGTCCTGTTACACAACATACTTACGCACTTCGCTAAGTTTTGATCACTAGACTCCCCAAGGAGTTTAAAAGAAGGGAAATAAAAAGCCCTTGACACTAGTTTTGTTGACCTCCTTCCAACCTGCTAGCAGCTCTTGTGATATTTTTATTGTTCAGGGAACAAAATATAAAAACCGTCTACAAGGGCATGGGATCCCAGCTATTCTGCAAAAGATAAAAAAATCTGATTATTTTATATGTTGTGAATTGCCAGGGCTAGAGGCTGGGAAATCTGCACTTCAGTTTTTTTGAACACAGCTTTGGACAGTTGCCAGTGATATGCTTTAAGAAATGTACTTTACCTAGAATTATAAGTGAATCTCACAAGGCTTTAAATAACTTGTAGAGTCAGTGTGGTTACACGTGAGAATACTTCGTAGTGCTGTGTTCAGTCTACTACATGACTGGCAGAGCTTCAGAAATGCTGTACTTTGGAAAATCCCATTAAATATTTTCCCATGCTTCAGTTGACTGTTAAGTCTTTACTTTTGGAACACAAAAGAAATTACTAGTCACTGTAAGAAAATGTAATTGATCTGATGTATTTGTTCGATTTTCAGATTTATTATATTTAGCTATAAGTATATGTGTTGGTCTTCTTTGAAGACTTTGGTTAGAATTTCTTTGCACTAACAGAAGAATTCCCATATAAGTCAAAGGCACAGTAAAGACCCCCAGTGGGCAGCCGATCTGATAGGGTTGAGGTGTGAGAGAGATGTGAATGATCAGGATCAGCTAAAGGAAGGGAAAAGTTGGCAGATTCAGGGGAAACCAAGAATCCTACTGGTTTTGAAATAGATTACACAGCGATGCAGAGCAGTACAGTTACAGGCTTGCAAAGACGGGTCTTCCTTTACTACTTTTGTGGGCGTTCCTCCCATGTCTTTAGCATGCTCACTAACAGGATGGCAATTTAGTTCCTTTGCAGTGTCTATGGTTCATCCTGGAGCCATTTAAATGGATGAACCTATTAAAATGTCACTCTAGGATAAAAGTTTGTGAAATGTCACATAATTTGAGGTTTTGAAGCATAAATGAGATGTTTGCTTACCTGACTCTGTACCCACTCGCCTGCCTTCATGACCTAAAAGTCCTGGCATGGTGATGCATGATGTTGCCAACCTACTAGTTCGTTTCTTTAGGTAGCTGCTACTTCCTTAGGAATGTAATTTATTGCTTCTGTGCTTAGTTTTCTGCAGCCATGTCAGTGTAATGTAACACGAACTTCAGCTACAATGAAGCAGGTCAGAGCTGTGCACTGTATTTTGCATAAAGAGCTATGTCTGTCATCTCTGAATGCAAAATAGGAAAAAAAAAAAAACCAAACCGATTAGCCTGTAGGGTTTTTTTTCTCCCTACTCTTGTTTTTTCATGGCTAACTGCATTGATGGATCTCTACAGCTGTCACCAAGGAGTGAACAGAGTGTGTTACTGTGAGCCAGCTGTGAAGGAGGAACTCCTGTTTACATGTAAAGTGGAAGTCGAGTCAATCTGTGAACTTTGCCATCTTTTTTCATTGCAAAGGCATCTTAAGCAACTGAAGTTCAAAAGCGGGTTAAAAGTAGAGTGAAACAGCCTTGTTACAAATAAAAGTTAGCTATAGGGAAGACTGTTACAGCCTGAATATATTTTTATATGTTTTGTAGTTTGAATGAAACAAATGTGCAAACAAGGCTTGACCTCAAAATTAAGCAAACCCCATCAAACTATACCTCTTTGGCTCGTATAAGACAAACATCCATTTTTCTGGGGGGGTGGGGGGGGTTTGAGACCATCTTTTAAACTGCTTGCTACATTTACTCCTTAGGATTTTAGTTTGTATTGGCCTAAATTTTTCAGATGGAGAGACTGCCTTACTCCTCTGAATGAAGCATAGCGTAACAAAGCCAAGTCAGTGAGTGCTGATGCACTTAGTAATAGCTGTATTGATGCTTCATATCTGCATGACCATACTCACTTCCTTGGTCAGTGGCTATAGAAAAGTTTAGTCCATCTACTTTCATTTTGTCTTTCAGATGTCTCGTATTCCTAATGACTGCATGATTTGTAACTCTCCACATTCTTCAGCCCCATGCCAATAAAAAAAAAAAGTGTCTTTTCTGGTCTGTGATGAAACTATTGCTTCCTAGTGGTTTTATATGCATCCCCACATATCAAAATGGCTGGAGGGATTCTTCAGAGAGTCAAGGGTAGAACCTCATGAATTTCCTTTTAATTTAAAAATGTGTGCCTGGTTCACAGCAGTTTCTTTTACTGGACTGTACAAACATAGCACAAAACTGAGGAAGCTGTTGAACTGCTTACTAGCTATGCTGAAGTTATTAAAAAAAACCCCAAAACTTGTAAGTTCTTTGGAGAAAAAACTACAGAACAGAGTATAATCTACCAGATTATTATTCTTATGTACTTGGGAATGCTCTAACCGTAAGTAAACATGTTAGGTTGGATTAACGTTAAGCGTCACCCTGGAAGAAAAGCTGCAGGAGTTCTATCCCTTAGTGTCCCTGTCCCTGGAGAAGCCTGCTGATACTCTTGATTCTTCACAATGTAAGATTACTACATCATTAGCAATGTAAGATCAGCTCATCACAGGAATCTGTCCTAGTATGCTGGCTACTCATTTAAATTTGGTAAGAATCAAACAGCTGCAACTCTAAATTACATCTGGTTGAGGAAAAGTGTACTCGTTGGTATGGCTGTCTGTATGTATGTTTTCCCTTGATGTGTTTTCATGCTGCCATTGGAGCTGGAGAAGCTTTATAGCTCACAGTGCCTGCAAAGGGAGATCCCACGCACTTTCTTCCTCCTCGCTCCGTTCTGCACCTAGGCAGCTGGAGTGGATGCCACTCACCCTTGCATGCTCAGCTGCTCCTCTTGTCTTGGCAAGCCAGAGCTCCTCTGGGATATGTAGCTCTTTGCTTGAGGTTACTTTAGTCTTTCTAATTTACATAACTTCTTTTGTGAGTTATAACTTTTTTGCATCGTTGTCTTTGTAGTTTTTAATTTCTGTTGCTGTGGGACAACCAAGTTTCCAGTTTCGTGTTTCTCACTTGGCAGAGTTGTAGCCAGACGTAAGCTATGAGAGCTTCATTCCTTGCTGAGGAGATGCACCTCCTTGTTTGCTGGGTGAAGAGCATAACCTGCTTACGTGTGGTGTGTCAGGGTTTAGAACCTAGGGCCAGAGTGTATTGCCAAGAAATGATCTAAAGCTTCCATCTCAGCAGGCCTTTTCCCTCTGTTTGACACACAAGCAGTCAGACTGAGCATCTTCACTGACTAAAGAAAATGCAGAGTGATGACACTAGCTGATAGTATCTATATTGTGGCAGGGGATTGCTTCACACAAAGAAATCTGTTTCATCACTGTGGTTTGGCCATTCACAGAGAGTACCTCTGGTTCTTACAGAAGGATGATGACTAATGAGGGGTTCCCCACTGGGGCCAGTTGGAGCCTTAGGATGACTCCCTCCTCAGAAGGAGCAGAGCAAAAGCTGTATTTTCTACCTTAATGACTCACTGGAAGTGAGTAGGATGGGGTTTTGAAGCAGATGTTGTGTTCCCTGTAGACCATCCCACCTATCTGCATCTGATTGCTTTCCTGATCCTTCGTACCTTAATCTTTTTAAGGTCCGTCTTGTGGGCAATTGACACAAGTCAGGGAGGGCTTGTGTTCGCTGTGACGGTTTTGAAGTCTTTGAAGAGGGCTGCGTCAGTGCTTTGAGCCTTTCCTTGCTGCAGGTGGTAGCCTGCCCGGCTCTGCCCCTTTCTCTGTGACTCCGCTTGCCAGAGTGCCTGTGCCCTGCACATGGGCTGGGCTCTTTGCAGTCCCAAAGGTACCCAGTTCTTCGTAAACCACTGGCCTGCAGCCTGTTAAAAATTCCTGTTCTTAGCCATTCTCATTCATTGTCCTCAGGGGATATCAGACAGCTTGTGGGGACAGAATAGACTTGTTCCTGAAGCCCCTGCAAGGCATGGTTGTAGGGCCAAGCTTATTGGTTTTCCATGCGCCTCAGAAATAGATCCCTGTCACCCACGGATTATCTGGAACTTCAGAAGGGTGCCCTTTTAATCTGGAACAGGTTCGTTTTGAGGTCATTTCAGTCCCACATCTAGAAGGGTGTTTGTTTTTCCCGAGTCTGTGTTATACTGTGTGCTTCTGCGCTAGTATACATGCAGAAATGCGTCATAAGCTGCACTCTTTGCATCTGTCACTATGGGTTATAGTTAAGTTTCTGAATGATCTGGTGGCACTTTCTGAGAGGAATGGGATAATTCTGTGTCACCTTTATTGGGTTGTGAAAGTTCTTGTCACCAGGACAGTTCTCACAAAAAAAAAAGAGTGCAAGGCTGCCTGCTCCCTACTGATTTGCAGAGGTTTCGGTTTTTGACGGGCTATGCTTTTTCCTAAGAAGTGAATCTGAAGAGGCTGAGAATGTAATTACTGACCAGCTCGCTCAGTGCCACGTCCATGATACACAGACATTTTCCCAGATGCAGCATTTCTCCTGGACTAACTCCCTTTAAGTGTGTGTCAAGGTCCATGACAGGTCAGGAAATGAAGCTGCTGTTTTTTGCTCCCTTCCCCTCTTCTCAGATATTTCCATCCTTGCCTGAAGAATTTCCACACTGGTAGAAGGCGTTTTCTCCACCTGCCCCCAAGGGGTTTAAGCTGTAGGAGAATGCATTACTCAGCATTTCCGTCTTTAAAAGAGCCTTATATACCACTGGCTCAGCTCAGAGGTGATCACACTGGGTGACGGATTGTCATTTGTACATTGTTATTAGTGTGCTGAGGTACAGCTGCTGGTGGGGATTGGGATTCGTTCTTTCCATGAGTGCAGGTAACCTCCAGTAGCATCTCTAAATGAACATTCCTGGTCCCGAGGTCTGCAGGGCAGCTAATGAGATCCACATCTCTGCTAAGTGCTATTGGAAAGAATGCCAGATGGGATTCGGTTCCTGCTGCAGCATGGCTCTCCAGTCACTGCACTGCTGGAGAGTTGAACACCCTGTTTTGGGTGAACTGGGCAGGGGAAGGACAATACTGACGAGGTCCCTCATAGCATTACCATGCAGGTGAATGGTCATTTAGAGAAGAAAGGGACATTATTCTCCAGAAACTGGAGTTTGTTTCCTTTAGGCATGAACACAACTAACCTTCCTGTCTGCTTGCCCCCAGGATTATGCTAGGAAAATTATCATAGAATCATAGAATCATAGAATGGTAGGGGTTGGAAGGGACCTCTAGAGATCATCTAGTCCAACCCCCCTGCTAAAGCAGGTTAGCCTAGAGCAGGTTGCACAGGAATGCATCCAGGCGGGTTTTGAATATCTCCAGGGAAGGAGACTCCACAGCCTCTCTGG
>VZSC01016068.1:103803-115649 GCA_013398225.1 Steatornis caripensis | reverse complement strand
TTTTTTTTGCTTTTCTCCTTTTTTTTTGCTTTTCTCCTTTTTTTCTGCTTTTTCCCATATTAAGAAAAATGGGGAGGGGAGGAGAAAAGAAAAATCTCCACTTGCTCACAGCCCTGATGTCTGTGCTACTTTCCTTCCTCTAATTAGTTTAAGACCAAACATAGGAGAGCAGCACTGGGAAAGGTCAGTGGTGGCATCATGGAGTGCGCTAAACCTTGCATAGCAATGCTGTAAAGTATGTCATAGAAAACACAGAAGAGACCAATTGCTCAATTTTCTATCCAAAAGTGGGAATGACAGCTTTTCCTTAGTCTCTAGGATTGACTGTGTTCACTAATGCTTGGTGATTAACTTCTGTGGGGAATAGACAGTAGAGAGGCCTTTGTATCCTTCCCTGAAAATGCATAATTTTGAGCTATTTTGCATCTGGAAGGAAAGAAGTTCCAAATTTTGAGGTCAACCATATCAACAGAGCTCTGCAAATATATTTTTAGTTCACTGAATGAAAGTCAGATTTGGCTGGTGAAGAATGGGTTTCCTTCTGCTAAGTATGTTAACTGATACTTTATTACGAAGTAAAGTGTTTTGTTTCCCATTTTTCTTGCAACTGGCAAAGTGTAAAACTTCCAGTTTGCACTTGGCCTTGGAGAAGTCTTCCCCCTGCTTTCCCCTCAAATTCTTCTATGTAGCTTGCTAGTAGCTTTATGGTATTGGGGAAAAGTCACTGTTCTTATGAAGAAAATGGAAAAAAATGCGAATTCTTGTATAGATTCAAAGTTGCACATATTTGCTATTGTTTTCTTAAGAATGAAATTTAATTGTTATATGCTACTAAGACTTTAAGATCATCAAGGGAACATTATCTCACTATAAAAATTATAGAAACTTCCTTTCAGGATAGTGCATTTGTGCCTGCTATAGATGACGACCATAGATATTGCATCTGGGAGTTTTCAGTTTTAAGATATTTTTTGAGTGCTGTGTTGTGATCTCATGTCAGTGGGTACAATTCTGTTGACTTCAGTTGAAATTGTTCTTCTCTTATCTGTGAGATCGCAGTCCCTAAAACCTAGTTGCTAATATTTTTATAGTGTTTTATGCTTGTCTCTTAGGACGTGGGAACATATGAATGGACCAGCTTTTTAGTACATTGAGTTTTCAGAATGCTGCTTTGAGCTGGGTTTATTTCAGTTCTACGTAGAATTATAAAGCCAGGGGGACAGAGCAGCAAGTTGTCCTTGTGGTGCCCCAGGGCGTGTGTCTGTTCTCTTGCAGAACCTAATGTAGATGCTTATGTCTTCTAATGTGTGGGCTCAGAGCTGAGAGGTTCTCAGTGAGAATCTCTTGAGATTTTTGTGTCCCATCAGCTTTTTGATAGAATTCCAGATTTTTATGAATGAAGTGGTCCCGGCACGAGGATAATAACCAGATCTCAGGGTAGGGCAGCTTGACTACATCAAGAGAATTTTTTCTTATTAGTTGGGAGTGAGACTTCGGCTGCATGAGATAGAATTGATGAAAAGCTGTTTATCTTCCTGTGGTCCTAAAACTATGGCTTTTTAGTACTGAAAAAACAAAATGCTGGTAGAAGATGCTATGTAAGCACTGAGTATTGTACTGCTAAAATTATTTCTTCCTTAGTAGTTAATTTACCTCTAAGGGAAGAAAACATGAAAAAGGTGAGTGAAGAGTATTGAGTGAATATTCAGTGTTCCTCGGCTGCTCAGAACAACTTGCAACTTACTGGAAAAAAATCCAAAGGTTTAGAGGAGGTCACTCTAAACCTGTTTTAACCGAAGCAAAATGCAAAAGCCTGCTAAAGTATTTTTCCTGAAATAATCACTCTGTGATGTTCTTCTGGTTCAGTATTATTGTTTTGGCTTTACTTGATCTTAAGAGCAACTAGGTGGCAGGGGACCAATACAGGACTCATATTATTGTTCCCGTTATGAGTTGTCAGTGTGATCCACATGAGCTTTTCCTGGAGTTTATGAAACAAGAACAATGCCAGATGCCTCCAACTATGGGTCCTAATGCTGCAGCTGAGGTGCCTGTGTTTTAAGGTCTAGAGATACTTGTCCTTGAGGTCATCACAGCAGAAAAATGAAGAAATTTGAATATAGGATCATGGCTTGCTGCAGTGATAGACATGAAATTCTAGGCCCGTCATATGTATCTTCTCCTTTTTTTTTTTTTGTATTGTTGATGTTTCTCAAACCTTTTGTTTTCCACTTAATTTCCTCTGAAAGTCTGTGGCATGTTAGAACAGAAGGATAATCTTCAGTATTAGAGAATGTTTAAAGCACATACTTTAAATATCTAGAGTCAATTTCTTCCATGTGTAAAGGGAGAAACTCAGGAGTGAGTGAGGCGCATCTACATGGGACAGACCTCAAAGAGGACAAAACTGAAATGCTTGACCACTCACACAGCTTGCTCTCAGCAGAGCATGTTAGTAGCACGGGGAGGATTTTCAGAAGCACACGTCAGTAGCTTGATTTTCTTCCCACTGAAATGGGTTGTTTGTTTTGGAGGTTTTTGTTGTTTTTTCTACTAGCTTCTCTGGGAGTGGATGTGAACCAAACTAAGTGCTTCTGTAATTCTTATTATTTAATGTAGTGGCCATCTTTCTTGAAGAGCATTGGAGAGCTGCGTCTGTAGTTCTCTCTGTACCTTCAGAAGTGTGCACGTGGGCGTGCTCTGTAAGTGTGGATTTTGCCATGACCTGTTCCTGCTGTGTTCCCTTGTTGGATCCAAGTACCCCTTTAGCCCCAGCATGATTTGTATGTGGGTTTTGTGTTTTAAATTTCTCTGATTAATAAACGTTTTTAATTCCTGCTAAACATTGTTTACTTCCTTGCCTGTGAATGGTAAAACTTCAATGTCTGTTTTTCATATACCGTTTCCAGGAACCTCATGCGATCCCAATGGTGTGCCCTAGGGAACAGCTTATGAGGTCAGCCCTGCCGCTTACTTATCTTGGGATTCAGCCCTTCCGCCCTTGTTCTTCAATAGTAACATTCTTGGTTCAAAGCCACTATTGAAAGGTGGAGATAGCATGGAGAACCCATATGGTCCACCTGCAGCTGATGGTGTTGCATGGAGGGAAGGCATTTGGTAACTTTTTACACTCTGTAATAAGGGTGAGGAATTTTTTCCTTTGAGGATCAGATGGAATTTTGAACACCTCTGGCAGGTTACATGTTAATGTATATCTCAGTCCTTGATCAATAGTGTCTTAAAACAGCTGAAGGGTAAGACATGCCGTACTTCAAAGACCATAATGGCTGAGCAAGCTCCAAGTGAAGAGGGCATTCAGCCACCCTCTAAAGTGATTGCTCGTGTTTATATGCAAGATCTGCCTTGCTTTTTGTGATAGGTAGCCTTTAAAAATCTTTCTCATGTGGTGACTTCATTGTTCTCTATTGCACATCTTAACTATTTTAAAGGAACTTGAGCTGATGCCAGCAACAACATGTCTAAGCAGCTTTGATGCAACTTAGGTAGCTTTAGGCTACAGGTAATTTGAGAAATGTTGCTTTGGGGACTGAAGTCATAAATATTATTCTAGCAGGAGTTCCCTTAGAGATTTCAAGAGTACCATGCGAGTTGAGTGCAATAGCATTTATGTTATCTGCTTTATAAACTTGGGGATTAAATATAGTGGTTTTTTGGAAGGAGTATATTGGGTGGGATAGGGGGGTGAACCTGGGATGGAGGTTAATGTTTTGCAGAATGTTGATTCGACATAATACTGAATAATAGACTACTTAAGTTACGTTGTCACTAGGAGAATGTGTTCTGACTTCATCTGCAATTAAAAATAGTAATAGTGATAAAAAACCCACTGTCTAATTTCCCAGCTAATCCCCATATTTGTGCTCCCTTATTTTTTCTCTTGAATACTTTTCTTATTGCTGTTGGCAAATTTTAGATACCAGTGGAAAGGAAATAACTGACTTTGTTTTAGAAGTGACACTGTGCAATGTCTTGCCTTCAGATAAACTGACTCCTTCAGTGCTGGCAGAGCGATTAGTTTGTTGACATACCCGTCAAGAACAGTCATCCCTCCAAAAGCTTTGCTTTTAAATAGTGTAGTTAAAAGACTTGCTCCTCATCTAGATGAGTGAGCAGGAGCCTTGCTTTGAACAGAGGTCATCCACAGCTCCCTCTGACCTGCCAGCTGTAAATGCCATGGATACCTTTCAAAGTGCCTGGCCTTTCTGGATGGGGAAATCAAATGAATTGTTTTGCTGTGCCTTGTTGGCTTCACAGGTTTCTGTGCCACACTGCCTCAGGGCATCACCTCGCTCTGGACCCAAGACCTTTGAACTTCTTTTATTTCCCTCACCCATCAGAGATCTGAAAAATTTATGGTGTTAGGTTTTGATCGTACAAGATCACAGCAGTTCTACTGAGCAGATCTAGTGTTACCAACCTACAACATTGATACCTAATGCTGTAAGTACCTTGCGGCATGTTACTGAAGTTCTGATTTGTTGGACTCTCCATTTCTACTGTCATAGTTTCAAAGCAAGGAAGATGCAGAGGGAATCAGAAGACTTACGGAAAAGATATTGGAAGGGTTGACTGCTGTTTTCTTTCTTCCTTTTTTTTTTTTTACTGTATTTGAAGTGATTTTTATACTTGTGAAGTTCTACCTTGTTGCAAAAAAAGAAGCCCCAGGGAGCTTGAGCACACTTGTTAATTAAAGAAAAAAAATCAGAAAGTCTGATGGACCATAAAAAAAACACTTCAGGGTACAGAAAATATCTAACTTGATGCTCCCGCACAGTGTTCAGTGTAGTCCAGTCTACTGGTGGAATGTTTTCATCATCCATGTGTTGCTATCACTTTAGCTTATTAGTGTCTGTTGCACAGTGGGATAAGGTGGAGGCAGCGATGGTGTGTGAATTTGTGGTAATGAAAACGTGTCCTGAACACTTCTTTTAACATGTCACTGTTCTGTTGTGTTTGGCTGCCAGCAAGTTTGCTCATCAGAGTCAGGTAATGTGTGAATGGCATCAACTCCTTCAGTGTTTTCCCCTAGAGGGAGCGACCGAGCCTTTCAGGCAGTCCCAGGTGTGACACCACTGGCTGCACATTAGCTTCAGTAAGGCACCACCAGTCGGAGGAGGTTGGCAGACTGCAGCCAGGACCATGGTGCAGTTTAGGTAGGAATGATAATCTTTCTCACTCCAAAAAATGCAAGTGCAAGTGAGTCGTCTTGTTTAGCCAAAATCCATTGCCGTCTGTGCTGATTCACAGTGGGAGCTGACATGAAATATCAAGGTGGGATTAGTGTGCACGGCATGCTGTTGTTAAAGGCTGTGGTTAAGTGCTTGTGCCACTTGGTCAGACAACCACGTGAAATTGCAGTTAGTGTTGAGTTGCTAATGTCTCCTCAGGTTACTCGACTAGGGTTTTCATGCAAGCAGAGCAAGGTGGCTGATTGACAGGCTTGCTTTGTAGCCAGGGACTTTAGAGCACTGCTGAAGAATAGGCCTGAAATGTCACCCCCTCCAGTGCCGTACTAACAGGAGAAGCTACATGGGGTCTTACTGAGGAGGGAGAACTGGTCTGGATTTAAATCAACGTTTTAAAAATATTTTACTGCTTTTTTAATTCCGCATTGATTCCCATGTTCTGGTGAGCTAACCAGACTCTCCTGGGCAAAGAGAATTTTAAGTGGTTTGCTGAGCTTCCCACTCAGGAGTCTCACGTTGCTATGCAGGAGTTCATGAATGGTGGAGGGGTTTTTTAGAAGTAAAAAGTTGCAGCCTGTGCATTTCTCTGTGCCAAACTCCAGCATTTTCAAGTTCGCAGTATTACTGGGGAGAAGCATTCTCCCATCCTCTTGCTTCACACGACTATCTTTCTGGCCCACTTCTTCTTACATCAGGGCTCTTGTTTGCTCGGGAGTCCCCTGTAGCCCATATTCACTGCCAGTATCATGACCCAACCCTGGCAGAAGAACTTTGCTGGAACGATTTGCCTGTTGCTGGCCACAGAAGAGGCGCACAGTGCCCACCCATTTTGGTGGTGGCAGGCATGCCCAAAGCCTGTCATGGCAAGAAATGCACGTTCACCCCTGATTCCTAAAGTGAGGAGTGGCTATCGCCTTGGGGAGTGCAAAAGCAAGAGAAAACTAGGGCAAAAAGATAAAACTGAGGTCCTTGCCTGATTGTCTATTACAAGTTTCACAGAGGTGTAGGAACTGTTGTATTTTGATCCTTTCTCTAGACTTCAGACACCGGATATTTGTCCCTGTTGCAGGTTAGCTGCAGGTGAAGACAAGCAAATCAAACTGCTTAAGTAACCAGATCAAAACAGTGTAGGAGATTACAGTGTGAAGGATCTGTTCCTAAAGCTTTTTCTTTTGTTGGAGTCTTTGAGGAGGGAAGCATGCATTTGTGCTAGTGCATTATCAGTGAATATCTGAACTCCCTCTCCCTGTTGCTGGCTCTCAAATACCTTGTTATTGCCAATTCACTGACCTCTCCTATGCTGATTGCGCAAAACCAGGTTGAAGGTCTGTCATGTCATCACCTGGGAAACTAGAAAATAAATGGAATAAATCCCATTAAAGTATTTATACGTAGAGATTGAGTCATGGAGTGTTGGGGTAAATAGAGGTATATTTAGTGCAAACAGAAAGCTTTTTTAAAATTTAAAAAAAATGAGGTAATTCTATCAATGTTGGTATTTTCTACTTGTGAAAAATAGCATTCAGAGTTTCATGAGGGAAAAGAAATGAAGCTGTCTGAGGGGTGGAGAGAGCATGGTGGTATTAGGTAGCAAGACTTGATCCAGTTAAGGTAGTTGGGCACTTGTAGGCAGTCCACAGCTCTCCTGCTGGATTCTGGAAGGGTGAAGATTCGAGAGGAAGTGTGGCAAAGCTCAGTTCTCACTAACCGGAGAGACCGTCTGGGCAGCGCAGCCGTGTGTCCAAGTCTCCTGTCCTCTGTAGTCTGCTGCCTGTATCCCAAGGGCTGTCTACGTTGTTGACCTGCTTCTGAAAGGGGTACTGCGGTGACAGGCAACGTGATATGTGCTTGGCCAGGTCTGAACTCCTCGAGATGGAAGAGTGTGCGCGCTGTGATCAGTCACAACTGTTTTAGCCTGGAAGTTCATGCGTCTTTGTGTACTGAGGCTACATCCTCATGTAGTAAACTGCCAGTGGGAAATAGTCTCCCCTTGCGTTATTATGTCAGTGGGGAAGTTTTCTATCGCATGATAAGGTTTGTTCAAGCACTGTCTTCCTGCTGTAGTTTTTGCTGGCTGAAAAGGTCACTGCCTGCTTCCCACCAGAGCCTGCAGATCTGCCAGGTGAGTGGCTTGCGTTTGCTCTGTGACTGCCTTGGATCATCATCAGCAAGGTTAGTGGTAAACAGCATGAGTAATGGGTCATTGCCAGGTTGTCTTACTGCAGCTGAACTGGGATAAGGGTGGTGATGGGGGTCAGTCTTCCCCCTTCTCCCCTTACTAAAGCAGCTGCAGCCAGTGCTGATTCGGGGTGTGTGATCAAAATATTCATAATGGATATCTCTGCTCTGATATACAGACCTTGAGAAAATAAACTCAGCTATCCCAAAACACGTATATTGGCTCTACTCTGGCGCTGATTTCAGAATGGATGCTTTTCTGTATTTGAAAGTATATGCATGCAAAGTATTTGAAACAAGCAGGATCCCTTGCCACACCCTGTCACTAGCTTTTTTTTCTTAATTTTGAAAATACAGAATCTGTTTTTATAAGGACCCTTTCTGTGCTAGCAAATGTGTGTGTCACCCACCAGTTTGTTCCCTCCTGTTCCAGTGCTGGGAAAGAGTTCTTAGAAGAAAGAATGGAATAAATCATTCAAGTGACTATGTTTTACAGTGCCTGCCTAGCCAGACAAGTAGTTTTCTGAGCACAGGGGTTGAACATGCCTGCTTTCCTAAAAATTTGTGTCCAGTGGTTGACTGTGGGTCTCGGCTGAAGCTTTTCCCATGGTTGAGGAATTTGCTGGGATTCTCCGCTCTCTCCAGAATCACACATGCCAGCCTTGCCTTCCGTGAGGATAATTATAGAATTGCCTCCCTGCCTGTTTTCACAAAATGTGTAAGAACTTGCAAGAATTTGCTTTCTCTGACCCTTGTCAAACCTTGGTGTAATGACTGCGGGCTGAGACAAAAACTCTGAGATCAGCACACAGACATAGACATACACAAACAGATACTGTAGTCATCATATGTAAGTCCCGTTTCCCTAACAAGCAAAGCAAAAGGGGATGGGCAGTGGGGGAACCACATTGTGGGCTCTGTGTGGGACAAGGAGCCGCCGACAGTGTCCTGGGAAATGGGAATCTTGCACGTGCAAGGCAGGGGGCAGGAGGAGTACAGCAGCATCTCTTTCCCTGCCTGTTTGAGCTTCCCTGCCTGTGTGCTACTAACACTATACGGGGTGCTCGATGGCTTTCCTTTTCTTTTTTTGTGAGTCTGACTTGTCACTCAAACTTATCCTTGTGGAGTTCAGCACAGCGGGCACTTGGAGAGGCTACCTTACAAGTTAGTAAGGGAGCAGAGGGATTTGTCCTATTTAACTGCAAGGAGTTTTCAGAATTAAGAGAAGTATGGTAGTATTTCTAGTAACCATAAGAGAAATGTGGTAGTCGCAAGCATAAAGACTTGAGATTTTAATTGCACTAAGGCTATTCAAATGTATGATTCCCACTCTGGTGGTAATTCGCTCAGTGAAAATAATGAGCAGTTACATGTAACACTTCCCAAGTGTGGGAAAAGCATAGTTCAGTCTTGCATAATCGGCATGTGAAAAGTAAGTAGATGTGGAGACACGTACAATAAATAAGCAGAAAAGCCACGCGTGGGCTTATTGATGTCTAACCATGTCAGTGAGATTTGCATACTCTTCCTGGCTACGCTGTTACCTGGTGTGTGACTTGAGGAAAATCATCTTACTGTTCTGGGCTCTGGCACACCCGTTTACATTAGAGATTCTGTCTGTCCTCTGAAATCTCACTTTACTTGTATAGAAGGTTTTTTCTGATTAACTTTATAGTATTTTTTTCATTATAAATACAGAAGATGCTGGGGAAAGTGGTGTGATTTGCAGTTTTAGGCCACAGCTTGAGCATCCTGGTTTTTATGAGAATCTCAGCCTTAAACCTAAAATGAAGTACTAAGGGTTTAACGTTTAACATTTTAAGTCGCGATATAGATGAGTTGGAGCACAAAACAAGCTTTTCAGGTAGACCTGGGAAAGGACAAGAGTCAGGAGTGGAAGTGCAGTGGCATTTCCACAAACAGACTGACTTCCAGCATGACAGCCCATGTCACTCTGTTAACAAACAGCATCTCGGGGCCTGAAACAGAGCTCAAGCTTACATGAGGGCCTTAGATGGCATTCACCTTGAGCACATGGTCTGCTTTCACGGACGATAGTGAGGTGTATGGCAGTTCTAGGAAGAGAGGTTTATGAATGTGGTGATGGATTACTTTGCTATTTACTGGCAGACCCACCTCGTTTTGTGCAAATGGACTTTTAAAGGCGGCCCATATAATCACATTAGCAACTGCTGTAGCTGAGAGCAAGTAGTAGTGCTCCTTCCCACATCTTCAGCTGCTCAGAAGTTCTTGTGAGAGATTCCACTTATGAGACTAAAATTTCCCTACATGTACCAGCGTTTATTTATTTTTGGATGTTCTGAGAATAGAAGGTTTCAGCCACACTTCAGTAATGAGAGAAGAATGAAATAGATTTTCTTTATCCCCAGAAATGTTGGTTTTAAACATCTTTCAGCTGAGTGGATGAAATTGGAAAATCGGGACGTGACGATGGTGCTCCAGAATTCTCCGCGGGCCTTTGGGCTTGACTTCACATGCAGTTTTTTGTGGCTGATACAGAGCCTATGAAGCAGACTCTTCCAGTTCATTTTTTCTGAAGTGACTAAGGAAAGATTTACTACAGAAGCATCTGCCACTAATTTAGCCAAGTAGTCCAATGAAATACATTGCTGCAAATTGCTACAGAGATCTGGCATGGTTGGTGGTGAGGCTGGGGAAGAAGGTCTTTTGCATGGCTGTCAGAAGAAGATGCTAAAGTCTCTTGTGCTCTTGCTGAAGTGAAGCAGAGGCAGCACTTTTCTAAAGGGTTGTCCTGTGGTCTGAAATGGGAGATAATTCCTCAACAGCCAGGTGTTGTTTCTCCTTCCCCTTTTCCTTGAGCCCCAGGAAGTTCTTTGATGAGGGAAAGGTAACTAGTGGAGCAAGGTATTTCACCCAACCACACTTCATGCTGGGGTGACAGCTGAGTCCTCAGCACTTTCCTCAAGCACCTCAGCATCCAAGTGGGCAATTAAAAAAGGTTGTCTAGTAAAACTCTTATCCAAACTAGCGAGAAGAGATTGCAGAGAGTAGCTGACGTGTGAGAAGAAGCGTGAGAGCTGGTTTTTGTTTTGATTTTGTTCTTAAGCTTTTTCCAAGAAAAGACCTGGCTGCCATTGCTGCTCTGACCTTTCTCCTTCTCACATTCCTTCCCTTCTGCTGGCTCATGTTTGAGTGGCGGGATATGACCTGTCTTGCATTACCCCATCTCATTTCACAGTTCTCAGTTCCTCATGTCTCTTCCTTTCCTTCCTTAATTTTTGTCATGTTGTTTTAAAAAAAAATTCTTTGATGGCACCACATGGGCAAAAAAATGTCTGGAGGATCACATCATTCAGTCTACACAATGCCTGGATCCAAGCCATTCTTTGAGTTCATTGCTTACATGGCCTCTAAATATTTATTTTTGAAATGGGTTTACAAATTGCTATGATTGATTAAAAGGCTTCTGAAAGATGTATTCTTCTAAACACATGCTGAATGGTGGTTCGTTTTAACAAAACAAAACAACAAACAAAGCAAACAGCTTGTTTAATTTTACATGAAGTAACAGAGCTATGCTATACAAAACTAAATGTGGTTTTATTCTCTAAGTCTCGTGACCGGTGTCTAAACAGCCAATACATATTCAGGATGACAATAACCTTGGCAGCAACTCTGAACTTTTATCAACATTTCTAACATGAGAGATGTGACTGTAGTTTTCTTTCAACGGCCAAGTTTCAGAGGTTCTATTTTGTTTTGGTTTTTAATGTACTCCCCTTGTGGTTTTGCTTGGACAAATACTGTGTCTAATGTAATTAAAATCAAAATCGCTCTTTTAGTGTATATTTAAATTGCTTTCTGTCCTTTATAAACAGGCAGATCTTTGCTCCAACTCTCTATATTAGTGAGTGAGACATCAGACTCTTTAGATCAGTGGTTAATTGGAAATCAGGTAATGGAGGAAAGAAATTGTCATTACCTTGTGATGAATGCTTAGTGAATGTATCTTCATAGAAACCTGGTGTGTCAATTTCTACAGTAAAAATAACTGTGTATGAACCCTTCGGGTTGCTTGAATGATCTTTCATCAGCTTGGCTGTAACATTTCAAATTGTAAAACACTTTCCCACTTCCTGGCAACGTCTTGGTCACTGATTTAGGGGATCAAAAACTATTTGGAAATTGTTTTACCCAGCTCATTCTGGAAGTCATTTCTAAGCACGTGGAGGAGGAGAAGACTATCCGGAGTAGTCAACATGGATTCACCAAGGGAAAATCCTGCTTGACCAATCTGATAGCCTTCTATGATGGCATGACTGGCTCGGTGGACGAGGGGAGAGCAGTGGATGTTGTCTACCTTGACTTCAGCAAGGCTTTTGACACTGTCTCCCACAACATCCTCATAGGAAAGCTCAGGAAGAGTGGCTTAGATGAGCGCACAGTGAGGTGGGTCAAAAACTGGCTGAATGGCAGAGC
>VZSC01016068.1:53536-102977 GCA_013398225.1 Steatornis caripensis | reverse complement strand
AGTTCCACCTGAACATGAGGAGGAACTTCTTTACTGTGAGGGTGACAGAGCACTGGCACAGGCTGCCCAGAGAGGTTGTGGAGTCTCCTTCTCTGGAGATATTCAAAACCCGCCTGGATGCATTCCTGTGCAACCTGCTCTAGGCTAACCTGCTTTAGCAGTGGTGTTGGACTAGATGATCTCCAGAGGTCCCTTCCAACCCCTACCATTCTATGATTCCATAAGAGCAAAAGGCTTTTATTTAAAAATAGCGCTTTCTCACATGTAATGTTGCCACAGTAGAGACCCCTGTTTTTCTTGAGAGGATGGGATACGCGAGGTATGTATGTGTTGGTGTGACTCTTCATAAACCAGCTCACCGCTGGACTGCATTCTGAAATGCAAAACTAGTCCAAGAAACAACTTTCTGGTGCAAAATTAGCTACAGTGCTTAGGGTTCTTTGGTTTTTAAGGGCTTAATCTACCTGTCGAGCCGTGTGTTTGTATTCACCTGTCTATGCCATGTCTGCTCAACCGTTAAAACATCTTTGAGGTTGGTAGAGGCTTTGAAAGACCTCTAAGTCAGTAAAGATCCATTTCTTCCTGCTTTTTGTGTAATTTGCCATCCAGTTGATTGTGACTACTTCTAAGCAGGGCTGATGAATACGAGTCTTACCCAGTACCCATTACAGACCAGTTCTTAAGTTCAATGAGTTCTTCCTCAGCTTGGTTGCCTCTCAGTAGAAATGAACTTTTCTATTTACAACACTAGCAACTATGTGGTATCTACTGGTTGTAATGCTCCAAGGCTGATGAAGAAAAAGGACTGTAGAGATAGCTGAGCCTTAGAACCAAGCCCATGAGGGACTTCTAAGAGGTAAAAGCTAAGGAATTGTTGAGTACAGTAATTTTCATTCCAGTGTCCATTCTGTGCTTTAGGAGGTATGCTGACATATCTTCCACCAGCCGCATAATCTGGTCATCTCCTTTTGGTCTGATAAAGACAGTCTTGCAGTAATCCATCTCGAAAAACCCACAAATGAATGGGCTGTTGGGGCCAGGTCCTCATCTGAGAGGAGGTGGCACAGTTAATCTTGTAAGCAGAAGGTACAAAAAGGCATCTGTTGTACCTGGGCATGTAGAGAGGTTGAACGGGGTGTGAATCCCAGGAAGTTGCTATGAATAGTGCATAGGGAAAAAGGAAGGGAAGGATTCTGAATCCTGCAAAGTTTTAAGAAATATTTCCTCTTGATACATGCACACATTCTCTCCGTTTACTTGGACTGAGCTGGAGACAGCTGGTATTCTTCCAGACGCTGAGGAAGCTGAGCGTCAGCACTGTCTGCTTCAGATAAGATTAATAATGTATAGCTTCATGGGGAATGGAGCCTAGTCTGTTGGGATACCATGGCAAGCACTCCCAGTGAGGAGGAGCGGCTGCCTGTTTTGGGCCTCCTGAGAGGAATGAGATGAACCATCTGAGACAGATTCAGATCGACTCCTGTTTGGTTCTGCAGGCAAGTTGCTCGCACCTTGTAGTCAACTGTGTTGAAAGCAGCAGACAGATCTACGGACTTCTGATCATGTCCAACTCCTAGCTCTGTACACCTCAAAACTCTCTTTGAAAAATGACCCAGTAATTCAACACAGGAATACAGCAGAAGAAACTTTGTTTCCTTCTTGTGTAGCAGAGTAAAAGGGTACTGTGAGCTTCCTGAAGTACGTGCTAACAGAAGTCTTGGCTGATGAACCAGAACAGTGGTTGTTTGGTGGATGAAAACCCTCTGCAGTCACTTCCACTTCCCATTTTGGAGGTTAAAATGAGAATTGCTTGATCCGTTGAACGCTTTCTGTGTTGAACACAGATTGGAGACTTTTGACGTGCCTCTCTTGCACCTTGTGTATACTGTCCTACCAAAGCTTGTCTGTGTAATGAAGCCATGATCTTCATCTTCCGCAAATGGTGGAGACAAAAATGATTCTCCTCCACAAAATTTCTGCTGATCTTAAGTGATGCTAAAATAGGCCAGAAACTGTCTGAGCCTATCCAGAAATACCTTGTTTTTTATGAGATGTGTTCTACCCTCAGTGTCCTGTATTTTTGTCTGCATTTTACTTACTCTTAAAAGCGATCAGAATGGCTGAATGGATTTTTCCAGTGACCCCGCGGGAGGCAGCTGCTGCGTGTATAGGCATCTTGAAGACTCTTGTACATGTAAATTCCCCCTCATCCCTGCAAGATTAACTTGGTAGGCATGCTTGTGATTTGGTCATTTCAAATGCACAGTCTCCACTCACAACACATGCATGAGCAATCTAAGGAGAAGGAGATGTACAGATTTTCTAGTTTAAAAAAAAAAACAAACCAAACCCACTAAAACCAATGCTTGCATTAAGGTAGCATTTTCTTTGTTGCTTTCCTCTTTGGGACAGGAGTTCTCGTGATAAATCTGGTTTGGAGTGATGAGCATCTTTGTGGCTATTACATGTTCATAAAGCACTGGCTCTGTGTACTAGTGCTGTACTGGTGGTCTTACTGGTGCGAGAGTAAAGACAGAATAATTCTCTGCCTAGAAGAAGCTCTCCATCTTCATTTTCAGAAATAATACTGCCTCCCTCCCTGTGTTCAGTGACTCAGGGGCTAGTAGCTAGAGGTGGGAGACTTTTGACACAGCCATGGGTTTACCTGCAACACATTTTTTTAGGGCAAACTTCCTGCCAAGGAAGTTTTTCCTGGGGGCTCTAAGCTTCAGGGAAGCTGGGAAAACCTGACTTCTGTCAAAATCACCTAAGCCAGTGGGCGGCATGCTTCAGCTTCCCGCCTTCATTTAATTTATCTTCACTTTCTTAATGACTGCTGTGTAGAAAAATCCTGGGATGTTAGTAGCTCTTGATATTGCCGAGGAGCTCGGTTAGCAGCCAGGTTATTGTTCAGAGCCGTGGAGTGATAAGGCTTTGTAGGCTCAAGCTCTTTTGGTCTCCCTTCAGAGATCCTGGCTAGGATCTGCCCAAGCTTGCAGTTTTGAAGCGGCTTTTAGGGTCAGCCCCAGGTAAAGTGCACCACGTCATTTACCTTTGCTCATCCTTGGATGCAGTTAAAAGACAGGGCATGAGCGAAGAACAGAAAATTAGGAGGGGAATTCTAGATCACTGGAGGCTGTGGCATGTGAGTGCTGGTGCTTTCACACACTCCTGGTGGGGGGTTCCCACTCCCGGTGCTTAGCCTGAGGCAGGGAGAGCAATAGCAGCTGTTCCTTTCCTTCTGGTTTGAACATCGAGTAAGTGGCTGTGTACTCAGCAGGTGTTACGTACATCACTCCAGCTCTTCTGAAACCTGAACTAAGTACTCAGTTGGTCACTCAGTGTGGAAAAAAAAAAGAATTAAAAAAAAAAATACTTCAGGCTTGCAAATCTCTGCAGAAACTGCCTCACCAAATCCAAAAGTCAGGTTTTGTGCCTTGGTCTGTGGCAATAACTGGATGTTTTTTCCTCTGAGGATTTCAGTCCAAACACTCTAAGCATAGGTTTCAACAACAATTACTGCTAGGCATGAACGACTGGTATCCAGCCTCAAATAATTTTACACTACATCCTGAGAATGCTGTTGCATTTACCCAATTCTGTGACTGTTTACTGTAGCAAATTATTCCTGTGATATTTGTGGTAACATCAACTGTAAAATGGAATATCTGTAGTACTGTTAGTTTAGCAGAAGAAACTTAAGGAAAGTAATGATTGCTGGACTAGGTGCCTTGCCAGAGATGTGAGCTTAGGTCTGTTCCTTTCCCCTTGTCAAAGGAAATCATTATCATTCTCTTAAATAACATTTGCTTCATTGCTTCTGCATAGAGGTGAGGTACCCTTTTTTTATCCTACACAGAGCAGTTTCACTCCGGAAAACTAATCTAATTGGTATTTTATTCTATTTTGGGTTGGGTTTGGCAGCTTTACAGATACATTGGGATAAGGGACCACATGAGGTTACTTACTCTTGCTTGCCCCCAGCCTCTTCTTATGTAGGGGAAAAGTCATAATTATGGTACCTATCTTATCAGAAGATTTAGGTAACAAAAGTGGCCAGCTGGCAGAGATAGGCTGCATTTGGCCTAGTGGTATAGCAATGAGGGGCTCAATACCCCTTGGTAGTGGTAGGTGCTGCTAGGAGAGAGTATGTTTTCACAACAGTATGACAGACAGTGCCTTGAGACAGCAGGAGTCACCCCCTCCACTGTGCCACCATGCAGGGATCAAGGAACAGCTCCATCACCTCCTGGACACCGAGCAGGTGGTGCAGCGGCTGACCCCACTGAGGAGGAGAGTGGGTTGGTTTTTGTAGAAAATGAAGCATTTTCAACATGATCGACATGGAGAAGTGCACTGGCTCAGAGCTAGAGCTCCACATTCGTTGTCCTCATTCCCTTTCCTGCCACCACGGCCACTAGCTTCAGCGGTGTGCTCTGGCCTCTTCTTGGGTTTAGCCCTCTCTGCTTGATGACTGTCTTCAGTTTTTTTCCCCTCGTTCTTTTGTAATGTCTGGATCTTTTCCTGGTTTTTACATCCCTCTTGGAGGAAGATTCGATATCTACTTACTACTGCTGTCTAGGGGCAATGTACAGCCACCTATGCAGGTCACATTTAACTGATGTTGGGGACTGCAGCATCTCAGTAGAAACCAGGAGAGCCCTAGGCAGTTTAGCATTCTTGTTCCCATGCAGTAGCAAAACACTGGTGAATTCAGGGTGGAAAGAAGAATGCAAAGGAAAACTTATGTTCTTTGTGAATTTAAAGAGATAAATTACACCATCTCTGCTGGGTCTTATGCTATATTAGCTCAAAACTTACTTATTTTGGGAGCTGATTCTTTGTTTGCCACATATTTCTCAGACAACGCATGTTTTGTCAGTCCTTAAGCATGGCTCACTTAAGCCTGCATTATACAGATAACATAGACATTGCATCGTGTGTTCAACCCTGAAAATCCTGCTTTTTTCTTGTCATTGACAACTTATGTGTTTATCCTATAGCAGATGATATCTAATACTACTATGCTGGCTCACTGCTGAGCTTTTTAACCAAATGCTGCTGTGGCTTGTCTTTATTATAATAGAGACCTATTTTAAATTAAAATACTTTATTGATATGAAAATATTTCTTTTGTTTATTAATTAGAAAATTTTCTGTGCTTTTAATGCAAGAATCAAAGAGGTATTTGGTTTCTGAGTCTACTTTTGGCATTCTGCAGCCACATCATTTTAGTGATTTATAGTAGAAATCCTTATTGAAAGCCTTCAGAATAAAAATAAAGAAGAAATTGGATTACCTCTGAGACTTAAAAGAACCGTTGAAGAATTTATTAGAACAACATTAAAATATGCCCGAAAATAAGTCATGTTAGTCTTCAGGTTGAAATGGGATACCTGGGAATCCAGAGTGCTGTACAACTCCGATTAATTAAAATGTAGTCAGCTGAAACCTCCACTATAATCAAAATTGTTCCCCAGGGTTTCACCTTCATTACAGTCCTGGTGCAGCCTTCCTGACCGTTACTGAGCTAAGTAATTAGTTCGGTTTAAAAAAATAAACAAAAGGATAAAATTGCCATGACAGTACATAGGATTTATTTTTTTTATTGCTATGTCAGGCTCTTTTTCATAGTATTAATTGTATATGGCCATTCTTTCTGCTGCCAAAGGCAAACAGTGAGAGACACGGTATCTCTGATTTGAGGGCTATGCTGTTTTCCATATTGTAAGACTTGGATTATTTTACAATTGCTGTTCTCTGTAACTTTGGCTAAGATGCCGATCTCCCCTCCGTGGATGTGCTGCCTATCTCGTCCCCGTTGTGCTGTGGGTAGTGTTCCTGCTACAGCGGGGTTTCCTTATCAGCAATTCTGCAGTAAATCAAGCAGGAGGAGACTATGTTTCCCAACAGGGTCTCAAATGAAGAATTCACAGCGTGTGAATTCGTACGGGATACCAGAGGACGTCTGCCTTACGAGGCTGTCTCCAGAGTTGAGACTTCAGAGCCTAGATAAAGCACTGCTTCTCTCTCTCCCATACCATATATATTCTGACCCCAGCTTTACATAGTCTGTCATCAGTTTGTCCTTGAGTTGGATGCTGAAACCCTTTGGATAGGGCTAATGCTTATCATTCTCTTGTTTCGTGTCAGGACGCTCTCCCAGAAGCTGCTGAATAGCAAAGACATGACAAAGAAGCCTTTGATTGTGACTGTTGATACTGAGACTGGAGAATTGTAACTCCGAATTAAAAGGGATCCCACTGAGCTGTGTCTCTGACAGAGTGAGCCCCAAGTTTATTTTTAATCTTAATAATCTGAATACAACTGGTTTGGATTCTTGAAAATGTTTTTTAAAACACTGATGCTTTTTCAAACGTTAAAGAAAGGGACTTCATGTCCTTTCTGTCTGAATATAACAAACAACTATTATTTTGTTCTACTATCGCACTTTCTTCAAGAATCCCATAGCACTTTACCTATGTTATTTAGGCACCAAAACGCCCCATTAAGGGATGTTTCTGCATCTTGTTTTTTGCAACAAGATAAACTGAGATGGAAGAAGTGCTAGTGATTTGATAAAGGGTAAGCAGTCCCTATCAGATATAGAACCGCGTGCTCCCAAGCTCTTCAATATAGCAAAGCGCGTACATGCACCTGACTTCCATCCCAATAAATCCTGTAGGATTCCCTCCTCTGACTACCTGTAGTGGGTTTGAGCACAAAGTGCAAAGAAAACACAACGTATCAACTCATATATGTAGTACATCCTCAACAGTTGTAACGTGTGAAACTGCTCAGTACATACCATAGCTTTGCGCTTTTAATATAAAAATGTCTTCAATGTTAACAGCTCTTTTTAAGGGATGTGTCACGGGAAAGGACAGCAGAGAAGCAGCTAGCTGTGCCTTCTCCAGTGGTCGCTCCATACCCTGCATTGCTTGATGAAACCTAGCATTTCTTCCTTTTGTTTCACTGATGAGGAGCAAGCTTCATGGGGAACCCGCCTTGCACATTTGTGATAGAGCAGAAGTTGTTTAAAATGGAGGATGATCTGTGCTCTGAGATGCATGAGATTCTTTGCCCACTCTAGGAAGACTCAAGAAGCCTATAATTAGACTACATGTTGTCCACCTCAGACAGCTGGAGGTCAGATGAAAGTTGGTGTGAGGGGGAGTGAGCACTCTGTTTTTCCCCCTTCAAGAGTCTCGAGTTTCCAGTTGCAAAAGAGTTCAGAGGTCATATAGTTTCAATCTCTTGGTGTCTACTTATCTGTATCTAGAAACTCCCATTGCAACCTGAGCTGTCTAGCCTTCTAAGTGGACTGGTGCTGGTCGGTGAGTGAATGTGTGGTGGGAAACATGCAGCACATTGGCTTGACTGTGTGAGACAAACTGCACAGCAACAGCGTGTGCTCGAGCACGAGTGCCAATGCATCGTCTCAACCCTTCCTTTTTCTCATGTACTGACAAGCTCATCCTATACCACCCCACTTTCTTCCCAAGTAGGTTTTCCTTGTCTTCCCACTCTTTTAGGCAGGTATTGTGTGAGTAGACATCGAATGCTACACATAAAGTTGTACTGGATGACATCTCTAACCATTATGTTAACAGAATAAAACATAGGAACGGGAAGAATGGCTGCCGTTCATTTTCTGTTTAAATTG
The DNA here is from genome assembly GCA_013398225.1 of Steatornis caripensis. Classification (NCBI taxonomy): domain Eukaryota; kingdom Metazoa; phylum Chordata; class Aves; order Caprimulgiformes; family Steatornithidae; genus Steatornis; species Steatornis caripensis. The sequence continues at coordinate 95,311 of VZSC01016068.1, read as the reverse complement.
AGTGTTCTTAAAGACAGGCAAGACTTGATGTAAAATGCCTATTTTTCACTACGTTTTGCACATGAATCTTAACATGTCTCTTTAGGGAGAGTATCTAAAACATTTGTCATTCATTTGGGGGTTATTTTACATTCTTTTCATCCTTTGCTCTTCTGTTCTTCTGCAATATTATTAGTGGTCAAGAAAATTGCATGAGTACTGTGCTAAATACAACTGTGTTGTAAATACTGAATTTTAAATGTTATTTACGTGCTAGAGATTGGACACTGTTCTGCTGTTCAAGTGAACGCCTGAGGAACAGATTGGTATACTAAAAAGCCGAATGAAAAAATTCACCTCCAAGAATTTATTTTAACAGGACTATGTTTAGTCCAAGTTTCATTTCATATAAAATTGTAATTTACAGTTTTGCAGCTGTGCGTGTGTACTTTGACTCTCCGAGGTTTGAGACAGAAGAATTCGGTGTTGTTGGATTTCTTTCTGTAGCGTTTTAGCCCCAGTAGTCATCACACTGAATTTGCTGCAATTGAAATAATTTAGGCTTATGTAATGCAAGATAAGAAATTCGTGTTAGAGTTTTGTATAATCCCAGGTTTAACTGTTTCTGCCTGCATGACTATGCCACATTGTATAGGTGGGATTTTCCTTGGAAATTGTTTTGAAGTTAACCACCTTCATCTCCAAATGAAATGTAATGATACAGTGTAGCCTTGCATATAATCCTTTCCCTTGGCAGACGTCACAGAGCAGCAGAAAGCCGTGCGTACACCACTCATGGATGAGCTGCACAGCCATTGATTGCTGTGCTGGTGCTTTCCCAGGCTCCCAGCTCCTGCCGAGCTCCCTTAGGTCTTCCTGTGAGCGTGCGGTGTACCTCCAATGCTGCCGTAAGAAATGTGTGCCCCGCTGGAGCGCTCTGTTTTCAGCTTGCTTCTGTAGCTGTCACTAAACTTGGAGCTGGGAACAGCTCTATGAAAATGAGAAAACAGTCCGAGCAGGTGGCCAGCTGTATGTCCTCAATTTTTAAATACTTTTGAAAGCGTGTTTTCAACCTCTGCTGCTCTGAGTAGATACATGCTGTCTCATATCCCTGCACACCGTTTTATAACTTTCCAGGTAAACCACTTTCATAGAATCATAGAATGGCAGGGGTTGGAAGGGACCTCCAGAGATCATCTAGTCCAACACCCCTGCTGAAGCAGGTTAGTCTAGAGCAGGTTGCACAGGAATGCGTCCAGGCGGGTTTTGAATATCTCCAGAGAAGGAGACTCCACAACCTCTCTGGGCAGCCTGTGCCAGTGCTCTGTCACCCTCACAGTAAAGAAGTTCCTCCTCATGTTCAGGTGGAACTTCCTGTGTTCCAGTTTGTGCCCATTGCCCCTTGTCCTGTCGCTGGGCACCACTGAGAAGAGTCTGACCCCGTCCTCTTGACATCCACCCTTTAGATATTTGTGAGCATTGATCAGATCTCCTCTCAGCCTTCTCTTTTCCAGGCTGAACAGACCCAGCTCTCTCAGCCTTTCCTCATAAGACAGATGCTCCACTCCCCTAATCAACTTTGTGGCCCTCCGCTGGACTCTCTCCAGTAGTTCCCTGTCTCTCTTGAACTGGGGAGCCCAGAACTGGACACAGTACTCCAGATGCGGCCTCACCAGGGCAGAGTAGAGGGGGAGGATCACCTCCCTCGACCTGCTGGCCACACTCTTCTTAATGTAAAGAACGATTTCAGTTGTTTAATTTCATTCTGGTCATCGTTTTTAGGCAAAGCTGTCACAGTTGCTCTCCATTTCATCTACCAAACTAAAAGTCTCTATAAAAAATGCCTTTTTCAAACAAGATGCTTCATCTTAGCCTAAAATACTATCTTTTGCTGTTAATGGATAAAGAGTGGGTCTTCACCCCCTGCAACTGTGTCATTTGTCCGTATGCAACTGTGTACATGTGATGTGCATTTGTATGACTGCAAGAGAGAGACGCAGATAAGACCTGGGGAAAGCAGGCTGCATCCGCTGTGTCCTCAGTTGCACTGGTGGTCAGTGTCTGAGCGCAGGTGGGGCCACTCCTTCTGCTTCCCCTTCCCCTGTACTGAGAAGACCCCCGGTTCCTGTTTTTGTGCGGAGGCTGTGCACAGCAGACCTTATCTCACATGAATGGGTTGTGTACCAGTCCTGAATAGTGACCGAAGTAAGGGCTGAGACCCATAAAACCATACTGAGTGGGAACACAAAGATGTCTGGGCGAGAAGTAAGAAAGAGAGTGGTCCGCCTGCAGTTTTCACCAGTTTAGAGCTGGCAATGGCAACTGTGAAGCAGTGTGGTACTGCGGGCCTGTAGACTACCCGGATCTTCAAGTGGATTTTTTTCTTGTGCCTTATTCTGCGTAGATGTGAGCATGAAGCTTTATCGGGCTTTGGGTAGACAAGAGTGAATTTGCCATGGTTAGAAGTAATACTTTCTAATGCTAAATGTGAAAAACAGTGTTGGTGATCTTTCCATTAGTCCCAACACTGTATCAGACTGAAAGAAAATGCAGACTGCTGAGGGTATTCCTCACCTCAGAGCAGACTGTTTTCTGCAACAAGATAGCACTGTACCTCTGGTGCACAGAGAACAAAATGCAGCAGGGGACCCTATGGGAAAGTTCTGTTGTTTGGGTTTTTCCTCCTGTTTTGGGGACGTGGATTTGTACAAGCAGGTCAGACAAAGCTTGGGGCTATATGGCTTGTTGCACGTATGAAGTTTGATTTCCTTCCCCTTCCTGTTACCAGTAAGTCTAGGGGGAAAATATTCATTAGCAGAATGACTACAGTTATTTAATTAACTGTTTGCTTAACTGCAGCTTTGTGATTTTTCTGTGCTTATAAATATCTCTCTTCCCTATACAGCATGCATTGGCACATCATCCTGTGTCCCTTCCTGGAAAGTATATTCAGGAATCATGGCAATAGTCACGAAAGATCTTGAAAGAGAATTTCTATGCAGATGTTGAGGTAAATCTGCTTTAGCGGCTGTAGCAGCTTTGATTTTCATACCAAATACTGTGTTCTGCCCTCATGCAGATGTATACACAGACAGCTGTACCCAAGTACTCTCAAACTGACTCTCTAGGTGCCGCCTTTACCCTTCTCACACTCTTCCATCCCCGTTTGGGTGTCCCTGCCTGGACGTTGGCTGCAGCAGCAGCTATGCAGTGAGGGTGGTGGGTGGAGGTGAGTTCTGGGTCCTGCTGGCTGGCTACGGAGCCACGTGCCAACTATGCTGTAGCATCTGACAGGGCCTCTTGCAAAAGGTACTTGTTTCGGGATCAGTTGAGGTATGCTTTGGCTCCTTTCAAAACCCCAGCTTGTTTCTGTCAGTTCATTTTGGCAGGGAGGGAGGAAAATCCAAGTGTCGTTTGTTGTTTGGTTGCACCAGGAGAAAGCCGCCAAGCAGGAACATACAGTGAGCAGCAGTAGGGATCTGACTGCTGGTGGGCCTTACTCATCCCCCTGGCGCTGTTTGGATTTAGCCATCTGACTCTGGCCCTGCTTACACCTGTCATCTGAGGGTGACAATGCCAAAGCCAGGAGTTTGTGAATGTCCCCTTGGAGCTCTGCCTGACCAGCTGGTAGCATATATCATCAGCCAAGCCTCCTCTTCCTCCTCCACAACCTTGGACATGTCAGTCAACATATGTAGCCGTGTCCTCTCACCCCCAGAGAGGAAAGTGGATTTCAGCCCCATCCAAGCCCACCTAATAGAAATGAAAGGTTTCAGTCCTTGTTTCCTGCGCTAGAGGAGGAAAAAAAAGATATTTTCTTCCTTTTTATTTTCTTTTAAAAAAAGTTTTCCCTTCCATGGTAGTCTCTGCTAGGATGGGCACATTGGGCCCATTGGAGGTCACACCTCCAATGATAAAGCTAGCTCATTCTGGTGCTGGGGTTTTATCATGGAGAGGAGAGAGCAGGAAGAGGAGGATCCTACCAACCAGGATCGGCCCCAACCGGAAAGAGGTTAGAAGCAGATGGAGGTTTGTCTATGTTAGGACACGAGACCTGTTCACTCAGATGTGCTTCTTTCTAACTTCTTCCAGTAGTGCCATGCTCATATTTATCACCAAAGTGATACTGCCATTTTCCATTGCTATCATCGTCTCATCCATATGCCAACAAACCTCCCACTAGTTTGGGTGGCAGAGACCTTTTAGGCTCAGCTCCTGCGGGGAAGGTGTGACAACCCTCCCTTGAAAACAAGCCTGTCCCAGGCTGCCACTGGGATGCAGCAGCCCTTGGGCCCGTCTGCCATGGGGGTCTTTGTGAATGCTGTGTTTGTAAGCTATGCTCACATCCATACTGCTTTTTTTAAGCCACCCCCTACACCCCTGGCGTCTTTAACGTTGATGGGGAAATAACATTTTCGCACACACAAATAGAGACTAGGTGCCACAAAGGGTCACAAAACCTTGAGTTGATTCATTAAGCAATAATTTCAGGCAAAACCTGAACATTTAGAAAATTACAAAGTTGTATTTGTCCTCTTTTCCATCAGTGTATAACACCTGTTTGTAAAAGGTTATTGCCAATCTTAGGCTGCACTAGTTGCTTTTATACTGTGAAGCCTTTTACTTGCTGATGAACTTGATGAATGCGTTTGCAGTACTTCAGTAACCCTCCCGTAACAGGCTCTTCTTTGAATTCTTGCAATATAAACCTTCTGGATGAATCTGAATTGCCACATGCCACACAGCCCGAGTTGGCTCCACAGCATGCTACCCTAATTATCATTCGTTAAAAAGTCTTAGGACTGCTAGTAAGGTATTTTGTGTGAAATGGATGGTGTTTATTACATCCTCCAAATAAACTTAACACTCAAGACTCCAAGCATAAGTTACGAATCAAAAATCAGAAGCAAAGGACGATGAGGTGATCTTATGCAGAGTTGAGAGTAACCAAAAAGTTTCTTCAGCAGGTAGGACTTTTGCCACTTTGTAATCTTTTACTTTTTCAGCCTGATGCATGGCATTATTTAACCAGCAGGTATATTAAGAAAAGACAATAAGAAATAAGTTCAGGGATTCACCTAGTCGGCGTGCCCTAGATGAACTCCCAGTGACTTAGTGACCTCTCTTGCCTTTTGCTTACTATTAATCCAGAACCCATCTGCCTTCCTTCAGATGTTTCTACTAAGACCTTTTCATAGTGTTTGTGTTAGGAAGAACTTTTTGGTGCTGTCGCATCAGTGTTTGTATCTTTGGGTCAACTGGACCTTTCTACCCTATTTCTTCAGGTTACCATTCCTGTGTGTTTGCTATGATCGTGCTGCATTAGAGAGAGTGTGTGTGTGTGTGCTGAGCTAAATCTGTGGCTCCAGAGTGTCTTTACATGATAACAATCTCCTCATGCTGGAGTCCACACCACAGTATCATGATGCCCATGTGACCCGAAGTGTGTTAGGATCTTCTTACAGACAGGCATGCGATGCTATACTCTGTCCAGGTTTTTTTTTGCATTAAGAATCACAACAGTTTAAAATGGTGCTGAGCAAAAATGTTCAGCCATAGGTGTTTTTAAAAGGAGAAGCAATGCAGGACCAGTGCAAAGCATACAGTGGAAAGGAGACCAAATTCAATATGATCTTTAATCCTGCCTGTAGACTGGTTGAAGCTGAGCAACAACTTTGGAACCGTAAAGGGATTTGAGCGTGTGTTCCTGTATTAATTTTTTCTTTTTAGTATCTGTGCTATTTGTAGCAAGCCCTGTATCGCAAACCTGAAGCCATGCTTTCTCATACTGTACAAAATCATGTGGATAAAACATCACTCAGCACATCTGAATGCACGCCTGTATATGTAATCATCACGCATATAGTCACAAATCTGTTTTTCTCTTACTTCTAGAATGATACAGTCTATTGGCACGGCTGTGTGCTTTTTACATGAATTTAAACAGGTCAAATCAGATAATGTATATTCTATTGCACATGCTGATATCCTTTTACTTTCTCATTACCTTTAGACGGTGATAATGAAACTTCATGTTTTGAAATTGAGAATTTCGTTATCCAAAAAATTCCTTAATGCTGACATGCAGAACTTGTCTAGCAGAAAAAGCATATCTGATCCAAGTCGTCATCAATTGCTCTCTAATTATGATGACAATATAAAAATGAAGCAAGCTTACCTTCACTTAGGAGACTCTTTTTTGCTGTATCCCAGGCAGTTTCCTCGCCTTACTCACTTGAAAAGAGAAAATCCACTTGAATAAAGCAAAATAAATACTAGAAGAGTGAGGGATTTAAGGAGTCCTCGTCTGAGCTCCTGATCCACTTGTTTTTAGCAAATTGCAAAAACCTCGATCCAGTAGTAGCTCAGAGCGACTTTCCTCTCCTCGTGGGTTCTGTGGGCTGAGAATCTGCAAGAATAGACCTGAGACGGTGCTGCGAGAGAGAGACAGCGGGGGGACCTTGGCACGGAGTTGGACCAAACTCTAAATATAGCCCAACCCACTTTCCGTGCAGTTCTCTTCATACTCTGAAGGCAGATGACCTTGTCAGAAAACTGACCTGCCAGCATGTCACCCTCTACAAAGAGAGAGGCTAAGGGAACAGGACTGCAACGTAAAAGGACAGAGAAGCAATCAGCCATCTGCTTGCAGCAAATGAATATAGGTATGAGCTCTGTTTTTATGGCAGTTGCAACTGATCGAGTCATGATGTGCTCTGTTTGATGATTTAGACAAATGAGCTGCATGCCAGTTCAGAAAAGGCCTGTACAGATGAGAGGTTGCATTGTAATTGCTAGTCTTAAGTACAGAGCACTGACATAGATGAAAAGCCTGTCGCCTTTCCTCCTTTCAAAAACCTTAACACAGCAGAATGTGTAGTATTCCCCTATGGGAAATCATCCTTCCTTTCACTTGCTTTTATAGTAAGACATTTTGGAAAAGTGAGTTAAATCCACTAATGTATGTTCAGTACCGTATAAATTTGAGATGCTAGGGTAGCTTGAAAGGGCAGTAGAACCTGCAGTATCAGAGACTAATCTGCAGAGAAATGCGTAGTATATGCAGAGGAGGAAGCAAGAGAGTAAGAGGAGTAGAAACGTAACCCTTGTGCCTTAGATAGGGAACTGCTTTTCAACAGATGTTTTATAATCCGGGGAATTTGCCACTCTAACTCTATGCAGCAACATGTCAGGGTATTTTGTTCTTAACCTGAAGGAGAGTTTAACTTGATATGAGTCAACCTGATACTCTGTCAAGCAGGGACCTGATACTGCTATGTCATATGAAGGCTTCTGAATAAAAAAAGCTGCAGAAATCTGAGCAACTCAAAATGTCTTCTCTCACATTCTGTGTTAAGACATGTAGGAGAGTTGGGATAAAAGCTTGTTTGCGGTATTGCTCTTCAGTGGGATATATTTGTTATTGGTGACATATATCTAAGTGTATGCTACTTTATATGCATGCATGCAATTTTCAGTATTCAGAGAAAGCAAGAGGACTTGCACTATAAGGTGATAACCTTATACTATAGGTGTATATGTCTGTAAAATATGTGTGAGCCAAAAAGGCATGAACGATATCAGTGGTTCAGTAACGTGGCAATGTATATCTATGAACAATAATTTGGGATGTTAAGTTTTTGCAAAGTGTGCTATATATTTTTTTAATTGGAGCCTACTATTTTTAGTAAGTTGCAGTGTGTAATTTTATCATGATCTATTGGCTTGAAGTCCACAGGGTCAGCCAGACTCTGTGTGTTAACTTCACAACCAGAACTACAGCTGTGAGCCACAGCTGCTTCCCAAGATAGCGGGAGACCGGTAGAAAATATGAAACTCCTGCAATATTAAGGGAGACTTCACATCTGGGACCATACTACATTCCTGGGCAAAATTTGCTCGTAGTCAGATCTAGGCTAGAGCCCACCCATGAAGTAGTTTTATGGATTTATCCAAGTTCCTCTTTCCTCCCAATGTATCTGTTTCTTCCCCATTAACAAGAATAAATGTTTGTTAGGAGTGAATATTACAACAAATGAAGGATGATGGCGTTTGACTTTGAAGAGAGGACCTGAAAAAGGAACGAGTGCCTCCAGACAGACAGCTGTTGAGTGACATACTAGCAGTGTGTAAGTAGTGAAATTCTAAATGTACGAGGTACCAACATCATTAAACACCGATAGCATCATGCTGTCTGCTCTCCAGGGTGGTACCCTAATGCGATCCAGACCAACCCTACCAATTCCAGCTCCGCAGTGCCACTGCCACTCTCTCTGGTGCTGGGAGACACCACAGATCCCCTCATTCAAAGTGCGGAGGAGATGAGCATAAGGGAGGGAATATGTACGCCTCCCTAGAATGAGTTAGTACTCTTCACCCTCTGCAGCAAACAGCTGGAGCAGCTTTCATACATGCTGCATCAGTAGTTCTTAGGAAAAAAAGGAATCGCAGTGCTCGGTGGGTCCTAAAGCGCAGTAACTTTGTCAGGAGCTGTGACATGCACTTCTCCTATATGAATATTGTGGAGAAGGGATGATTTCTTGCTTATACAAATAATATGCTGGTTGGCTTTGGGGAGGGTGTGTTAACCTTTGGAGAGGCTTTTATAGAGCGGTGCTGTTTGTGTGTACAGGGCTGTAAATGTTGCCTGACTAACCCCAGTAATACAAACTTCCTGAAGGGGAGGGGTAAAGGCTTTATGAGTTCATCAAGATGGATGGAACAGTATTTTGTTTGATAGCTGTATACACTCAAGTTTTCTTTTGGATGGCTTTTGCGCGAGTTCCCTGTCCGCACCGCCAAGAGGGAAATGTAGAGGGGAGTTGGGCCCTAGTTTGTGCCTAGCTTTTCCTGGGCTTGTAACTTGTGTTTACAATACTGGATGGTCTTTCCGCGTCTTTGTACATAGTTTTCCTTTTTGACTGCCCAGCTTTCTTTGGTAGCATTTCCTCTGAAACGATCTGGGTCTGGCTTTTCCAAAGCCCAGGCTGTTTCCTCTCTCAGATGTTCTCAGATGTCTCTCTTGGGATTGATACTTACTTCAAGCCAGCCTTGTGGGGTTCCCCCGTGTACAGTAATATGTTCTGTAACTACTGTTTGTGAACTGATTTTTCTTTTGATTAACCCCAAATTCCTAGGCACTTGCAGTTGTTTAAAGATCCTGTGGAGCATTTCACAGGGTGAGATATGTGAACCATAATGTCTCGGCCAGTTTCCAGTGTGGTCAACTATATTCTGGCTTGCTCCATTCCTCTGCTTTTCAGAGTTGGATAGAGTGTTCTCTTACTAGCCTAAACTGTTATACAGTATTGATGGCATCCTTTTGAGTGGTTTCTAAAGTTACTGTAGGGTGTGTAATGCCTGGCATCTATCAAGAAGAGAAGCCCTTTTTACAAGGTTTAGTATTTAATTTTATAACATTCATCCAGTAGATTTGTAAACAGCAAAAAACCCATGCTGCTTACAAACAAACGAAACAGTCCCCCACTTCCCTGTCTATCTAGAAATGTGCTTTTAAACCGAGTTTGGAGATTTAAAGAGATTATTGGAAGTTTCAGCATAGAGGGTATTTTTTGAGAGAACAAAAGAAAGAGAAATGAGGAGACTGCAGCAACTTATGGACAGCTTCTGAGCCTTCACTTGTGTCATTGGCAAAGGGTACTAGAGCAAACAAACAGAACTGATTTGCACTCTGTGCTGACATACTATCGTATCTTCAGGCTCTGGTTGCTCTTGTTCGGCAGGCCTGTAATGAAGAAATTAAGTTGGATGGCAAACAATGCAAGACCTGTCGTATTCCTAACAAGTCTTTGTCCTTTGCTTACTGTGAGTTTTAAAACTACAGTGACCAAATTACTATTCTTACCTTCTTAACCTTCATGATGGCATTATTCCTTGTGCGAGGCAGCGATAGGGTGTCAAATTCAACCTTTGTCTTGCAGGAGAAAAAGTTACTTTTATTACTTCTACATCTGATCAGTCACTTTCTGTGATTTTTCTAACATGTTTCTGTCTTATAAATCAATATATGAAAGTGGAAAAAAACAAATTATGAATAGGGCTGGGTTGTAGCTGTAGTACAAGCTGGGCTTAACCTTGATCATGTAAAGTTTATTCTCCTGTGCTTACACTTGCACAAGAGAGGATTTCCTCTGGTCTTGTTCTCTGATATGCACATCATTTTGTCTTTTGGTTCACTCTCAGTCAGCAAGATGTGTCAAAAACAAGTTTGGAAGTGTCGGTTTTGAATATTAAAAAGAAAGTGTTAAAAATAAGGGAGAAAGGAGAGGTAGTTGCTGGAAATGTTCTATGGGAAATCCTTTGCACGGCACATATTTATGTCTGTGTGCTAAAAGTTTTCTATCTTATCAGAGCATAGTGAAAATTAATTTGATGTTATTCCATTAAGACCTTTTTTATTTTTTTTGCTTGAACGGGCGGTGTTTTTAACTTAAATTGCCATTCAGTATAAAAAAGAGGAACCTAAACTGAATATCCTGTCACCAGATTTCTCGGGGTGGAGGGGGGAAATGTTTGTGGTAGATGTGTCTTCTGAACTACCCAAGGAAGGGGTTTACATTTTTGTAAGAATGTTGCCTTTATCTTTGTACTACAAGCTATTGCCAATACTTAGAAACCATTACGAGGAATTCCTACAGACTGTTTGCAAGAAAGTCTGGCTTGGCACAGGCTTAGACTTGATCGAGTGGGAAGGAGCTTATGTAGTCTGAACATTACCTAATGGGGCAAAATTGAAATGCTTTTGTTTCTTTGATAGGACCGTGCCTGTTTCTGCTCATTTTAAAGTACCTTGGCAGGTAAATTCTGCAGTTCAAGGCATGGGAAAGGAGTCCTTAGTTCATAGAGATGGGAAGGGAAGACAGTACCCGGACCTTGGGGACCGTGGCTGGTTTGGGATGATGGAGCACTGGCACCACATGTAATTGCCATGGAGATTATCTCAGCCCAGGCAGGGAGGCAGCTGTGTTCTCAGTTGCAATGGACTGACAGGGAAAGTCGACAAAGGACCAGTAACTAACTGGTAGTCACCTGCAACAGAACTTTACGTGCAACTTCTTACTTCCTAGTAACGATAAGAGATACCAGTTCATTCACAGTTTTAGCTCTTTATTTCCAAATGGTTGAAATACCCAGGTATTTTAAGGCCATACAGCTGAAGGCACTTCATTTGATTCAAGACCCCAGTGAAAAATGTATGAAAACTTTGTCAGTGTTTTAAAACAGGAGTTGCAGAAGCTAAAACGAAAAAAAAAAAAGAAAATTTAATGAATTTTTAAAGCAGCACGCTTGTCATTCTTCCTTGTGTCAAAAATTTTCACTGAGCTGTAATATTATGTCTTTGAATGCAACTAAATGTTCATTTTTCATTTTGTGTCAGTATATATGTTCTCTTACTGATTTGTAAGACGAAATCTTGTTTTACGCTACTGTTTAAAATGATTTAGCTAATCCTTATTCAAGGAGGTAAGGGGGTGATTATTTTTTTTTTCTGTAATGTGTCATCTGAATGTCTCAGTTGGGCCACTGAAGATGATGTGTGCCTGTGATGGAGAGAATTATTTATCTTTCTGGGGGTGCCAGCAGACCGTTTCTAATTAATTCAGACCAAGTTGAGAAATGAAGAGGGCACTGACGCTGTTGTAGCTATTTTTGACACGATGGTTATATGATGATCTTCCCCAAGGACAGACTACTTTTGTAACTCATTTTATCTCATTTACTAGCAATTTCTGAAGTATTGTCATGGTAAATAGCCAGCAGCTGGTCTGAAGAACCCTATTATCAATAAAATTTGCATTCTTAGGCATTCCGTGTGGCTCGCCTGGAGCTCCCCAAAAGAGCTTCAGAGCTATTTCTTGGCCAGTTGACTTTACACTTTGGGCTCCGAAGTATCTGAGCTATTATTAGACTTCTCAACAGGAAAATTCAAACCTGTCCGTTGCCTACAGAGAGGGAACTTCAGGAGGATTGTCCTGGTAGACATGAGCGAGATCCTCCTTTCGGGATTAGCAGTGCTGGTGATGCAGAACTGAGTAATTTAGGATCTGTCCAGGAGGCGGGCTGAGCTGCTACTTGCCTTGTCGCTGCTGTGCACCACTGGCTTCCGTACCTGCTTCTCCCACAGCCACGCAGCACCTTTCTGTCCCTTCCAACAGCCTCTTCTTGTTTCTCTATCCCTTTCCTTTTGTCAGGAAAGTAGTTGAGCTTGGAATGCTTTAAAATATTTAAAATGTTTATCCTTTTTTCTTAGTTAATCAGCCCTCCAGCCAGGCCTGTTTTATTTGAAAGACCTCACCTGTTCCTTTGGATACTGTTGGGCAGCATGGCAGGACCCACCTGAGCTTCATGTTTCCTGCTGCCTCAAGCAGCAGAGCGGTGCCGTAGTGGTATGTTAAAATACTGCCATTACCACTTTTAGCCCGGTTACCGTGATCAGCAGAACTGTGGTGGCAAGAGGAGGCCTCTTGACTGAGCAAGGATGAACAAGGGACCTTGGAGCCAATTTTGCTGACAGCTGTTACATTTTACAGAAAATTAATTTGACCTTGCGCTGTGCGTACCTGATGGGACATGCAGGGGAGAAGCAATGAGAAAAATTCAAAGTAGTGCATTGGCATTAAGATTAATCTGACCCACTGAAGATTTAGGCCAGCTTTTAATGGCAAAACTGTGAGAATAATAAGGAAGTCTCAGATCTCAATTTTATTCTGTTCCCTGACCTCTCCGCCCCTCTCCTCCCTTCATCCCAAAGAAAAGGGATCTAAAATGGCAATTAAGAAAAAACTCTAGAAGTGCCCAGCACACTTGGCATTTTACTCAGCATCAAATGTTTTTCAATCTGCTGAATTTAAAGCTGGGAGCCCTGAGAAATATTTTTCCACCAGATTCATCAACACAGATCAGTACTGTTTAATCAACCAATACATAAAAACATCGCCTACAAAGCAGCCTGAAACTAATCCATCATAGCACACCCAAATTGAATGAACTATGCCCGCCTGCAGAGTAATGAAAAGCAGGTGCTTTCCTGTAACATACCTGAAACTAGAAAGAGAGCATAACAAATATAAAACCTATTTCCACAGTGTGTGGGGGAAATTGTTAAAAATCAGAAAATACAGGCTTTATTTAAAGTCTGGTTTCAGATATGAGGCAATTTTAGAACAGTCAGAGGAGGATGGAAGTCAGAGGAGGATGGAAGTCAGAGGGTAAAAAAACGGCAGGGGGTGGCATAGTAATAAGTTATTTACAAACTTTGTTTTCATGTAAGTAATTCTAGTTTAGTACTGATACATAGCCCTGATGGAAGGATAAGGAAGAAAGCAGGAATTTCTCTTCAGACCCAGAGACTCTTCTGACACGGACTGTGTCTCTGACTGTGGGCAGAGCCACATACGTCAAATAAAAGTTGAGGGAGTCTCCCTCGTGGACATGTAATGCAAGTTTCCCTCCAAATTCTGTCATAGAGATTAGTTTAACGGTAATAAATGAACTCGTTCTATACTGGCCTGTGTCACTGGGGTTCTTCCGGATATCAAATAAATGTTTGATCTCACATAGCTTCCAGATTAAAAAAAACAAGACAAAACAAAAACAAACCAGTGAAAATTATTCTCTCAGTTATCTTTGGGTATGTATGCAAAAGAATATTTTGTTATTCTGAGCTGTCTTTTTAATTACATGTTCATTGTTCCTATATTATGATGAGTTGTAAGCACCATGCCTCCTTTCTCTCTCAAAAACCCCTTTCTGTTCTCTTCGTCCTCTATTCCTGTGAGGAAGTTCCCATAGCTGCTGTCATTTCTGTGAGCTTACTTTATCTTTGTTTCAGTCGTAGGCTGTCTGAAACCACAAGTCGCATTTTCCAAAGATTTGAAGATTATTTTCTGTTCTTCTTCAGTTGTAACTTTTTCTTTATTTTGGGGCATTTGAAGGCGTGCTGCCTAAAAGAGTTTCACTTTTTCAGTCAGCCTTAGTCCGTATAAGAATTAATTAATTTTGTTGTGGTCACTATAACTCCTTTATTAATCACTTTAAAGTAGAAAATTGGCATGTGAGGGTCAGAAGTCTTAGTAACGGTGAATCAGCCTAGCAAACACAGATTTGTATGTGCTAGCTATTTTGTATGAACAAAACTACATTCGCATCAAAGCATGTGTCATTACGTCCTGTATCATTAAGGTCTTGTCTGCTTTTAAAAATACTAGTGTAAATGACCGAGCGAATGTGCATTCTTTGTGAATATATTGGTTAATAAAGGTGATGATTAAAGGGAACCTGTTAAATTATCTAAATATCTGTGTGCTTATTTATTTATGTGCATGCGTATAAACATGCAGATATGTGTATGTATCAATATAGGTGTGTATATGTGTATAGTTAGTTTACATGTTGATGTACTTAGGCATATGTGTATATATCAATATGAAATTTGAAAGAAGTTAGGAACCATTGCACTGAATGATTTTAAGTAGTGATCAATATCATAAATGAGAAAGTCTTACTCACATACGTGTGTTAAGCATAAATGGCTTTTTCCAGTTCAGCATGGTTCAAAACAAAATCAAATATAAACACTTAGTGACTATTAGTATGTGCCATGCCACTGATGTAATAGCAAAGGAAAAAACATGAAGAGCTGTGGAATTCACATTTATTTTTCTATATTGAGAGCATTGCGTGACCATTCAGACATCTTTAACAACCTTGTGGTTGCATAAGGTCCCTACATCACAGGAAAGCAGATGCAGAGAGAGGATTGCTGCACTGAACGACAACACCCCTTCGGCAGCGTATTCCCTCAGTGCCTGCCTGCCCACTCATTTACACTGCAAGGGAGATGAAAGTCAATGTTGTATTAATCCATTAGGTTCTGCATTTGCGCCAACCTATTATTAAGGAAGAACTTGTGCGCTCTCCCTTTCTGGCACAGACGCGCCTCAAAGCAGAGCAAGCAGTGTTGCTCTGATACGCACGTGTTTGGGGTTCTGTGAGCTGGGTACTTCCGCGTTTATTCACATCGAGTTATGATTTATTCTGTGAATGACCTCACTGACATCAAGGTAACTATTTGCAGAAGAAGGTACGCTGTCTAATGTGAGCGTGGTTGGCAGAGTCTGGCCTGTGGTACTTTGATGCCCCCAACAAAACACTCTTGTTGTCACAGGAGCTGATGTGATGTCACAAACAATCACAGCTCAAAACTAGCTGCTGTCTCAACTGGTATGTGAATGGCTGTTTCTGGAACAGATAAAAAGTCCTCTCAAATAAAGATACTCAGGTACTGCAGAAAGATGCTCATATTTGAACTTTTTTCCACATATGTTTGTTGAGTCTGGGGCTGGACATTGGTTCTCTCTTCTTTTGCTTCTTGCTGAAAGCATGGAAGGAGGCTGCGTCTTGAAGTGCAGTCCAAAACTCGATGGGCAGTGAACAGTTGGTACATTGTCAGGCTTTTTCAGATCATGGAAACCGTTTGTCCAGTTTTTGATTGCTGTTGCTAGCAGTGTGTCTTTTAGTTACAAGAAAGAGAAAAGGTTATTTAAAACGTAAACAACTCCTGTTTGCCTTTCAAAACAAAACAAAACGAAAACAACTCCTGTTTGCCGAGTGGGATTTAAGAAGGGATGCTTAAAGATCACAGGCAGCTTCCCCTGAATCTATTTTATGCAATTCTCGTTTATCTCCAATGTGAAGTAAATGTGCTGAGAAAGAGCTGCCTCAGCAATGCGATTCAGTGCGGCATGCACAGATATACTCTGGAGTGGGTGTTTGGTGCTCAACCACAGGTAGCAAGGGGGACAAAGAGGCGATTAGTTCTGATTTCTTTGATGCGCTTCATTCCTATCATCACTCCACAGCCTGCTTGCATGTAGTGCATCCAGGACCCCAGGTCTGTGAAGCCGGTGTGTTTAATAGCTGGTCATTCCTCCAGTGTCTGTGGAGTCACGGCAAAAGAGAAAAAATCAGTGATGGGTTTTCAAACACATGTGTTAGGCTGTACAGGACTAGATACATCTTTTGTGCGCTAATAGTAAATTTGTAATAAAGTAAACCCATATCACCATTGATGGTGTTTAAAAAAAAAAAAAGTGGGCTTTGGAGTACTCTTTCCTTTCTATTTCTGGTGGCCAATAAACTTTCCAAGAAAATTTTCGCCTTCAGCTAATGTCTGATGAATGCTCTTGGGACAGTAACAGTGATGTTCTGGTAAACTGGCGGTCATACTAGGGACAGCTGCTCGTTCTTCTTGCTCATGATCCAAATGGCAGCTCAGAAGAAGAGTCAATTGGACTCAGTTTGTCCCTCAGAAGAGAGGGAAAACAGCTCATGGGCACAGCTCATGGAGATCAGTGCCATATATTTCCTAGTGTACAAGTAAGCCTGAGATTTAGACTTGTCACCTCCCTTGCTCATGTCCTTTGAGAAGAGAGCCCAGAATGGCGGGCCACCTAGTGTCCTCTGAGGTTGACTTAGCGTCAGCTTAAGGGCCAGCTTAATGTTACAGCTAGCTACTGTGGTTACAGCAGGTTACTACAGCTAGTGGTAGAGGGCTGCCAGGAGTGCCTTCCCTGCCACCAAGCCCCTCTCCCACCCGACATGGGGTCTAGCGCTCGTGTGACCACAGTCCATTCAGCTGCTTGATTTGATGGCTGTGTCTTGGAAGAGAAGGAAGCAAATAGGCCAGCTGAGCTGCAGCGTCCACTTGGCGCACACATTTATGCGTTTGCTCTAGATCTGGAAAGTGGGAGCTTTTCTTGGTGAATTCCTGTTTAAGATTTCATAATATGTCTTCATCCTGCATCGAGATGCAAACAAGTGGTGCCATTTCTTTGAATTAAGTTTGTTAACGTGTTTATCTCATCCCTTCATTTAGGAGTCTCTTAGTTGTGCTGGACAGAAAACAAATTCTCTTGTCAGTTGCTGCTCCGTTTCTAAAGCTCTTGTAATTTGCAAAGAATCTAATCTGTATCCAGTAAGATTTCGTGACAAATGACATCCAACCTGCTAAAACATTCACGGATTTTCTTCACTTGCTAGCTTTCAAATTCCCAAACTTTTTTGAACTCCTAAGAGCTGTCACAACCCAACTTTTAGGTTGCTGACTGTTAACACAAGGTTTTCAATGTAGGAAAAGGAGTGAAAGTTACGAGATAGTATCTTCCCAGGCATAAATGTGTACCCATTTTGTTACCCATTCTGTTGCATTAGGATTTTCAAAGCCATTGCCTTACTGCCATGTAATATGTAATGTTGCATCTGTGGATGAATAAATATTCCTTTTCCCCCCTTCATATCCTTTTACTTACCTTTCACTTAAATTATTTGACGTATCTTTCATGTATCCTTTCACTTACCTTTTTTCAATAGGTACCTATTTCAGCACGGAATTACTAAATACCAGCCACAGTTAATTTTCTCTCTCTCTCTCATGTTCTCTGACTGTCAGTTTACTCTGCTCACAGCTAGTGATTACATAGATGTAGTTATATTGCCCGTACTTGGGGTGATGCTTGAGAAATCATACTGTTCCTCTTTATTCAAAATCAATAACTTAATCTTGAGGCTGTAAATTTACAACTTCAGAATACAGGAGATTGTAACAATGACTAAGTACCTGTTGGGCAGGAATATTCCAGATACAGAAATTGAATTATTCAGTTTGACGGATGATAATGCTTCTGGCAATGATCAGGGGAGTAATTCAGTCCCCAGCAGAAACTTCTGTGTCTGAATACATCATCTTAAGCACTCATATAGCACTACTAGGGGGAACTGTTGCTGTAGATATTTTTTTCCCCGAAGTCTCTCTGTAGATAAAAGAGAGGAAGAAAAGAAAGAGTAGAAACATCTTAATTTAAATAGTTTTCTTTCAAAACATAGGTGATTTTTAGTCTTGTGGACATTCTGCTTAGACTTTGGGAATGGTGTCTTTGCCTAATTATTACTGAAGTAAGAGATGCACAATTAACATGTACTTGCAGAAAATGTGTGCATGTATTTTTATACAATAGGACATTGTACCAATCCTGTAACTGCTCCTCTTCTAGGTAATTGGTATCAGTAAGGTATTTGGGGCTTTTAGGTGGAGGCTGGGGTGGTTTTTGTGTGCATCTTTGTGTGTGTTTGGTTTGATGCATTTTGTTTCTTCCTTCATCTGCAAGGCTTGTTTTAGTAGGAGGAGATGACTTATTCTGAAAGAAGTGTCAGCAAACTTAGCGAGAAAGATGTATTTTTACAGTGATCCTATGGACCATAGTGCCATTGGTCTTCAGTACCAGCGCTATTGCTTGGTTTGGGTTCTAATGAGATAAGTCTGTAATTATATATGGTGAATGCAGTGCTACGGATCCCAGAGTATTTTTTACTTGTTCTGAAATAACGTGGAGAGATGTCATGTGATTTGAGATGTTGTTTATCAAAAACATCTTCTTTCGTTGTTCACTGCTTAGCTTAATTCANCTGTAATTATATATGGTGAATGCAGTGCTACGGATCCCAGAGTATTTTTTACTTGTTCTGAAATAACGTGGAGAGATGTCATGTGATTTGAGATGTTGTTTATCAAAAACATCTTCTTTCGTTGTTCACTGCTTAGCTTCATTCAAGGGAGGTTTTGGCAAGATTAGGTATTTCTACCTGTGATGATGCAGCTGGCAACCACTGTCCGGCATTCCAGAAAGATAAAGAAATGTATTGCCTGCTAGATGTAATACTGCAAAGAGGAGGCGAAGCCTAGGACTTTTCTTAGAAGAAATTTCAAATATCAGCGTTCTAAAATTATTTTTAAAACTGTTACAGCTGTACTTATTGCCAATCTTGGGGTTGTATTATTGTGACAACCTTTCAGCTAAAGATTTTATCCCTAGTTTTCAATGCAAAGATAGGAGATGGATTTGAAAAGCAGTAACAAAACCTCTTCTTTTTTCTCTTCAGATCCTTCAGATGATGAAGCTATTGAGAAAGCAAGTGATAACAGGACCGCAACACATCAAGACTCAGCTTCCAAGCCTGCTGTGACAAAGAAAAGAAAGCAGGTTTGTAAATTTAGCAATTGCATAGAGCACAGAGATAATAATGCATAGGGAAACATAGTCCCCTTTCGTTCAGTAAAGGGACAATTTTCTTCACTCTTTCTATGATCTGTTTGTGTAAAAAGTTTGTTTTATTAAATTGTTTTGCCTTATTTGGAAGCGATTGCATTCCAGTACCTTTCAATAATAACTTCACTCTTGTTTTGTGTGAGTTGAGATTGCCAGGCCCCTCTCCTACAAAGTGACAGTCTAGTGATAAAAGCCTGGACGGTACTACCGAGTGTCCGCCTTTCTAACCTTTTCCCTTTCCCTGCAAACACAAGGTCTTGAAAGCTATATTTGAATGTCGTACAGCATCTCTACCCAAGCATGTCCCCAGTGCAAGGTCCAAGTGAAGAAGAATTTAGATCTACATGTTTGGATATTTTCGTAGCCTTTCACTACTAAAAGCTTCCTTTAAAACCAGTGGGAACTGTGTTGTTCAGCATTACATGGGGTATGCCAAGGAAAAGGCAGCAAGGTCTTTGACAGACAGCATCACCCCAACTTGAGCAAAAGAGAGTCATCTAGAGGTCAGCTGATTTTAAGTAGTCTCTTGTTTGAAAGTAGATTTCTTCTGCCTTCCTGATACTATAGAGGCGAATCGACTGAATGGCTGTCAGAGATCTGAAATGACATTGGAAGCTATTTCTCCTTGAGGTTATGGATATTAATTTTGACCCCTAGGTCAATGGTAAATTCACTGTGTGATGCCTAGGCAGTTGCCCAAGTGAAAACCATTTGCAAGGATGTTCTTTTTTTGGAACAGAGAAGTGTGAACAACACAGTAGCAATGACTATGCTTTTGCGTGTCTTTCCAAGGAGACCAAAGGTGAAATGAGCCAAATACCTGAACTGATTGCACATTTTGATTAGGAAAGAGAGAAGCGAGCAATACAGGAGAAAGTCGTATTGCCTTTGTACGTGCTGTAGTAGGGGATCAGGTGCTGAGGACTTCAACTTGGTGAGAATGCTTGTGGAGCTACTTTTTATCACCATTATCTTCAATTAAGCATTTAGAACTTAGTTGAGACAGTTTGTTTGGAGAAGTTGCTTTGCTTTTTCTGCGAGAACATTAGAACGGATAACCAACGCAGGTTGTCCTGCCAGGGTGGACTGGCACTGCTCAGCTGTAGCAGAACTCCTGCTACAGCTCTTCCTGTCGTATAAAGAATGTATGGAAAGCTAGTAGTTTTGTAGTTCTGGTGCATATAACGTAACCCATTTTATTGATCCCAGCCTTATTCACAGGCTGGAAGCTATTCTGCAGTGGACCTGGCACCTTAAAGCCAGTCAGAAGACAACCAAATAGGATTATGAACATTTATGTTTCTAGTCTGCAGGCTGTCCTCAGGCTTACAATGAAATTAATGATTTGCCTCCAGTCTGAGTGGTGTGTTCATATGTTTACTTTGTCACAAACTCCAAAAGTCAGAGTATATGGCTGACCTAGAATTTAAACTTATACACACACGCAGGAATGTTTTGACTTTACATTTGAATTTCCAGTAACTTGTCATCATGGAAAGAAAAAAAAAATTGTTAAAAATATAACACAGGAAATATTTTAGGTTCTGTCTGTGATTAACAAACAAGGAATTTATGACTTTTTAGTTCATAAATCAGTGGTCTCAGCACAAATTTCCTGTTTTCTGCATTTTAAGAACTTCCACATAAAAATAGCTTCAAAAAGAGCACAAGGGAACCATGTCAAAAACCAGTAGATTGTCTGCTCTGTGTCTTGCATAAGGAAAACATGCAAATGATCTTTTCTTAAGGGTGGCATGCAGAGAGCTATTGCATGAGTAGGTAGGCAATTATCATTTGGATAAGGGTCGGAAGTTCAGTCTAGATCAGATGGCTAAATATTTCAGACCGTAGATCATCAAAGACATGTCAGTTTACAGCCATTCACCACCATGAAGTTTCTCTTTTTCTTATGGTGTTACTTTTAATGTCTGAATAAAGTGGACTTACTATTGTTGTGCTAATAGTATACTATGCCGACATAGATATATGCTGTTGTGAAGCTGGTAACGTGCTTCTCTGAGGAAGCAATACTTTGAAAGGAGCCTTGTTGCTGTTGAAAGAAAGNACTATGCCGACATAGATATATGCTGTTGTGAAGCTGGTAACGTGCTTCTCTGAGGAAGCAATGCTTTGAAAGAAGCCTTGTTGCTGTTGAAAGAAAGGGTTACATACTGCCTTCAAAAAAGAAGCCATGGCATTTGGTGACAGTTCTAAACATCTGAATGAAGGGTTATCAGTGAGAAAATTTTGTTTCTCTGAGAAAATTTTCAGCTCGGTGGCACTGTTTTATTCTTTTATTATGCAGATACCAATTGGGAGTGTTTTGCAGATTTATGTAAAACAGTTTAGAATATATATGAACGGAGAAATTTTTCAATATGCTAAACGTGGTAACACTTTCTAGGGTGGGGAGCCATCATATTCTACTGGAGGAAAGAGATTCAGGTTGGCCCCTTTCTGGCTTTTTGATTGCTTGTTAGTGTCCCTTGGCTAAATCAATCCAAAAGCTTATTCTCTGCATAAAATATGATGTTGAACATGGAATTTATTATTAAAACACCTGGCAAGCGGTCTTCAATTATCTACGGACAGCTGGGATGCGTAAGGCTAGAGCAAGAACTGAAGACAGAGGGTAGCTCTGTTTCAATCTCGATGTCTGAGAATGCTAATGGTAGGGATAGGAAAGGAGAAATGTATGGTGGTGGTTTAAAAGCACTTGAATCAGAGTCAGTACAGAGATTTTTAAAAAAGAAACAAACCAAAAATAAAAACAAAAAGCTTATGTTAACCCTGGAACAATTTTCTTAGCTGCAGTGAGTTTCTACTTGCAGTCATTCCCTTGATTTCTGATGAAGATAATATCTGTTCATACCAGAGAAAATCACAGGGACAGATCTGTGTTGTTGAGGCGAGACATGGTCCCTGTCACAACTTCTCATGGGTAGGTATGCATCCAGGCTGTGTTATATTCCAGCCCTAGTTGTAGAGTGCTTTGCTGCCTGTAGCCAGTCCCCAGCCAGATCTTCTCTGGTAGTTCCTAAGTATCATTTCAAACCTCAACCAGATTCAGGGCCCCTTCTATACAGCACTACTGCCTTTGCAAGTGCAATGGCTGTGGTTGCCATTCACGGCACAGAAAGCAGGAGCAGGCAGTAGGTCATTTGTTTGTGTTGAACATGGTGATACCCTGGTTTTTTATAGCTAATTAGCTAGGGGAGTAGGGGGGAAAAGAGAAATGTAGGCATTATATGAACAATTAAACTCCACAAAACGCTTCTAATAAAGATATGAGAGTGGTCTCGGAAAGGCACAGATGTGCTGGGCAGGGTCATACAGTACCAGTTGTCATGAAGTATCCTCCTGTTAAGGTGGGGGCAGTCCAAGGAGGGCTCTGAAAGGCTCAGATACTCTGAACTTCTGTTACCTTTCCTTTGGCTCTCTTGTCCCTTTTGAAGCTGCCCTCACAGGGGAATGAAGAATCAGCTTCTCTGGCTTTCGGCTGGGCTTCCTTTCCTGCTGATACTTTTCTTCCGGGCTTTCCCCAGGGAGCAGCACTGGATTTGCTGTTCCTGAGCTTTTTTTAGTGTTCCATGTGATGAGACTTCTCCGCCATTTCTCGCAGGAGCAGGTTTTTCCAGCCAAATGCATCCTAGTGTCAAGGAGCTTTTCCTGCAGCTCAGCCTATTTTCCCATCGCTCTTCACCAAGTTACTTATTAAGCTCTAAAGCCCCCTTCTATGTAGATTAATTCGCATTTCCATGAAGTGGAAGTCCCTAAGGAGGTAAAAGAAAAGAGAATTCCTATGCTTAAAACAAGGAAAACCTGTGCCTTGCTTCCTCTGTTTTGGACAAAGTGGCTAAGGACAAATCCTAGCCCTGGCTTATTTGAACAGGGACTCAGTTACAAATGGACCGATTCAGCCTGCTCACTCAGGCACAGAAGAGGGTTAATAATATCAACACGTATTGGATGAAGATTATTCTGAAATGCATCATGTATTTTTCTTGTGTGTATTTGACCCTGCCTGCTATGAGGAGACAAAGCAAGAATGGGGCAGAACAAATTCGAAACATGTTTTCCTAAATTTTGCGTTGCAAATGTCAAAGGAAATCCAGAGCATGATTATTTCCAGTTATTCTTGCCCAGTTCCATGGTATCTTTCACCGTCTGGATGCTCACCTTAGACCCGGTTATTTTAGAGCACCATTGGCAAAGTTTAGAAAAACAATCACACGCAATAATAGAGATTAAAAATATAAAGCTTTTGAAAGGTTTTGTTCATGTTTTCCTCCATATTTTTTAAATTTATTAAAACCTGCTTTTCACCATTTCACGGAAGTGTGACTACAACCTGTATGTTTCAACTTTCTGTTCTTTTATTCCTCTTGTGGTTACAACATAGATTTCAATTCCAGAATTACTCCAGATGTATGTAACTTTAAATATTTGATCCCTTCTACACGTGAGGAAGCTTGGTTTTGGCTTTTTTTCCCCCCAACGCAGCGTTAAAATTTCTGTATCCCCTCTTACCTCTGTTTGGTGACTTTTTTTTCCCCTTAGGGGATCAGATTTCTGATGTTGAATCTTTTTTTCTTACTTTTTGTTTTTTCCTTTAATATGTGCTTTGCAGCCTACAGAGTGTTTTCTAAGTCAGACTGAAGAAAAACAAGAGAGCACTATAAAGGCAAAGAGGAGAAAGAAGGTATGAATGTCCTAGTGTGTGATTGGGGACTGGGTAGTGGGTGTATGTGCCCTTACAGGATTCAGAACTGGGACAACCCTGCAACGACGAGAAGTAATATGGTCATGATGTTGCAGCCTCTTTTAGAGAAGAATAGAAATTCCTACTTTTTTGACTTCACTCAAAATACCCATTCCCAACCTGAACGGTGTCTGTAGTCTCCTCAAGCTTTGTATATGCCAATGGCAGGGGATTGGAACTAGATGATCTTTAAGATCCCTTCCATCCCAAACCATTCTATGGTTCTATATGTCTACACCCCACTTGCAAGTGTTGCACATAGAGAAAATGTAACTGCATGAAAGAAAGGTGTAATTTCAGTTGCTGCAGAATCTGCCCCGTTTCAGCAGTGTGGTAAGGCTCCAGCTGCTGTTGTGTCTTCTGAGCCAAGAGCTGTGCTTGTTCACTCTTCTCCTCGTAGCGTAAGTATATAAATAAATACTCTGTATTGTCCCTCTGGCGATGCTCCATACTCACCCTCAACAACAAACACGCTCTGCAGTCTGGATGGAAATTCTACGGCACCAGGCAAGTTGATTGTCTTTCAGGACAGACTGTAAATAGTTGGCTCCCTCACAAGGCTGAGAGGTGGCCTTTTTATATTATGTCAGGCCTTTTAATCATCCAGGGAATGGGAAGAAGGAAGAGTGGGATTTAGCTTTAAATGCAGCTCTGGCAGAAGTGACTGGGGTACTTTTTCCACTGCTGCCAGAGCAAAAGCATCCCACGACAGAGATTGGTGAACCAGACCTAACAAAAAGACCCCAGTTCTCAGGCAAACAATAGGCACTTAGTTACACCTTCGGTTTCAGTGGGGCGAGGCCACTAAGTTGACGTACACAGCCTGTCAAAAAATCCATCAGGAAATATTTATCGGATTGATCTATGGATTCCAAACAAAGCGTTCTCTCCAAAAATAAGGAACAGAGGGGTAAAAAACCTTTGTTTTTAAGCATCTGGAATGAATTGGAAGAAAAATAGTAAAACTTCCTGCAGGAGGAACATTTCCCCACAGCTCTCCCTGAAGGAAGAGAGTTTGCTCAGGTGTCCTTACTCTTGCTCTTATGGAATTTCTCATTAATATAGGGCTTCTCCCCTCCAGAGTGCCATAATTTTTCTGGAGGAACTGAGTGGCCCAGTCAATGATGTAATGGTCCTGTGGAACAGCGCCTTCTGCTGAGTTACCAAGTGAAATGAGCCTGATAGTTCTGTCTTGCTGTCTGCTAAATCAGAGGTTCCCAAATGCGGATCACCGAAGAGACAGGTTGCTGGAGAAGAGCCTTTGTAGTTAATAGGAACAACAACGAAGAGGTCCGGTTGTGAGCCTCACGCAAAGGCTTTGTACGCTCCAGATGGCCTCTGGTCATTCTTTGGGAAGACAGTTTCTACATAGCAGAAAAATACAACGGTGCCAAACGAGGGTGAATCTTGGGAAGCAATGCAAAAACCTGCCAAGCAGCCAGACATCCACTGGAAAGTCTTCCAGGAACTGCAGACGTCTTTGTACTGGGCCAAAGGTGGACCAAGAAGAAGGCATAAGCATAATAAGAAGGCAGAACAAGAGAGGCTTCACATTCTTGCCATTCTCTCCAAACTGCCTCTACCCTTGAAAACCTGCTGTTTTCTTAAATGCCAGTATGATAACGGGAACTCTGGGCTATTCTACCCTGACGATCCATTTGATTATGGGAAAAAATAGAGCGGCACGTTCATTTCAGTGAAAATTCAGACCTGTTATTTGCCAGCGTTCCTAAAGTGTAAAACACAGTCATTATGAACTCGTGCCCAGGCTTTAAAAATCATTAGTTTCGTTTAAAAAATTACACATTTTGGAAGAACAAAGCAGCTGCTGAACTGTTCGTGCTTGACCTCTGGTTTTGTGAGCTTTTAACTAGTTTTCATCACACTTCCATTGCATTCTGTGACTATAACTAGCCATCTTTCCTTCCAAAACAGATAAGCTAGTTACCCTGCTTTAATCAAAATACAGCCAAGACTTATGTAACCACTTGATTCCTATTGTTATGCTTTAAGAATAATAAATTAAAAGAAATTATGAAAAAATCCTGATTTTTCAAACTGGTACTTAAGTGTAACAACAGCAAAACCTCACCAAACCAGCTTTCAGTTATGTTTTTGTTATGACAGCATTTCAGGTGAGTGCACAAGACTTTTTGTCTTTGGGCTAACAGACCGTGTCATGAAAGTACCTGAACTTGTGTCCAAAGTGTGCATTCCCACTGAAGACGATGGGAATCTTGCCTCATTGTAACGTGTTTTTCTAATTAAGCTGTAATTAAGCCAATATAACTGTATGAAGTTATGGAGGAACATTTATTTACAGTGTTGTTAGCCAGCCAAAGAGCAGAAATTATAGAAATCCTGTTTTACTTGTTTTTTTAGAAGAAAATTTCTGATATTCTGGAAAAATCCGCCCCAAAACCTGGTGTTCCTGCAGATCTACAAAATCTGCTTAGTCAACATTTTTGTGAAAACCGTTCAGTGATTGAAATAGAGGAATTAAAGCTGTCAGGTAACTTGTCCTATATTTGATACATAAATGTGTTTTTTTCTTTGTATTGTTGAATTCTTTTTCTGCAGAAGAAAGAGGATTTTGGGGACAGATCTGGTAAAGTATTAATTTCAGGAGCTTGCTTTTCTGACAGAAATTATATGTTTCCTAACAATAGCTTCCAAGATGCTCACAAAGAAGGTGAAAATGTGTTTTGTTTCTGGGATTATCTGAGTTAATCCAAATGCATAATAGGAGAGCTGACAGGATTATACAAAGAAATAGTGAGACATCATTCTGACATGGTTATAAGACGTTGAACACAATGGTTTTTCAGGGAGTGGCATGAAATTAGATATATAGATAGATAGATAGATAGATAGATATAGAGAGAGTATAAAATGACCAAGTTTTAACCATAACGAGGACCCACTTGGTTTCCTGTATTCTGTCTCCAGTTAAAAGCCAGTGACAGAAAAGGCAGAGCAGGACAGGGCAGGGCTAGCTTCTGTCGTTTGCAGGTTGCATTAGAGATGAAGGCAACACTGAAATTCTCTGCCTTTTACTCTGCAGATAAGAGGCACTGTCATTTTATAGCCCTGTCCATTATTTGTTGGTAGTGCTCATGAAGAGCAAATGGCCTGGTAACTAATCTGCACACACCTATGATACTTCTTGAACTCCTAGTGACCTGTGCACCATATAGGACCCTCTAGCCCAGCAGTGATTTCTCTCTTTTAATGTTGAAGCCTGTCTTTCTAGATAAATATGCTCCTTCTTAGCATCCATGATTATAGGATGGCTCTTCCTTATTTCTGTGGGGCAGGTTCAACTTTATTGATCAAGTGAGAAAACCCAGAGAAGTCCCATATAGGTTATTTTGAAAAGCTGGAGTTAAATATTTCTAGACCTTTGGAGTTTTTAGCAAATAATAAGTTACTAATAAAAGAGCCCTTTGGGCTACTGAAATGACCCATTTCCATATGGATTGGCTCTTGGGTTGGATGGAAATATTTTTTCTTTCTTTTTCTGCTGGGATTTGGAGGCTTAGAGTGCCAAGGAGTTTATGAACTTCGGCAGCTGTCAAGTCATTCACGTCAAAGCACTAAGCAAATAACAAGCAACTACTTGGAGTTGTGCGTTCTTGTTAACTGACATGGTGCAGAAGGTCAGGTTTGTAGTCATGCTCTCTTGCTGCAGTTTGGAGCTATGTGGTTTTTTCCCCACTTTCTGAAACTTGAATTTAAAATTGTTGTTCATGCTCCAGTGTTGCTGGAGTGTTGGTGAAAAGTCAGTGACTGAAGCTCATGTCCTTTAGAAACCATCTTTTGAATTGTTCAGTCATTAATGAGACTTAATGTATTCAGAAGAGCAAAACAACGGCAAAGATGTTTTTCCCCTGTGAGGGAAGGACCATGGTGGGACTGAAAAGCTCTCCTGTTATCACCAAAAGCTTATACAAGGGCAGCCTCTGTCCTTCTGCGCTAGCATCAAGCGCATCTTTTAAACGTGATTTTAAAAGTAAGTCAGCTGCTGATCCTTCAGTTGTGCACATTCGTGTGCTTTGGAGCTCAAGTCCCAGTAGATGTCAGTCTCTGGATTTAGTAAAAGAAATCAGTGCAAAATAAAAGTTTTTAGCAAGAAAACACCCATTAAATTGAAGATACAGCGATGGAGATTGGCTGTGCTCAACAAACTGCATGGGCAGGACTTCAGCCAGGCGTCAGCTACAAACCAAGTTTGTCACACTGCCTGTTCCGATGGAAATCATGGATTGACGCTGCTAGCATTAGCACAATGCACCATCTGTGCAAACATGAGTAAGGTCTGTAAGGAAGCCTCCTTAATTTAGCTAAAATGTATTAGCAAACATCTCATTCCATAGGCAGGCACCCTGAGGTGCTGTGCTTCATGCAGAATGACAAATATGTGGATCCCTGAAGACAGAGTCGTTAATGCTCCGCGGGAGCATATTGTTCCATCAGGTAAAGGACCCTTAACAATGATGGCAAGTTTTCAGACCATCTAATTTTAATCATCGTTGTAAGAACTTATAATTTCTATATAGACTCTGGAGAAAGGAAGGGCCTTCCAAAGAACGTGTTAGAAACCTTGTCTTTTTTCATTGCCTCTATATGAAGCTGAAAGTTAAATGGCATGTCTGCCACAGAGTGCTTTTAACACGTACTAGTTAACATAGTGACCAGGCAAAAGATAGGCAGTCAGTGGGAAATAGAGGAAGAGGGGAAGGCATTGAAATGCAGTGTAGATGTCATGATTAGGATCAATATAGTTAGGTAGGTTACCACAAGATGAAAGGCCAGAAAGAAGAAGAAACTTACTGACAGGTAGATTATTGGTAGGTTCTTGCGTTTACACAGTATGAATTGTTTGGGTGATCTACCGTAGGTAGGCTGGAGGAACAGTCTAGCAGGTTGGCTGTAAGGCTTTTGGCTAAGACCTTTGATTGATTGTGGCAAAGACATATGAAAACCTTTTCTACGGTATATTATCACACCTGTGCAGCCCTATATTCAGTTTGTTTCATGGTGGGAGAAAAGGAAGGAATTGCAATTGAGTTGAGAGATGTTACCTTTATTAATTTATCCAATGTAAAGCTTCTTGTACATGAGGTGTGCATTAATCTTTGCACAAGTGGTAATTTATTGATGATGGATTTTAACACAGTTGTGATTTCATCAATGTAACTACTGGCTATAGTGCAAACATATATGCTCCTTTTGCTGTTAAAATACATCAACAAAAATATGTTTTCCTTTTACATTTTCAGATTCCTGTTTTTTGCCAGCCAATGATCTCACCCACAGTTTTTCTTCATACCTGAAGGAAAGTGAGTTAAAATGTTGGGTGAGATGAAAGTTGTATGAAAAACATTGTTAATGCAATATTATTGCAGTTTGTATCTGCACCTCCAAATATTTTAAATTATGAAATATTAATAACTTTGAGGTGTTTTCTTTTTCTTTTTTTCATGGCAGGTCTTGTTTTTCTGGCTCGTTTTTACTCTATCGCTTTTTTTGTATCAATGTTTTAGGGTTTCTTTTAATTGCTAGGAATTATTTGTCACTAATTTATTGTGGCTTCATAAGTAGCTGTATGTATTATCTTACACTAAAAATCTTGCAGCTGTCTGCTGACATGAACCGAGGGAATTTTTATTCTCTTACATATATTTATATAGAACTTCTGGTCTGGTGAATGTACCTTTTCAACTGGTTTTCTCTGATCCAAATTACTGTATGTGGCAAATGAAGACAATGGGCATGTCAGCTTACAAAATGTTGATTTTTGATTCTTATCTAATTTGTTCAGTTATGTGATATTTCTATATTTTATTTATTTGGGGCATTTCATTTTCCAGTTTCTCAGCCATGACTAAATGTAAAAGTGTTGCCAGAGATCCAGACCTCATAGGAGTCAGCACGTGTGTTCTTGCTGCTGGCTACCATTCATCATGTACTCTTGTAAAATTTAAAATTGTGGCATGTAGTACTTTCTCTGTGTGTGTACACGGGCTTTTTCATTGCAGTCTGTCCTAAGTGGGCAAAAGTCCGTAAAAACCACAAGGAGAAGAAGTCGGTGGTGATGCTGGTTATCTGCAGTTCTGCCCTTCGTTCCTTGGAACTCATCAAGTATGTCCATAGCAAATGTTATGTTGAAGTTGGCAGTGAGTCAGAGGTTTGTGTTGGAACCACAGACATAAAGGCAAAACTGGGACACTGTCCTCTGCTAGCCAACAAATTCACTGACTCAAACTGATGCAATATCCCTTGCTTCTTTAACTGTGGGAGTGTGGTGTTTGGTTTCAGACTGAAGTAACACTTAGTACTTCACTTGCATGTAAGTGCTATTTTTGTTAAAAACCAAAACTAAAGTGTAATCAATTTGGGGGAAACATGCAACATGGTATACTTGGGAACAGAGTAAACCCACAAAGCGTCATGATCCACCACTAGAAATCGTGACTTTGCACCAAAGGCAGCGAGGACATGGCATTCTGGCCTGAGTGCCTCCAGGTCTGTGTCCATGTTCTCAGCTGGCTCAGGCTGGCAAAACTGCTGTGCAGAGATGATGATTTTTAGTGTTCCCTGTCCTCCTCTTTTTCCTTTGTCTGTCCTCCCCCTTCTCATTCCAGAAGTCTTGATGACTTTGACGAGTTAATGTATACCTCACAAATTTCATGGTTGTCTTTCGTGTCTTGGCCCCATTTCCTGTGATTATCTGTCAGTACAACATGAGATGGAGAGTTAGGAAGTTTGACTCCATGCCACAGATAGAAATATAGATATGTGCTCAGCCCCTGCACGCAGATATTACCATCTGAGACTTAGGTGGTTTATACGTATGCTTGTGTATAAACCTTTAGCTTTGCACAAGAGAAAATTGAAAATTTGGCATGCTGCAAAAAACACGCAGAGAAAGCTGTCTTAAACGACATTCAGTGAATACTGAGTATGTTGTCTCCTGCTTGATTAATCCCGAACATGGAGTTACTAGTGTGTGCCAAAATGGAGTGTCAGAAAAACCAGTCAGGTCTTCCAACAAGCAAGTTTTGGTTAACTGGAATTTGGGCAATCAATGCAGTAAAGACTGTGGCAGCCTAGGTTTTTCCAGCTGCCACGCTGCAGGAAGACTGTGTGAAATGTAGATTGGTCCGTACATAGATCTTTCCTTTTGTGTATGCCGACACATGTTCGTTCATGTCTATATCTCAGTAATTGAGATATTTTTTAATTAGAATTTGGTGATTAGTCAGTTTTGAACTAAGTTAGCTGTGAAATCTATTATCTGAAAAACTATCTAAACAATATTGCCCCTACTGATGTCTGCTATTGTATTTATCCAGTTGTCGATCATTGTCGATCAAGTAGCAAACAAGAATGTACATAGTGTTCAAAGTACAAGCCAGGGTCACTGGGGGACTGTGTGTCTCAAGCATATTGAAAAATGCCAGTTGGTTTTGCTTTCCTCCTGTGTGGTCTTAATCCCAGTCCTTATGCTTGCATTTCCTTTTTAAATTTTTTTATTGCTAGGTCAATGACAGCATTTAAAGGAGACTGCAGAGTCCTCAAGTTGTTTGCAAAGCACATAAAGGTAAGAGAGCTGCGAGGGAATTTTGATAGAACAACTAACCAGCGTCGTACTGTTTTCAAAGCATTTAGCAATAGTGCCTTTCATACAGTGTTCATATAATGTTCCTGTCTTTACGTAATGCTTCCTTTGGTTGTTGCATTTTGAGGAATATAGCCAAACACCAATAGCTCTGATGCAATCCTATGCAGAATGTAGATGCTTCATGAAAGTGCTGTTTTAAAGATGTTCCACATTCCTGTGAGGTGCTCATTCAGATGGCTTTTGCCTGTTTAAATAGAAGGCTCACACACATAGGTTTGTAGAAGGAAACTATACCAGCACCCATGTTTGCATTCTGCCTGTTGGATGCCTGGATACTCGGTATCCATACCTGTTGGAGTGCACAAATTATGAGGATGTTGGAAGTAATGAGTGGACATTTGGCCTTTGGTATAAATACTGTCAAACACACAAATGTCACTTGCTTTATTTCATCTTTTCCAGCGTCTTCATCTTGAAGAAGTTTAGAGATAATTCAACTTGCAGTTTTCCAGATATTTCCAGAGAACTTGTTTAAATGCTGAAGGAAGCATACTGTTCTCACATCTAAATATAGTTGGTGCAATAGCAGATTTTCAAAGTTGAAAAATGACTGAACTTCTAGAGAAGTGTGATGCCCAGCTGGCTGTTACATTTCTTAAACTTTCTCTCAGATATATCAGTTTGACAGTTTGAAAGATGAATAGCATTTCTTACTCGATGGTATTCTAGAAAGAGATGCTATGAGATCTTGAATTTATTTCCAGGTCTTTGAGAAGAAATTTTAAAACAATAGTAGTTTTACTGTGGTTTGTCTTTCTCTCTTCAAATTAGATAAAAGAACAGATGAATATGTTGGAGAAAGGTGTGTTCCACATCGGGGTTGGAACTCCTGGGAGAGTAAAAGCGCTGGTGGAGCAAGGTAGGAGAACAAGGAGGGTTTTTTTCCATAGTTATCTTATACTTGGTCTCATGAGAAGCGAGACTTCAATTGTTTTTGAAGCACTTAGGTTGACATGAATCTGTGGATTTGGGTACTAAACTGTACAGTTCTGGTTTTCCGCTTCCACGTCAGTCGAAATTAGGTCAAGATTCGAGTAGCTGATTTTATGATCACTTTAAGCTGGCATAAATCAGTATTACCAGAGAAAGGCAGAGTAATGCTTCCTCCCTCCAAGTCAGTGCCCACTTATTCCCCCTTCACACTTCTTGCGCTAGCCCAAGAGTCTGTTTGGCAGCTCAGTGAACTGATCCCCATTAGAGCTGATCCCAATTAAAACAAAACCGGTGTGCACACAAAATCAGGTAATGAGCAGGCAGAGATGGAAGACTTCCACTTTTGGCAGGAATACTGATCTATGCTGACTTGAAAGTGATTGCAAAACCATGGTGTTAAGATTTAAAGCTCCAGGAAACTAAACACTGCAAGTGAATCAAAAGGAAATAATGGCAGAAGTCATTGTATATGTCACTCTGAGCTTGTTGTAAACTTTCGTGAGGGGTGGACAAAAGATCTGCTTGCTGATTTGATTTTATTTCTGATTTGCCTGTAATGAAATTAATTATTCTATATGAATCTCCTTTTCCCAAATTTTGAGTAGTTTTGCTTGCTCAATAGACATTATGTACACAAATTAAAACAAAAAACATAATGAGAAGGCAAGGTGATTCATTCCATTCCTCTTTCTAAACAATACCTGGCTTTGACTGTGGTTTCTTGGTCAGGGACTGGCGGAGGGTTGGGACTCCACTGCTTCTTCCAAAAGGGTACTGGAGCAGCGTAGTTTTGTTGCTTCTTGTGCCCTCCATCAACATTAAATCGTTACCGCTCACCACGTCAGCACACTGCCATGTTATGTGGAGGCAGCTTATGGCAGGGAGGCAAGGTGTATCATCTTATTCTAAGGTCTAGTCCTTTTTTGACACCTTGGTGTTGCAGTGCCAGGTCACTGTACAATGGAGAGGAGTCAAAACTGATACAAAAAATTGTGGGCATCATGTAGAAGACCAGGGAAAAAAAGGAACAGCTGGAGGGCCAGTTCAGAAAGGACCTTTTTCTTCTTTCACCGCCATTTATTTGGAGGGTAAAGGAATATTTCAGCAGCACCACTGACCTGACTCACATTCACGTAGCACCCAATCCTGAAAACTGCGAAACACTGTCAGTTCCCATTAACAGGAGTTTTCAGGTTAGGGTCCTTTTAACTTACCAGCTCCTCATCAGCTGTGGAAATTCAGCTCCTGTGGTTTCATCAAGAGGAAGCTTGAGGAATTATTTTCTGGCAGGATGTTAGCTCTTGACAAGCCTGGCAACAGTAGTTGTTCTGCTTTTGTGTTTATCTTCCAAAAAGGCATGGGATTATGTGGTTAAGGGAGTTTGCAGTGTCAGTGCATTAGTTTTCCAACCAGCAAATGTAGTTCAAAGATTAGTTTCCTTGGAAACAGACAGCAAAAGGTGTAAAAGCCAAAAATCATTTTGATAAGCACATGTCATATTGTATTGGTAGTAAAATTTGTTTCATTTTTAGATGCCCTGTGCTTGAACTCCACAAAATATATGATTCTGGATTGGAACTGGAGAGATCAGAAGTTAAGGAGAATGATGGATATCCCTGAGGTATTGTATAAGCGCCTGTATATATTATAGTCTGTGTATTCGTTACTTTTGATTCTAGTGCCTAGATCTTGGTCAGTAAGGGTTTCTTTCTAAAGCTGACTTCAGTGGTCTAGAAACACAAAGAAGTCAATGTTTGACTGATAAGTCTGTACTCTCAGGTCTCAAAACTGCCTCCTGAGGAAGACTTTTTCCCTTTTTGTTGCAAGCCACAGCTGTGACTTCTATGGCTGTGCTGTGAATTTCTCCTGTTTATGCTAGATGCTTGTTCTGCCTGTTCCCAGGAGTTTGTTCAGTAAGTGCAAAAGTTTCCTCAAAAACTAAATAAATAAAACTTTCGAGAAGCGTTTATTTGTCTCCATCTGAGAGTAAGGTAACTTCTTATGACTAAATCTACAGACAGTTTGGTCTTGGTTTGTTTTTTGTTTTTTTTTTCGGCAAGAGGTAGAGTACAAACTATGTAGAGCCATCCATCATTTGTTAACTCCTTTTAAGATAATTCCCCATTCTTTTCAATCCTGTAATCCAGCTTTCACATTTATTGCTGTGACAAGGCTTGTTTACCATACGCTGTGGGGCATTAGCTGATAGTTAGCCAGCAGAGTGAAAGAGGCAGGTTCCTCTACCAGTCATTTGTTAGAAAGCTCCCAGTTTCCTGCACAGTGTTTCCATGGTTTTGCACATTTAGAGCAGGCCGACATGCAGAATCTGCGGGGAAAATGATACATGTTCCTAATAATCTTGGATAAAGTGCCCTGCAAAAAAATAGATTGCAGAAGTGAAGTAGCCAAGAAACCAGCTCTGCTTTTTGAGGCAAGGAGGCTCCCTCTTGTGGTAAATACATAAGGCTTATTTTGTACGGTGCTTGCACTTCTCTGCAAGTTTTTCAAAGAACGGAGAACATGAATTCACGGCTATGTTAGCACAAGGTAGTAGCACAAAAGTTGCTGGTTGCAGTGGGATGGATTTTTGAAGACAGCTGAAGTAAATACACATATATAGTAGACTGTAGGTGATGCACTGCAAAAACCTGAAGATTATGTTGCTAATGTTTGATTTTGGACTATTGCAAACCTGAACTACACCTTTCAGCAAACTGTAGGTAGCATCACATCATTACCACATGTCTATCTAGGAATATAGGCCAAAAGTTATGACTCCAGCTGTATGTTATTAAGGGAAAATCTTAAGGCTGTCCTAACATCAGAATATTAAGGCTTAGTTCGAGTTAAAACCAAATAAGCATGTTACACCTTCATATAGAGTGTTAGCAGGGGGAATATATATATGTGCGTGATTACAGAATAGTGAATATGTGATTACAGAAAAGTCTTCAAATGTGCACTTGACTCTGGTAACGCAAACTACAGAAAGGTTTTTGACATCTTGAGCTGTGTAAGTGGAGCATACTGCTGCAGACATCAGGCAGATTCTTGAACGTTGTAAGAATGTCAGTAATAAAAGATACCCAAATAATGTTTCTGAGATAAGGCAGCTTAACAGAGTAGAAATCTAAGAGGATTTTCTGGCAGCTTGCAAAATTGAAATATGAATACAGTCTTAGTGAGCAGGGGATCTTACTCCCCTGCTTGTATGAAAATTGTCAAACGCGTACCAAGATTAGTAGTAAGTTTGCCCAAAGAAGAAAGGAATTCTAGTACCAACAACACAATTTAGAGAACTGGGAGTTAGATGTACTAGCTTTTTTCATCCTGTATTAGTTGTGGAGGTGAAACTGTGCCCTTAAAATTGGAAACAAGGCATACTGACCCTGATCCACACCTCACCTTGTCGATAATTTCTTTGCATATTTAAGGTGCTCCTTTGCTGCATTACACCAGAAAGCAAGCAACAGCTGGAAGCACATGGACTTTTCGTCCATACATAGAAAATGTGTAGCTTCATTTTAAAGGTGCGAACTACTTGATGGTTTTGTACTCACTTCATACTCAGTGGAGAATTATGTACTCAGTGGTATATTCTGATAAATATAAGAATTTAAAAACACGTGAATCCTCCCATGTGACAGGTCTGTATCCCACCACATCCACATAATGGATGGCGCGCTGATCCAGTGCTCTTTCAGATGCCTCAATATCTCATTAGTTAGTGCCGCTGGATTTTTTTCTCTCTGTGTGTCACACCGTTCATCCCAAACAGTGGAGAGAAGGAAATAAAAAGAAACCTTATGAACAAACCAGTGGTGGGGTAAATTGGTTCATCAGACTCTGTCTTGGTGTGCTTGATTTATACTGAAGTGTAAAGGTTTAAATAAAAATTGTTTGTATACTTTCTGCTCTGACCAAAGGACAAGCTTCCCGCTTTGAAATCTTTGTGTACAGAGGCTGATGGCAATACAGAGCTGCCTCAACTCCTCACATTACTTGTTTGTAAGATTCAGATGGAAGTTTTTCAACAAAAAACAGTATTGTGTTGTCTGCGAAGAACACAGACACTGAGCCTCCAGTAAGTTTGAAAATACAGAAAGTTTAAGTTTCAGGTTTCATGAGGGTAGAAAGGTTTGTAAGAAATGGACTTGTGATAGAAAGACACCCTCACGTAGCGCATCTCGTGTGGAATAGAGACTGGTCAGACTTTCTCACATCATTTATTCCTGTGCAAAGTGGAAGCACATAAGGATATAATCTTGAGAGAAAACTCACAAATAAGTTATTTGTAAGTGGGAAGGGAGCTATAAGGAAACTCTGGACTAACCACGATGACAGAGAATTTTGTGTTCTTGCTGAAGTATGTAGTCAATATTTGCTCTCAAGTACATTTGTCTTTAGATAAGCAATAAGCTGCAGCCATATCTGTGTTATAAACCAAAGTACTTAGCGTGTAGCACAGGTAGACTTGACCTTTATGCTTGCTTTCCTTCAGGTGTCTCAGACACAGACAATGCTGTGGCTGTTGCAGTGCAGTACCGCCCTTGGACTAGTTGATACTCGTTGATACTCTGGAAAGTCCCCCAGGGATTTTGCAAACCAGGGTGGATCTCTTGCTGTGGCATGCTTTGTCGACTCCATACCGATGACATCTTAGCTCTAGCCCTGTTAGATGGTACTGCATGAGCTGAAGTTGTACTTTAGGATTGCAGAGCAAATGTTAGATATTTTACAAAGTGGGAACGTTGTAGAGCTCAGGACCTTGTATGGGAACCTCCTCTTTAATTTCTAATGCTGTAGTGAGGTGCCTGAGTAAATAAATAACAGTGTTTAGTCAAAGCATTAACAGTAATTTTTGATGCTTTCTTTCATTTTTGTTTTCTTCAGATAAAGAAAGAAGCAATCGACCTACTGGAGATGTGTGTTATAAAGCTGTGCAGAGAGGGGTCTGTGAAGCTGGGACTCTTTTAATAGTTTTACCAACAAGGAAGTCGTTTGCAGCTGCATTTTACTATTATCCTGTCTGCCATTGGCAAGTGATTAATGGGTGATGGAATTCAGCATTTTAACTTTTCAGAGGTCTACCAGTACAGAAAGAATGCACATTGCAACCTTTTCTGAGTTTCCTTTTAATAATAAAACAGAAGTTTCGTTTGTAGTTTTGGGATGATTTTTATTGCAGGAGCAATGTGATACTGAAATTAGAGGTGCATTGCATTCATCTGCCAGAATTTACTACTATGTTACTTTTGGAAGATGAGCGAACTTGGGTGTGAAAGTCTTCGTACAATTCAGTTCTCTGTTACCTCCCTCTGCTGTGCCAGAGGAGGCCTTTACTTCTCTCATGAGAGTGATAGTCTAGTTCTTGCCTTAGAGGATCTTTGAAAATGTTGTATGAATTTCAGTAATTTGTCAAAAAGGTATTTTTCACCCGTCTGTTCTAGAGCTGACCAAATGCTATTTTTTTGCTATTGCATGATAAATTATCTATACATTGAGACTTTATTTTGGTTAAACTGTTGAACTGTGAAAAAAATATTCTTCTCTTTGTCCATTTACATTAAAAGGCAATGATCTCTGTTGTGAGTCTTCTGTTACTGTGGGTAGTAGGGAATGGATGCATTTTTTTCAGAGGGCAGAATGGAATAGAGGTGAGCAAATCATCTGCATCTTGGAAAGCCATTGGTCCAAATCAGATGTTTTGTCATAAAGAACACATAACCTTTTTACAACTTTAAATTGCATCCGGATGAAGAGCAACGAATGTAATAGGCTAAGAAAATTGACTTGGTCTTCCAAAGCAATGTTTTCTGTCCAGTGCTGTCTCAGCACCTGCAGCGCTACCCAGTGGCATCCAGCACAATTGGAGTGTAGAGCTCCCTTCATTGTATGCCGTGCCTGCTAGCTGGGTAGCTATGGAATTGAAGGGAGAAAAAATAATGCATCTGAGATTACACGGAAATTCCAGTATAGCTGGCAGTATCTCTGCAAATTAATAAAACGTAACAAATCCTACTGAATTGTGGGGCAGGAAAAAGCATATATTTAAGCTTTTCCAGGAAGCATGAGCTGGACACACTGACCAAAGTACACAATTGTTTGATACAAGCTGGTCATGGGGATCCAGGCACAAATGTAGAAAATGAGGAAGAGAGAGATCTAGTTAATAAGTAATTCCTGGCTATAATGCAGGTTTGAACAAACAATAATTTCCCAACAGTAAGGACGGTATCTCAGCTTATACACTCTCCAGCACAAGTATATTCCTTCCTCTCACCAAGAAGAAAATGAAAAACAAGATGAGTGTTCTTCTACGAGAAGGGGAGGCGCGTCCTTCCAGATGTCCAGATAACAGTGCATTCAGACAACAGAAGCTACCAGCTTGGAAGCCCCAGCTTACCATTGCGACTGTGCTCTCCAGCTTCTTTCTCACAGGCGCATTCTGCCTTTCTATGGGAGTNAGGCGCGTCCTTCCAGATGTCCAGATAACAGTGCATTCAGACAACAGAAGCTACCAGCTTGGAAGCCCCAGCTTACCATTGCGACTGTGCTCTCCAGCTTCTTTCTCACAGGCGCGTTCTGCCTTTCTATGGGAGTCTGCCTCATACTGTCTGCAAACAGCATCAGAGAAGTACAGGTTAGTTTGTGGGTGGTGGCGTTAGATATTCTATGAAGAAGAGACTGGGCTACATTTGGAGGGAAAAGACTTTGAATTTTTCCTTCTGGATAAAGATCACAGCAATGGCTTCATACTTTGGACATGTGTCCAGCAGCCAGTATTCCTGTGAAAATCCTCAGAGATAGTTGGTCACCTATAGAAGCCGAGCACCGAGTGGTTAACTGGGTGTTAATATCTGAAATACAGGTGGTAATTACTGCCAGTGGCTGGTAATATCTGAAATGGCGTCATTATTTCCTGGGTTTTTGAAGGCAAATGAACTAAACCCTTTGACGCTGTTTGGTACTAGAACAACATACATGTTTGCTGGGGAAAAATCTTAAAATGCAGGGAGCTCTGATGTTTAAGTGCCTTCTGGAGGCAAGGTTGATTAGACCTGTGGTGGTGTTAATAGACTCCTGGTTGGAGCCAACGCTCAGCACTGCATCCAGGCTGTTCAAGAGGAGTGGGCCATAGTGCGTATGGGGATTTGTCAAGCATTACTTGGTCAGCCAGATCAAGCTGCACAAGTGTTCTTCACTCAGCACTCCTTTGCCAAGAAGCAGATGTGGAGGTTCTGCAACAGTCATCGAAAGGCTCTAAAGCAGCTTTAAACTAGGGATAAAATTTGTGAATGTTCATTGAAGCCAAGTCCTGATTCTCTGTCTCTGTCGAATTTTAACAATGTTTTTGGCAATCCAGAGTCACTTAGAAGAGCACTGCTCTGAGAAATCTTGTAGCTAAAATACTAACCTTTTCCTGCGTACATGTCCTTTTTTACAATATCTCTGCTTGTTCACTTCTCTGACAGATTGATTATTCAGATAAATGCTCAGATTGTTCAAAATTCCGTGAAAATTCCTCTAATTGGAATAAAGAATGCCACTGTTCTGTTAATTTCACACTAAAGGAAGATATATTGGTAAGTTGATGCGAGAAACCAACTCAAGTTGCTGAGTACCTCCTGCTACTTATATCCCTATATGACAAAATACACTAATTCTGTTCTCTAGAGCTCCTGACTACTTTTTTTTTTTATTTTTAAAAACAGGAAATACTCAAAATTTTACACTTTTGCCTTTACCATTCATTTTGATACATGTTAAAAATAATCAAGATTAGGCTACCTCTGTCCTTGGTTGGGAGGGGTCCACGGAGAAGATGGGGATGGATAAAATGGTGTTTGATTGTGGAAGTGACTTCTCTCTGTATCTCTCTGAGTTAATTGCAAACCCTTGCCCTTGGCCTGGGGTTAGTTGTTACTGCACTGCTAAGCTCTCAAACGAGAAGGAAATCTGAAGCTCTGATCACTTGTCATAAGTAAACTCCTGTAGTCTTTTTTAAAAGGGTTATGGTGTTAATCCCGAAGGTCCTTGAAATAATTCAAGTTTAGCCATGTCATTCTGCAGTTTCATTTGGGAAAACTACCCTTCATTTCCTGTCCTAAACTACTGGATCATGTTGCTGAGACTGTTAAAATGCTTCATGTTCCGCCAAAGACATCTTATGCTTAGTACTGCATAAACGATCCTTAAAATTACAGTGCAATTTAAATTATAAAGTCACTTTAGGGTTATTCAGTATTGAAGAGGCTGTTAAAATACTCTGTAATCCTTCAGGTTACAGTGATGTTTGAGATGAGAACTTTATTTAACTGAATAATGGTTTTTTATAGTTTAATAATCCTCTTTCTTGCTCGTATTTGCCTGCCTAGCATTTTCCTTTTAATTACAGGACTAAGCTTTCCAAAGGGTTCAAATAATTGATGAGAGGCAGCCTTATTTTTTCAAAAAATCTGAACGACTGAAGAGCTAATGAGTACTTTTTAAAGTTTTTTGTGCACCTTCTTTTGAGGAAAATGAATGTCTGTCTCCACAAAATTATTCATAGTCATTGCAGATTCATGGCCAGCAGTGCCATCTTGGGTAAAATAATAATCAGGCATTTTTGGTTTAGGTTTCATTTGATGATTTAAAGTGTGTTTAATTTTGTGCCAAAATACTAAAACTTTCAGTTGGGGTAAAGTCTACATTCTAGCCAGCATCCGCTGAAGTAATCACTTAGATTGTCGTTACCACCACTTAAATGTGAATTTACTCTCTTCCTCTCTCTTTTTTAGCAAGTAATAGGATTTTTCTTTGTCTGTATCAACTCACCTTATTGAAGGGATTTATTCTTGAATTCTAGGGTGATGTTTTTATGTACTATGGCCTGCAAAATTTCTATCAAAACCACCGGCGATACATGATATCAAGAAGTGACGCACAATTGTTGGGTCGAAATGTAAATGTAAGTTTTCTTCTTTATATTATGAGATCGTCAGTGTTTCCATCAGGTGCATCTTTGACCATATGGAGACCTAACCAAGAGTAACTGTAAGTGTTTTAAGATGGCTCTAGGGAATAAAAAGAAGGTACAGATTTTCAGTGTTTGGTCTCTGCTTTTATCATTTTTAGGGCCATTATAAGTTAATAAGAGAGGAAGATTTAGGGGGTAAATAGAAGATGTCAGTCCAGTGTTGCAACTGTCAAACCTGCACCTTGTAGGGATGCTGATTAAAAATACATTGTCTTTTTCAAATAAATTTACAGAAAGCTTTTCCTTCTGGTGTTTTCAGTCATCTTAG
>VZSC01016068.1:38636-53417 GCA_013398225.1 Steatornis caripensis | reverse complement strand
TAGCCAGAAATGTTTTAAGCTGTGCTTTTATTATAGGGTTAGGGAATTAAGTAATTCTAAGTCTTTCATTTTGCCATCTGGCTTTGGAAGCGGAGAAGGAGCAGGAAAAGGTTTATGGTGAAGTAGGTGATCACGTAGCATTCTGAAGTATGCAACTTGGAGGTCTAAAGAGGAGGCTAGACAGCATCACCTGCAGCAGGCCTGCATGAGGAAATTGGAGAATGCAATCAGTGCACTCATTTTTTTACTTACAAACCTAAAACATGTTTTCTTTGGCTTAAAAAGAGCACTTCTTAATATATGCACAGTCCACACACTGTCCTCTCAGTACATACGGTGATTGTGCCATAACAATCTTCTGTTCTTATAAAATGCTTCTTGTAACTCTCAAGACATGTTCCCCATACATCTGCTTCTCCAGATGTCCGGTCAGCTTGTTTGTTTGCATCCATGTGCAACTGCTTTTGGCTTTTGTGCCAATCAGAGACACAGCTTATTAGCGTTATTTGAAAATGTTTCTGGTTTTAAATCTGAAGATTTACAGTTTCTCATAAACTGGGTGTGCTCGTTAAACCAAGGCACTGGGATAGGAGAGATGTGATAAATTTGAGATGGGCTTTTGGTTTTCGTGCTCTGTCTTCATACATCAAGATTTCCCCACACAGAACTGCAGTAATGTGGCTAACTGCATCTGCTGTTCTCCACCACTGAAGCAGTCCAGGTCAAAACTGAAAAGAAAGCAAAGTAAGATGTTCTAGGGTAAGGCAAGGCTTTGCTGGAACATTTTAAATTTTAGCTATGTTAGAACAGCAGATCCCCAAATGAGTTTTTGTAGTCTGGAGTTTGCGAGTCCGCAGCAGAACTTGGTGAAGACCTGAAGTTTACTTACCGTGATATGGAAGGTGTTCCTCAACTACAAACCCCTTCGTTCAAATGTATCTCTAATGTGAGCAAAAGGTACTGGAGACTTAATTATTCAGTGGCTTTTCAGAAGGAATGGGAGGAGAACATGAACAGCAGCAAACCAAAACCAAGCCCCCAAGTTCTGTGCCTGATTGTTCTGTGACCTTGAATGCAGATTCAGAAGAGCTACTGCGCACCCTTCACCACCTACGGAAACGGAACGCCCATGGCTCCGTGTGGTGCTATTGCCAACAGCATGTTCAATGGTAAGT
Source organism: Steatornis caripensis (assembly GCA_013398225.1). NCBI lineage: Eukaryota > Metazoa > Chordata > Aves > Caprimulgiformes > Steatornithidae > Steatornis > Steatornis caripensis. The sequence goes on along the minus strand of VZSC01016068.1, from coordinate 52,242 downwards.
AGGTACCTTCTACGTCTGCCTTGAATAGTTTCAAGTGGAAATTAGTTCATTGCCCCAATCTAACCGAGTCTTGATATTGCGAGATCTCTGTCTTTCTCCCACAAAAGGTTTTGTTTGCCAGTGTTGCTATGGTGAATATGGGGCTCTGCTTCCCGCTGTTTAGAAACTTGCCCCTCATTTTGAAACTGAGGAAGATTTTTCATTTACTAAAGACCCTCTTCAATGTGCATGTACAACAGGACTGAGGAATTGATTCCCTGGTGAAAGAAGGAACAATGATACAACAGATTTAGTGTACTTCCTTGCTGAAAAATACATTCATGTACGGTGGTGGAAGAGCCCAGATGCTGCCTTCCCACAGTGGTGTGCTTAGAAGGAGGTGACATGTTCTTCACATTGGTTTGGACCTTTGGATCTGTGTGGTTGCATTTTGTACTTTGCTGGAAGCATAAGTAGTCTTACTCAATTTGATCTTGCTTATAGTAACCTAGTGGGCGTAATCTGCATATGAGTACATTTAGGCTGAAATCTGGATGGCTCCTAGCCAGGAACACTGGCAGATTTCAGAATGGATTTCTTGGGGAGGAAAGGAGGCAGAAAACTTTTACAGACTTTTCTCCCCTACCTCATCCTTTGTGCCCGCCCCGTCCCTGCTTTATTTTCACCTGTTCCACACAGCAATTTTCGGCAATGCAGCAGCTGTTTTCAAGCAGCTGAGCCACCCATACCAGACAACTTGTGAAGGGCAGATGCATTCAGTAACTGCTAGATCCATTTGGTTTTCATCTGCCTGTGCACCCACCTGCTCCCAGAAGTCTGAATTACTGAACTGCGCTCAGGCCTAGACCAGCAGAGCTATCTGTGTGCAGCCCACACTATCCTGGAGCCCTGGCTGCGGAACAGAATGCTCCTGCAGAAAGCTAGGGATAGTAAGATTTTAAAAAGCTGAGGGTAAACCTCCCAGTGTCTGACTTTGCATCAGCCCGTAGCGCACAGTGTGATGAAATGTTCCAGCTGCTGGTTATGTGGGGGAAGGGGGTGATGTCTGAATCCCCCACTCTGGTACCTCATTTCTCTTCCTCTGCTGTGAAAAAGGGTGCTTCCCATTCACTTTTGACAGTTTAGCTGGTTGTCCAATTGATCTCTAATCTTGTTTTGTAAAATGAGGAAAATGGCCAAGTTCCTGCCATGGGAATGATATTTAACCCAAGCTAGCAGGTAAGGGAGCACTCAGAGAAGCAGTTAAGCAGGCAAAGCTCAGAGAATAGCAACTCCTGTTAATAAACCAGTGACAAACAGCTGGGGATGTACTGGGGCACAGAATGATCGCCTACTCAGAAGAGTGGGTCTGAGCCTTAAGGAGCTGTGTGACCACAGGTTTTGTAATAGGATAAAAAAGAAGTATGTTTTCGTTGATGCTCATGCAGTTGAGTTGTTTTTCATGTTTCCGAAAAAGCAGCCCCTCTCCATCTATGTCATCTATCCCTGCCTGTCGTCTCATCGGCTGCCTAGGTGTTTACGTAGATGTTAATGAGACCTATAATGTTTTTGCCTCATCTTAAACTAATCTAAGTAGGAAGATCTAATGGATAAAAACAAGTGTGTTTTGCCCACCGAAACAGGATGGCACAATTCAGCACAATTTTAACTAAAAGTTTTTTGATTGAAGGAAGTGTGCATGTCCAAGTTGGTAGACAAGATGTAATTAGCATAAAATTAGAGAAAAATTTTCTCCAGAGGATTATGGATTCCCTTGACTGCGCTTTCACCTCTCCCCTGCTCCCTGGAAACACCTTCTATATAGCAAAGCAGCCAGTTTAGGACAACTGTCCAAGGAATGCTGGGGAAAGCTAGCTAGGAGAGTAAGCTCTCTAACTAGGTAGAGAGCTCCAAAAATGATTCGCAAAGAAGTTAGTTGCACAGGAGTTGGTGGATGTGAGATACTTGCACATATTTTTACACGGAGATTCAATGGGTTTATTGATAGGAGTATGTTCAGTCTTTAAAACTTAAGGAGTTCTAACTGAACGTTAATTCTTCTTATGGAGTGTGCAGTGCTCTGTACGTGGTCATGATGAAACATTTCCCAGGATCTTTTCTGTTTTCTGTTGACTTGAAAGATGCTTCACTGTGACAGTTTTTGTTGGTCATGCTGGCGATTAGCATGACTGTCTTACACATATTGCTTCTTGTATTCCCTGCAGATACTATCGATCTTTTTTATAATCTTAAATCATACGTTATTCAAGTACCATTGCTGAAGACTGGGAACAGTTGGTGGACAGATAAACACGTGAAATTTCGCAATCCAAAATCATACAATCTCTCTTACGCATTTGCAGGTAAGAATGGTCCACTGATACTCCTTATTTTTCAATGGCTTCCTTACTTCCCCGTCTGTGTGTGAGAGTCTCCCATTCTGAGATGAATTGCCTTTGGGAGAAATACCTCCCAAAGCAGGTCGGCAAAGCAGCTTTGGAGGTTGACTGAGAGCAGAAGACNCAGAAGGGGTGCTGCTCAAGTTGGCAGCCTGGCCTGTTAGTACAATCTCCCTCCATCAATGGCTTATGCTGACCTGCTGGGCTGAGGTGCGTGTCCCTGTCTGCTTTTCCTGGTGGCGGCCAGTCACCTCCATCAGAAAGCTGCAGAAACGGGGTTCCAGTATTTCCAACCCTTGCATGTAAATCTGTCAGGAGCTGTGGGAGAGCCCTACCCTCACTGGAGAAAGTGGTTTTGGAAGACTGAAGTTAGCCCATGTCAACACCCTTCTATATAGTTTCTTGTAACGCTTAGTCTGTCCAGAGAAAACAAGTATCCAGTCACTTTATTTTTTCCTGTTGAAAACATCTGTGAAGGAGAATTGTGCGCCACATCTTCCCTTCTTCATGCCTTTGCAGGTTCTTAGGCAGTTGTGAGACAAGTGAGGCTGCCATCATCACTAGTTCTTTCACACAGCTGTTTCCTAGGCCTGTTATGGTTGATCTGTATTGAAGTGGGACTAAAAGCTCCCTGTTCTGAATCAAGGCAGTGCTGTGCCGGACACAATATGCAAAAGTTGTTTATCTTAAGTAGTTTTCATATGACATATTCTAAATTTCGTAGACTGTGCCATTAGACTGCAAAAAGGTGCCTTTCTGGTTGTACAGGAATAAATTGACGTATAAAAATGAAGGCAAACTCCTCATTACAGAGGGCATGTTGCTTACTGAAGAGGTAAGAATGCAGAGTAAACGATATTTTTGTTTGTGCACGTCACTGTTTTTCCTGTGCTTGAAGTTTCTAATGTGTAGCAACCCCTAGACACTGTTAAACTCTGTTCATTCATGTTTGAGGTGAGTGGAGATGCTTGGGTGAAAAGTTTTATCTAGCATATGTAATTTTTCAATACTGGACAGAGTCTTGTGTCTCTTTCATGTCTCCTGTTCTGTTTTGGTTGTGAGTAGGCCCAGAAGTTGGTCACCAACCACTGCTTTTACTGACAGTACATCTTTCGTGGTTTCTTTCTTTTTCATCAGGGACAGCAAGACCTCCGTACTGGCAGAAACCAGTATATTTGTTAGATGAGGAAGATGAAAAGAACAATGGTTATATAAATGAGGACTTGATTATCTGGATGCGAGTGTCAGCCTTTGCTACATTCAGAAATCTTTACCGTCGTGTCAAACGGATAAGGCAATTTGCGGATGGCCTCCCAGCAGGGAATTACACTTTTCGTATTTCCTATAGTATCCTTTCATATTATCCAAGACTGTTAGTTACAATGAGATGGAAGTGGATGGCATTTGTATAGTGAAACAGTAAGGAAACTGAGCAAAACACCCCAAACTAAATCACCACAAAAAGACCTAGTTTTGAGGGTGATGAGACACTGCAAGCGAGTTTTCTTTAGCCTGTGTAGATGGCGTTAACACATGTTATTCCAATGGCAGCACTTGACTTTGGATTTGACTTCTGAGGGGGCTACTTTTGACTGGAGACAGCACACGGGAGCTTTACACAAAGGGTAAAAGTGAAGAGTGGGAACTTGAAGAGATGTTTGAAGATGTTGTTTCAGCTGAAATATCTAATAGTAGCCTAATCAGTCATGTAGGCACCCTTACTGGGGTGCACGAAGTGCCGGAGGTGTCCCTGCCATTGAGAGCCATGCAGGATGCCTGTGTCAGCAGAGCCCTCTGCCGGATTTGGGCCCCGTGCTGACAGGAACTCCTGTGCTGGTGAAAATGCACTCTCACGCTGGACAGCGTGAACTTTGCTGACTAAAGCACTTGTCTTGTCAGCAGGAGTTACGTCGAGGTGCCTATAAATTTCTTTTCTCTCTCTGACGATAGAGCTATGATTTTAAATGTTGTAGCACAGTTCTATTCTGAAAGCTTCCACGTGGCACGAGATGACAGGGAAGATCATGTAACATTCTGGGTAGACAACGTACTAGGTAGGGGTGAACACTTCCCCTCAGGGAGAATATGTGGAGTATCATCACGGTAAGCTGCCCAAAAGGTTCATTTTCAGCTGGGTTTTCATGGCAAATTAACACAGTAGCAGTTACATGAATTATGAATCTCAAATTTATAATGTAAAAAAAAAAAAAGTATTTCCATGTTCACACAGAGACTGTATCTAAAATAACTGGATTTCTTACCACCAGCTGCTACTGCGTTTTTGGACCCAGAATAGCAGAGATATCACAGATCAGTTAAAGGAATTTTTGCGGCAAATGCAGATCTCCAGACTATGCATTGGAAAGGTTTTTGAGCATTTGCCACTACTTTTTCTCCTCCTGGAAATACTGTAAACTTTGTTACTGAAACCTTAACATCCTTCTGTCAGATTTCCCTGTTACCAAATTCAAGGGGAGGAAGCACGTGATTCTTTCAACTGTGGTATGGAGCGGAGGAAGTAACCCATTCCTGGGAATTGCCTATGTGGTTTCTGGCACAGCAGCAACCCTTACAGGTTTTGTTATAACTGCCATCCACTTAAAGCTCAGAAAAAAGAAAACATACTTTCAGAAGTAATAAGGTTCCCTGGCTTTTTGAACAAAGGCAAAGGTGTGCTGTGAACAAAGAACATGCAGCACAGATCTTTCATTCTTTCCCCTGAGCTCTGGATCTGTTTCAGTAACAGGTTTGGTGAACGTAAGCAAATTGAGAAGCGGTGTTATTCCATCATCCAAAACCAAACTTACCTGGGGCTGCATTCTTATTAATGTATGTGTGCTCCTAAATTTGTTTCCTAGGAAACGTGTAGTGAGATGAGCTTCAAACAACAGATAGCATAGTGGGTTAGAATCGCAATGGCAAAGAAATTATATGGTACTAATGTGTGGCCAGAAGTAAGGGTCCGTATTCATTTCTTACTGAGCCCTTAATTCAGACAATAATTCTCTTGACTTAAATAGAATTTTGGATGGGTAAAACGTGAGATCCAAGGAAAAGATTGAGCAGGTAGAACTTGGTGCTAAAATATGTTTGTGGGCAACATGCATGGGCTGAATGGCTTGGTTTAGGTTTTATGTACCTTTTTCAGCTATCCTGGAAAAGCAACCAATTTAGTACAGCATATTCATCGTCGTTCGATACTCAATTTATGATTGAATATGGGGCATTTTTTAGGAATTTGGAGTTTGTTTAAACCAAATACGTTGGTTTTATATCTAGGTACTGAGACTAACCTTCAAAGCTAGAGGGCATCAAAACACTGATTTACATTTTTTAAGTTATGATTTAATAGAAAGCTTAGATTAAGAACTCCTTTAATGCTAAACATTTTAGGAGAAACATCTATCTAATATAACTACTAGGCCACAATTGCACTCCTGCTTACCCCACCCTTCCACGCAGAAGTTCAGAGACTCTTACGTGACTCCTTTCAAGCCCCCATTTCTGTGGTGTGGTGACTTATTGTCAGTAGAAAACAAAGCATCAGAAATTCTGTCAACTTCCTTTTCAGAAAGGAAACACTGCAGCTCATGAACAGGCTTATCAATTTTCACACGGCATGTTCAAAATTTTACACATTTAGGAGTTCTTTCCAGACTCTCACGAAATGTAGGAGCAGCACTAAAGAATTTAGGTCAAATATACTATGGTACATTGCTTTTTTTAAAATATTTTTTTCTGTTGCAAAAGTGCAAATCGAATAAAACACTTTAATTCCTTTGGTAAGTATTCTGTGTGCCTTACCTTCCTCTCCCCTAAAAAAACCTCCACACTGAAACAGGAACGAAATCACAGACTAGAGCAAGAGAAGGCAATGTGGCACAGGGACACTGCGTGTCAGTGCCAAGGGCACCACGTCTCCTTTTAAAAGTGTCTGGGGCACTTGGGAGCTTGTGGCCTTTGACAGATGGCCTCTGGTGAATCTGATTGCAGCCACAGAAGGTACTGTTTCCTTTAATCTCTGCTTCATAATTGTGCCATTGGCAGCAGAAGGGGTGCTGCTCAAGTTGGCAGCCTGGCCTGTTAGTACAATCTCCCTCCATCAATGGCTTATGCTGACCTGCTGGGCTGAGGTGCGTGTCCCTGTCTGCTTTTCCTGGTGGCGGCCAGTCACCTCCATCAGAAAGCTGCAGAAACGGGGTTCCAGTATTTCCAACCCTTGCATGTAAATCTGTCAGGAGCTGTGGGAGAACCCTACCCCTCACTGCGCTGGACAAGACAGAGCATGAAGCAGTAAGTTTAGCAATATTTAAGCTCATTAGTCTAAATCACTTTTAACAATGAGACGTGCTCCTAAACCTTTTAAGTCCTTTTGAAAATGTAATCACATGCAGCCCCCTGGAAAGCCCTGATGGGAGTTGTTGCCAAAGCTGAAATCAGGATTTATGCCTCCAAACAGACCACAGGAGCCTCTTTCTTTTTCTCTTTCTTTTTCCCTTTTTCTTTTCTTTTTTTTTTTAATTCTCTGAGAAACTGACTTTCCGGAAATAGGGTGGTTAAGTCACAGTGAAATTGTCGCTGATTTTATTTCTTCATGAAGTATCTGGTAAAACTGTTAATAAAAGGAAACTGAATAATGGGGTATGTATTTCAGTGAGTCAGTGTCTACCAGAAAAAAAAACTTATTTAGAAAACACAGTCTGGCAAGTGGTGCTTACAGTTGGCCTGTTATCTCCCAGAGGTTTGTGCAAGCAGCTCTTCTCTTGAAATGCACATTGTCTTCAAACCCATCCACAGGGAAAACCTGTCTTCAAACAAATCTTATTATTCCAGAAGTTGTCTAAGTCTTCGTTTATAAACCCCAAACCTCTTTTTCATCTTACCACAGCTTTAAACGCATCTTACATCTTTCTTGTACCCTCTGAACAGTGTCCTTGGAAGCTGCTGCTTGAGCTCCGGCAGTTACCGTTGTTAACTCTAAGCAGCTCTGCAGCGTCTGTCTTGTCATTCGGGATTGTGCTGCCCAGACCAGAGCAATGGGAATGGCAGTTTTGATGAACTGCCCCCAGCAGATGGAATCTGCCTTGCTCAAAAGGGTGGAAAATAAGTTTTAGCAACCTCCTTACACTGCCTTTTGTGCCAGAGCTACAGCTATGCTGTTGGTCTGCCCCTTGTGCCAGAGCTTGCATGAATGTGCCTTTTCAAGAAAATGTTGTAATGTGTTCCTCGGTGCCCGCACTGGGGAATACTCCTCTACCTATATGAAGTGTTCGTTGGAATTGTTTTACGCTGCTGCTGCCTTATTCCCTCTTGTGCAGGGGTTGAAACAGAAGTGAGAGCCCTGGCTGAAGGACTGGCCTAACAGAACGGGAAGATAGTAAAAGCACCACTAACTGCTCTGCATTGTGGCATGTCTCAGGGGATTGTCCCCTTCTGTCAGCTGCTGATACCAACAGGAAGCATGATTCCAGACAAAAATCCAGTGTGGTTTTGAATTTAGCGTGACTATTAGGAGAACATTAAGTCAAATTGATCAGGGAAAGCCTACTGAGATTTGGAGAGCAGAGGTGTGAAGGAACTAGAGATGTTGAACTTCTGCTGCGGTACGAATTGCTTTTAAGATACCTGGAGTGTCATGACCAATACTGTGTCTTTGACACAGCGCTGCTTTTGCCTTGCACAGTAGATTTTATGAATTAAGATTATGTGTCTTGAGTAAAAAAAAAAAAAAAAAGCGCCTTGATAAAACTTGTCAAAACTGAATCTTAATTAGCTTATCTATCGAGCATACTTCCACCAATAGTAAGTGGGCCTTTTCCTATGGGAGATTAATTTACTTAGACTTGTTAATTCAGTACAAAGATGTCCGGGTTAAAGATTGCTGAATGAAATTAAAAGCTATGCCTGGAAAACTGAAGTCAGCAGCACCACTGCGAGTGTTACACCACTAAGCGATGAAAGACTTACGGCCATTATTTGTAATTTTTTGGCATATCAACATTATTAAATTGTTTGAATCCCTTTCTTACAGATGCCAGAACTTCAGAAAATAGCATAATACTAAAAACTTTTGCTTTCAGAGGAAAATGCTTGTTCCTTTGTTGCTGTTACTTAAAGCCTCATCTTGCCTCATTGCCATATATTCAGTCCTTTTGAGCTGATGGAACTTTGCCTATTCCTTTCACTCTCAAAAAAAGAAAGATGCATGTCAGAAATGGGGCTGAAGTTTGGTGGACTGAAATTAATGGTGTCATAGATGCTTAAAGTACTAGAAAGTGCATTTTTTTCTTTTCTTTTCCCCATATGTTTTTGTAGAACAGATAAATAAAGGAGGACATTATTTATTGTGGTTTTTTTCTTTTGAGGCATGGATATTTAATAAATGGAGAACTGGACAAAGGATTCCTGTTAGTAGATGTAATCTAAATTTATATGGTAAATGTGGGCTAAACCAGGTGAGGTAAATGGGATATAAGTTTCTGCGTTTTGTTTTTTTTAATACGTTTTCATTTGTAATTTTGAAGGTGACAGTTACACATGGGAGCATTCTGTCTTCTGGAGTTCTGTAGTTTAGTTTTTGCAGTGCCAAAAATATCTGAAGGTGAAAAGATCCCATTATTATGAAAAACTTACATGCAATTTAAATCTAATTTCTAAATTACAGGGAGGTATAAGAGAAAGCTGTATTTTAATGTTAAAAACTGTTGTACTACTTCTGGTTGCCAGCTCCATTTAGGACTGAATTTCATTAATGGGATATATAGCTATATCTATATAGAGAGACATAAAAGTGAAGCAGGAGTTACAGGATATCTCAGTAGCAGTTCAGTTACAGAATTTTTCCAAGTCTTTTTCAGGCTTTTCAGTTTCATGCATATACTTCCAGTGTCTGTCTGCTTAGTTGGTTTTCCTGTGTTCTAAACACAGACATTTGCTTAACTCATCTCATCTAAAAATAAAGGGATGAGTCCTTCATATGAAACAGATTAGCACGATCACAGACTTACAGAATCTGGAAAAATTAGTTACGTGCTGCCTCTATTTTGTATAAACAGCTGTGTTGCATGGATGTTATTAATAATAGTGTTTGGATGGGGTGCAATGTATTTTAATGTTGCATTACAGTATAAAAGCTTTCTCTCCTTCCTCTGAGAAATCAAATACCAGAGTAAAGTCAAAGGTAGCAGTTCAGGGAGGGGAGGGCTTGGAAAGTTTTGGTAATGTAGAGAGATTGCATACCAATTTGGATTTAAGTTTAGATCTGAAATAGGAGAAAGCGGTTGCTTGTCACCTGATAAGAAGGTGCTGTCTTCCTCAATTGGGAGCAGTATGGTATGAGAGACAGGCTGATGTGAGACTGTAATCGCACAAGGAGGGAGCATGGCGGAAGGGTCAAAGTATTTTTTCTGCTCTTGGATATGGAGGCAAAGAAATTTGGCTGAGCTGCTTAAGGTGATAGCGTATCCTGACATGTGATCTGGAAAGCCTATACGAATTCAGGGAGCAGCCAAGTAAAAAAAGTCTCAGTTTTCAATGGAAAGTGCACACTCTCTGAACTACAGTGCATCATTTTTGAGCTAGGGCATTTTGATCAGTTCTATCTAATTGCATTATTCCCTACAATTCCAAGAACAATTTTGTTATGAGCTGTGAGTGCCTTGGGCAGCTGCCTTTGCTTTGGTGACCTCCTGGTTGCAAGAGAGGGATTGTTGAGCAGTTTTTGTTTGCTCTGTGTCCTGCTTTCTCCCCAGGCTATGGGAAGCCAGGCAGAGGAAGAGTGGGGCTTGTTAGGCTTTGCTTACATTCATGAGTGCATGAGAAAAGTTTTCTCCCTTTCCCGGTATAGCCGACTAGGGGAGGAAAAAGAGAATAGGGCTGATTCTGGTCCAGTGCAAGTAGAGGTAATATTTAAATGATATCAAATGGTAATTGCCATAGACAAAGAAACCAGAATAGCTCTTAAATGTATTTCAGACAGCTCTAATCAAAATATCTGTGTATCTACTGGGTAGGTACTAGGTACTCTGTTGACAGACATACAGCGTGAAACAAGATGAATAAAGGCCATTTAGTTGTACTTCTACTCGATTGCAGCCATCGTCATCTCTTTGCTTTAAAGCACCTAAAATAATCCCTTTCAAACTGAAACAATAAAAAATACTTGTGAAGAACGAGGTTTTCTACTGTGTCAGACCCAGCTACCCGAAGTTATTTGCCTTTTTCCCCATGATGATTCCTGTGTGTAATGAGAAACTGTTCCATTAACAGCTCTGTTAACCCAGTTATAATACTGGGCGATTCAGGGTTTAAGATTAGGTTAAAAGTTCGTGAGGTTTCTCAAATAACTGACATGAATCCCTGGGCTTTCTGTGGACTGTATTATTATGACAATGAACCTGAAAACACTGGAAAAACAAATGTGTAAAAACAACCTGGAATGCTTAAAAAAAAAAAAGAAGGAAGGAAGTAGTATCTGCCCCGAGCCGCAGTTGTCATAAAGAGTTAACATTTGGGGGACGTGCACTGAGCCACTGTCACTGCGTCTGAGGTAAAATGTGGCAGTTATTTGACAGTGCAGAGAGAGGCTTCACAACAGCTCAGGCCAATAATAACATCTGCAGTTAATAACACTCCTCCCCGCAGTGGGTGTGCCGAGAAATCTGTCACGGTGGCAGAGGACAGCGGGACCATGCCCCCCAGCGCTGGGCGGAAGCAGTGATTTAACGCTGGACGCCAAGGAAGAGCGCTGGTCGTGCTTCATCCTGGTGGGTGGCAGGGTGTGTTTCGAAGTCGTGTAACTAGGTTACGGTCCCAGCATAGGCTGGCTTTTGCTGGCCTGCGTTGTGCCATCCAAGTGTGGAACATCCAGAAGGAGTTTGAGACGCCTCCCAGGTGTTCGCTGAAAGCAGGGTGTGCTGCCAGGACATCTGTATGGCTTGCTATGCTTCTGACCTCTGTGGTGGTCTGAGTTGCCTGCAGAGTTAAAGTCTGGAAATGTGGAAAAGGTAAGGGAGCGGGAAGAACACCAAGGTAGTGCTGTGTGCACTTTGTCTGTTTTGGAGGCTGACGAAATGAGTTCCAGTCATAAGAAAGGCAGCCGGTGGACAAATCAGGTGGTGGCATGAGTGCTTCTGCTGATCTGTCTTGGTTCAGATCCTGGGAATTTTATTTACAAACAGAATTTAGATTGTAAGCAACTTTTGAAGCACTATCAGTTTTGTGAAGGAGGGGCCTTGCGTCAGTTCTTACCTTGGTTCTGTGCGCAGTGTGCTGCTTTGACTGCAGCAGTGTTACTTTAAAGTCACTAAAAGTAAAAATAATAAAAGAATAATCAGTGAGTCATCAGCTACACCTTACAAGAATTAGAAGGCCTATAAAGCAGATAGGATTCTGCATCTATCTTCTGATGACTAATAAGCCATGGCTTGAGATTGGCCACCACAATCTGGGACTGACAAACATCAGTGGTGTTCACATGTAATTTTGGTGTCAGCCATTCCTGTTTTGACTGATCAAAACAAAGCACGGGTTTTTATTTGCAGAGTTCAGTAAAGAAAAAAATCCAGTTCTTCTAGTGAAATTTCCATGTTTTAAGCTCACTGTTGCTGAGTCTCATGTGAGATTCAGCAATGATCACAGAAAGTCTTTGAACAAGCTTTCTTTGTGCCCTGTCATTTCTGGCTTCACAGTTAATAATAAAAAAAGGCATTGATCCTGAAAAAAGTTGATGAGCTAAGTAGCAAAGCTATGGACAAGATTTTATCTCTGCATATTTTTGTTACTGATAAAATGAATTAAATACAAGAATTGCCTAAAATGTATGAACTGTAATTGTGCCAATGGGTTTTAGGCTGTAGCTTGAGGAATTCATCATTCAGATTTCTAAGTTCATAACTTCACCTCAGGCAACGAGTGGAAAGCCGAGTCTGAACTAAAAAGGTCAAGAGTTGCTTTTCAAAGGGAGGTAAAAAAATTAGAAGACGGAGCACAAGCCTGTTGGGCACTTTCATAATTTCTGGCTTTTGATTGAAATGGAATGCCTCACACAGTGTAAGTAAATAGGCTAAGTTTTTTGATTTGGATTTGCCCTAAAACGTACTTGTTTTGTCAGGAATTCTCATATCTATCTAACAGGTGATAGTGATCATGTCGTAGAAAGAAATGAAGTATGAATGCGTCAGATGTATTTTTAAGTGTTCTCAGCTGTTGAAAAGATTATTTCCCATAATGACTTCAATGATGCTGAGTTCTAGGGAAAAAAAGTGTTCCTTGCATACAAGGGGAGTATAATTTTAAAGTTTCAGGGGCGTACCAAAGCTAATTGAGTTGTCCCGATTTTGGATCCTGGGCTTTACTTCTCTTGCAAGAGGTGGAGCCGTAGGTCTTAAGCGAGGAGGCTAACGTGGAGGTAGCCCGAGCCACTGTGTGTTTGTAACCTTGTCCGCACTCTCTTGTTCGCTTCTGATTTCATGAAACTCGCAACAACTGTAACATCATCCACGTGTTGGTGGGTTTTCCGCATGCAGATGCTAGTCAAAAGTTATTTTTTCAGGGGATACAGTCAGGCAGAGCATGATTTCCTTATACATTGATGGAAAAGGCAAGTCTCTTGTATTCAAGTCTTTAGCGTATTTGTTCTTTAGGCTTCACGGTGCTACGAGTAAAGACACCTGCCCCTGTACTAGGAAAAGGTGGTTGGTTGACGCTGGCCTTGTCCAAAACTTACACCTTTGTAAGGGGGTGGACGTAGCACTGGGGAAGAAACTGGGATCTTCCTAGCCCTGCCCTGCAAGGTAACTTTTGTCAGTGAAATACTTAAGAAATTCAGGAGCTGTCGCCAAGGGAGGTACGGCTGAGCGTTGCCGCACGCGGCGAGCAAGGTGTCCTGCAGGTGCCGCCTTTCACAGAGCAGTTGCAGATTATCTGCTTCCAGTTTATCTGGCGCAAGCCGTGCGTGTCGCTGGCAGTAGGATCCTTTGCCCTCCTCCTGCTTCCCACCGGGAAGATCTTTGTTTTGGTTAATGTGCGATTCCTCGCCCGCCCAGCTGCGAAGGCCACGCTGCCCGGCGCGGCGCTGTGGCCAGGAGTCGGGGTTTTTGCGCGGATCGGCGGGGACCTGAGCCAATGGGTGAGCAGCGGACGGGAGGAGAGTTGCTCGTCGCAGCCAATGGGGCCCCGAGGAGCTGCGGAGGGGGTCGGGGGGGTGGGACTTGCGGGAACGGCGGGGG
>VZSC01016068.1:27202-38411 GCA_013398225.1 Steatornis caripensis | reverse complement strand
CGGTAACGGCTGGCGCGTGGCTGCGCGGGCGCCCGCAGCCCGCCGGGGAGCCCTGCCCCGCCGTGAGGCGAGAGGGCCGAGCCGCCGGTCAGCGGCTGGGCCGTGGTTGCAGCTGCTGGGCCCGAGGCCCTTGCCGTGCTCCCTGTGGGCTTTCCCGGGGACATAGATTTGTGAAAACGCTGGATCCAGAAAGCGCGCTTTGAAGCTGGGGCTTTTGGTGGTGCTTTCTCCATGTTACCTTTGCCAGCACACCTGGCACCTGGGAGTCTGGGTCTCGCCTGAACCGGCAGTGGAGCCCTGGTTACGTGCCGAAGTGTGCCGGGGCTCACGAGGCTCCTCAAACGAGAGATTCAGATCATATAGTTCAGAGGCTGCTGCATCTTGTAGACTCTGACCTAAAGACTGATAACAGTATGTCTTCTGTGAAATCGTATTGCGTAAACTAGTCCCTTGGAGCTGGATCAATTAACTAACAGGTAGAATGGTCTTTTAGGATCTTGCGGCCTCATGTGTAAGTTCCATTGTATGCAAAGCAGGATGTCTAGCCGAAACTAACGGATGTTCAAGATGTAGAATGGGGTGTGGGTAACAATCATTTACCAAAGTCAACACAATTGCCAAATCTTTAAGCTTGCATGGGCATTTACTTACTACACATGCCCTAAAGGCTGCAAGAATGAAGAGTTCATGAAGCGGTCACCTGATGAAGAGCACTGGATGAAGTCGAAGGACCACCAGAGACCCCCAGAGTGACTGAAGTACATAAAGGTGGACATTAGATGACAGCATGGGACTATGAAATAACTAGTAAATATGTGACCAATTCTAAGAATAGGAGGAGTTAAGACAATGATTTCTCAAGAATACAATGAATATGTATGTACTCAGTAAATACAAGGAACCTGATTGTGAATAGTTGTGGGAGCATTCACGGACGAGAATCCCCAATGCTACCCTGGCGCCGCTAATAAAGAATACCTGCTCAACAGTGCTCTGTGCTCTTGAGTCACTTGCTTTGCTTCAGACTCCCACACAGGACTTGTGGTAGTTGCAGCCTTTGAAGAGATCCCAGAGCTGGATCAAACCTGCTTCGGCATTATGTCTATATGAACTGAGTACAGGTCCTTTCTCTTCTATTTCTTTTTGCATGTATTAGTATGGTCAGACAACAGCTTTGTTGGTCATGCTGTGTATAAACAGCCACTGTGAAAGAAAGCCCAGAGACTCCCAAATCACAGGTAGCACTGGGGAAAACTGATGACATGAACAACCTTCAGTGGGTCCATCTAGCATGGTACTGTCATCAAATGCCAGCCATGAGCTAGGAAAGTAAAAACAACGCAAATACAAAATGATAACGATGTGAAAACTGCTTCCCAACCAATGCACCATGTCCAGTCTTGTATCTTCTAGGTTGATATTTACATCACTAAATCATTTCAGCTGTTCCAGATGCTATGAAATATATAACTATGCTATAACTATGAAAGAGGAACTATGCTATAACTATGAAAGAGGAACATTTGGACACAATCTGTTCTTTGCTAGAACAGGATCTGGGAAATTGTTTTGTAAGCCTAAAAAACTGTATGCTTCCCTCCAACTTAGTTCACACATGCCATGTGTGATCCTCACTGATCAATAAGGTGCCTGAGAGGAAAATGCTGGATTGATCCTGGCATTTGCCAAGCAGTAGCACTTTTCTTCTCTAGTAGAAAAAATAGGAAGTCTGTAGTTCACTTATTTTTGAGGCCTTTTGAATACCATTTTCATCTGAAAATAGTTATGTTAATAAAAAGATATACAGTAATGTAATAATTATATGCATATAAAATGCTTTTTATATAAATAATGAAATTTTAAACTGAATAATACCTCACTTGATATGGAAGCAAAAATTTATTTTTTCTTTTTTAAAGTTAAAATAACGCACATTCAGAATTCAGGCCATTTTAAATTTGACTCAATAGGATTTTTTATAAGTATTTACCATTGCATATTTATATTATACAATCAGGGTCTTCCTTTACTAATCAACCTCAAAGTAGCTGGTAGTAGAATCCACTTATTTTGTTTCCATGGAGTGGTCAATGCCATGTAGAAATAAGCTTCGGTTCGTGGCAAAACCGGCCTGCAAGTGTACCAAAGAAAACCCGATTAAGACAGTGGTGTTTTTATGTAACTGGGTTGTACAGAAAAAATGTTGTTTCACATGCTGGTTTACCTCAAGTTATGTGAGAATAAGGGCTTGTTTTTATTTTGCTAAACTTTGTAATGCTATCTTGACGTAGAACTACATATATCGTATAACTATATAAACAAGTATTGTAAATACATTCTTCGTGCATGTGTTTATAGATGAATAATCAGTTAAAATCAACTTTTAAATGATCAATTTCTGTTTGGTTCTATATGAAGCTTCAAGGTTAGAAGACATGCAAACCATCTGAGCTAATACTCAAGCAAAGTCTGAAGGCACACAAAAAGGAGTGCCAGGTAAGCGCTTTTTTAACTGCATCTTCTGAAAATATTTGTGCTTGAACTGCAGAACTTGAAAAGAGTGGATTTGTCAAATGTATCTTACAACGCAAAATGAAAGAGGAAAAAAACCTCATTGAAATAGTGTGAAATTGAATGCACAGCTTCTCAGGACTCTATGTGTCAGTCTGCTGGTTGTGGGAAGTCCTGGCATCCAAGATCCTGCAGAAGTCTGACATTTCATAACTAGTTAATTTTTCCTAAAAAAAACCCTAAATTAAAGTGTTATAGTGTTGTTCTCAGAGGAAAAAAGCTTCCTTGTATCCCTCTCTGTTTGTACCAACAAAGTAATTCACAACTAGAGAGAGTTTTTGAACTGTCATTTAGGAAGGATTCAACTGGTATACAGTTGGACCTAGTCATCTGAACTGTTAGGCACCTATCCTGCAGACTGATGAATCAGAGATGTCATTGGTGGTGGAGAATGACAGAAAAATAAATGTCTCAAATGCACAGATATATGTTAAGGAAAAAGATTAGATATACCAACAAAATTATTCGCTCTACTGATACATGTTAGAGTCTTGTGGTGTCCAAACTCTGCTGGCATTACAGAAAACAAAACGGTGATAACTTTATCATTTACAGCTGAAAGTATGGAAGGATATCTTTTTTAAATTTATTAGAGGGCTGGTATCATGACTTATGGGAAAAATATTCATGGAATTATTTAATGCTAACTCAGTCATACACGTGCCTTATAAAAAGTCAAATTTGGAAATATGCACAAGTTTTGAAAATAGTAGTACAGTTGTATTTCAAGTTGTCTTTGAGGTCAGCTCAGTGGGAATTCATTTTTGCAGGCAGCTTTATTAGTACAGGATAGTATGTGGCTGTTTGTTTCATTACTGTATGAGTTTAAAATCTGATACAGATGCAAAAAACATTAAAACTTTTGCAATAATGAGTAATGGTTTCAGTCTCTTGATACTGACAAATTTAGTATCTGCCACTGTTTGGAGTGGGAATACTGCCAGTGGAGGTCTAGTTTTATGAGAGAAGTTTGGTTTAATAATCAGCATTGTTTTGGTTTGCTTTATGTAGGAGACTAGTTCTTTGTGGATACAGTTTCATCTTCCTCTACTGTGTTGAAAAAAAGCTATAAAATACGCATAGAAGCCAACATTATTTTTATTTTGCTGTGAAAATGTAATTGAAACATAACTGGGTATAATCTGCTGCTAGGAACTGGGATTCTGTTAAGAAGTTGGGGTTTTTCTTCTTTACATCAAAGTACTGGATTTTGATCCCATTTAATTTTGGGAAATTAAAATAAATTTCAAAATAACACAGTATTGTTTGCTTGGTTGGAAGACTTAAAATTCTGGATTCCCGTGGTGCTGGAGGAGTGGTTTAAGTGTTTGGTGTTAACTGAGTGCCCCATGGTTTATTACAGCTATGTATTACATGTTTATAAATACCTTCAGAACTGTAAAATAGTAAGCGAGGCAACTGGCCATCTAGGCTAGTAATGGAAGGATTGATATTAGGTAGGTATAAAAGGAGGAGGAGTGATATAAAAACAAGACACTGTAAAGAACAAGAAACAACCAGGACTTAGCAAGTACACGCACATACCAAAAAAACCCCCAAATCAACCCTTCTGGAAGTTACAACAGAGCTTCATTGGAGCCTGTTGTACGTTCAACCCCTGCCATACGTTGCCTGGGCAGATTCTGCGACCCGATTATTCCAGTGGCGTGCTGGACCTTGCCCCGCTGAAGCCAATATGGAAGTGGTCCTACATTAACCTAGTCGCAAAACTGGTACCTAACATTATGTTGGAGATCTAGGTGCTGCTGGGAGAGACAATGTCCTCAGCAGAAGCGTCGCTTTATTTGAAGCATTAAAAACTTCATAGATACAAGGGCAGGGGAGCGGGGAGTTTGCTTTTTGCGTGTGTTATACCTGAAGAGTTTGTCAGTATTTGGAAAGCTGCTTTTCACTAGTGATTAACAGTGATTACTGTTATTAGTGTTTGAATCTCTGAAGTAATTTAGTGTTGAATAATGTAAGATAGTGAGATTTATCTAGTAGGATCGAACACTGTATACTCTATGTTTGTGGTGTGTGCTTATTTATGTGGTGTGTATTGTGCCAGATAAGACAGGATGCTGAATAATTCTTTGAGGACAGTAACAGGAGGTCTTTTTGCTCACTTGTCTGAAGCTGACTTTCCAGGATTATAGCTAAAATGCTCTTAACGTGGGCTGAGAACTACAAACCGTGTTCTGGCTACCTTTTTACATTATTGAGTTTTTAGAGCAGCACAACGCTTTCTTGTTGCATGAAACTGCAGCTGGGAGATCTCTTAAAGTTATGAAACATTTATTTGAGCTTTACTGAAAAATGCAAGTTTTTGCTTCCGATGAATCAGACTTCTTGGGCAGAAGGAGGCATTGAAATAAGTTACCTTTTAATATAGATGGCTTAGGAACTTCCTTTGGGATTAATTTTTTTCTCTGTTTTGTTTTTTGTTCCAAAATTGTCATCATAGAACATGGAGAAAAAAGCAGAGACTTGTTTGCTGTATTTTGTCTGAGTGTCTGGAGAATATTCTGGTTTTTGTTCTGCAAATGCAATCCTGAATGAATTCTGAATATATTCTATCAATCAGAGCTGTTTTACGTACACAAATGAGTTTGCATTTTTGTGTTTTATGATGCTGTTTCTAATATAGAATATTACTTTGTGTTCACAGCAGGAGCTAAAACCAAATCTTGAATCTCAGCAAGACTCCTGTGAATCAGAAATTTTCATTGCTGTGTCATGAGATTGAACAATACATCAAATACCAGTTCAAGACAGGTACTATTTTCATGTCTGTATGCCCTCCTGTTTAAGGTACTGTTATCTGCTAGACTGCAGTGAATGTAAATTATACATTCCTGTTTCCGTTCCCATGCAAATTACACAGCTTTGTGATGGGATCCTCTGTGGGGTGGAGCTTTGAGATAGATTTCCTTGGACCTCTACTTACAGGGAGCTCCCTAAAGAACAGAAGGACTTTTCAATTTACAGAACAAAATGGAGCAACTTAACAAGGACAGAATCAAAGTTAAGGCAAAACAGATAAAGACGTCATAAATCCTATGCATTCCTCTGGTGTAGGTGTCAGCTTTGTGTCAGCATGGTTCAGGCTTCCGTTTGTTTTTTACACTTGGTTTCCATGCTGCCTGGGTTTCACCCTCTCTAGCCTGTAGGATGTGTCTCTTTGCTGCTCGTGTGCTGTCGTGGTACCTGTCTGCTCTTCTCCAAGGAGTCTGTCATCTTTACAACACCCTTTCTCATCTTGAATGGTAGAATTTGAAATTTAGATAAACGTAGATAATTGTAAAAGACCGTTGTACTTATTTTTTCTGGTCAGTTTCTTCACAGTGTATTTTGTAAAGACTTTTACTGAGGAGTTTTCGAGTGGTTTGTCGAATTTTCATCTTCCATTTAAATTGAGTTTACTATGGTAGAGCAGAGATGACTGTTAAAAGTAAGGTTCTGTTTTCCCTCCCCTTGAAGTATGAAGGAGTATAAAACATCCCTGGCCTTTTTGGTTTATTTGCATCAGGCTCTTAATTACTATCTTTATTGCCTCTTACAGGTATGTGTGAAACTTGTCTGCCTTTTGATCTTAAACTACGAAACCTACTGTGTTAAAGGTCCTCATCATTTAAAATTCCCCTCTGCTGTTTTCTTTGTAGCCATTCCTCATTTGTTCCTAATAATTGCTATGAAAAACTCTTCTCTTGTCTCTTTAGCTCATGAGATGCAAAACAGATAGCTTTTCATGACTTTGACAGCTAAGGAATGTCATTTAACTGTTGAAACAAGGTTTGCCTTTTAAATTATTCCATCTACTACAAACCTCCACTGAAAACAGGACTGCAAAGTTGTTCCACTGCACCTTTTTCTTGTTTCTGCTTCCACCTGCTTTCCTTTCATGAGCAGATTTGTAAGAAGCCTTGACAGAGGCTGCACTTTTATGCTTTGCTTGCACTGATGGAAATTCTTGATTGATCATGAAGCTTTTACAAATCCTTTTTTGTTATCATTTCTTGAAGGAATTTAGCCTTTCTGCATGGTCTGTCTGCTATGCCCTCTCCTTTGCCAAAAGCCATGGGCTAATTTCAAACCAAACTTGAAAAAGCAGAGTTTTCAGGCTTTTTTTTCATTTATTTTTAAAAAAATGTGGATAACTGGGTGAAGAAATCCCAACTGAGTGCTTCCCACTGCAGAGCAGCAGACAGAACACCTATGAACCTTCCATTATGCTCCAGCTGGTCGGGCATTTTGGAGACAAAAGACAGAAGGTTGCATTTCACTTCTTTTGGATTAGTAGTAACACAGTGCAGCAAGCTCAGCTCTTCTCCCATAGGGAGGTATTTTAGCAAATAATTTTTCCTCTACTGTACAAGCGCTAGGCACCTTGGTAGTAAGAAAGTTGGCATAACTTCTCCATTTAGACAAAAAAAAATGCATGCATTTCCTTGTGACCAGGCTTCAGTGACATGAGTATAAAGAATAAAAGGTTACAGATGCACAAGGGAGGATTTAGAATTTCTTCAACACATGAAACATCATTCCCAGCATAGATATTTTAGGTGAGCTTATTCACACGTTATGCTAAAGATGAGGAATGCCAGGCAATGTTCCCCATCCCACCCCCCCCAGCCCCACCCCACCCCACCCCAAAACAGGAGCAAGACATGAGAAACTGTTCCATGCTTCTGCATACCTCATCAGAAATCAGATTCTAATCTTGGATATCCTTTCAGCAGGGAGGCAGCTGCTCACCTGAATTGCAGGTGACTTTATTGGATGATCCAGTCCCTTCCTATGCCACGTTCACAGCCTGGTGGTTGTAAACTGTGTGACGCATACCTACAAAATTCAGGTTACGGTGGGGTAGTTTTTGTGTGGAAAATCTCCTGTTTAGTGAATGAAGTATTTTGCCTGTGAAAGGACATTAGCTCCTAACATGTAAGATACCAAGATCTAGTATGTACAAAATACTCCTTCCACAGGGAATTTCTCTTCTACAGGGGGAACTAATACCTGTACTTATATTGTGTACAGGAGGCAATGGCACTTCTACCAGTACAGCACAAAAAGATGCAATAACTTGTAGAAACGGTAAGAAAGTAATTCCTAGTGCACGGGAGGCAGTATAAGATGAATGCCGGAAGTTGCTTTTTTCCTTCATGTGAACTGAAGTCATTATCGGTGCAAGAACTTCAACTTTTTATCGGTAGTGGTTTTTAATACTGCTGAAGCTTTTTGTGGGAGCAAAGGAAACATTTTCCATGATGCCTTGAGTCAGTGTATGGCAGTGCCGAGTGGCTGTTTTGGTGCTGGAAGGTGACCGGGCAGTGAGGCGCAGTCCTCCCTCAGCCCTTGCATTCCTTGTGTCTGGAGACACTGCAGCAGGATTCTGGCAGCTTCCAGGCACAGAAAGTGGGTCCCTACTAACTGTGGAAGAAAAACAAGCCACAGTAGTAGTGGACAGTCGTGCTGCTGGGCATCCTACTTGCTGGGTGAGACACTAAAACAAAGTCTGATCATTTTTCCTTACAAAAGCTTTCACTTCAGTACCAAATCCTACTTTTTTGGTAATTTCTCCTAATAATAACTACAGCATTTAAACACGTAAGTGGTGTGGTCTACTTCAGAGGTATAGAGCACTGTTGTCAGTAACAAGGCTGCTTTTGTTTTTTTTTGATGCAGGGAAAAAAATCTTCACACAATTGCTGAAGGTACAGCAGTACAGACCGTATCTTTGAATCTACTTTTGAAAGGTTATGAAGTAAACCTATCGAATGGTTTGAGATAGGCCTATTTCTGTGACTTCTGAAGGACTATTTTAATTAATCATCCATGCCTTTATATCAGCTATTCTAACTGTGTATCAGATGTTTGATATGTAAAGCGTGGATTCTTTTTTTACTAATACCATTAAGCTTTTTTCTCCTTTGTACTAGACTAGTCTAACATGAAGGAGCCTTCCTGAGCAGAATGGGTTCTGGCACTCAGCCCGTTGTCCCCAAAAGCTGGTTTTGGAGACCTAAAATCTTGTGAAGCTTCAGCACATTCAGGAGCAAGGCAAGTGAACTGCAGGCACTCCGAAAATAATGTAAGACTTTATAATAGTCTGTAAATAATTTTTATGTATTGTGACATTGTATTAGTGTGAAACCTGACCTGTAGACTTTCACTTTCCCCTTCAATTTAATCCTGACTGTTTTGGACTCTGTCTTGCTTAAAGCCACATACAAAGGTAAAAAAGCTAAAAGAATCACATTATTTAATTTTGGTTTTAGGTAGACCATGATTCTACTGTAATTTGACCATAGAGTTGTTTGTGTAGTCACTCTAGGTGAAGTTCAGCATGCAGACAGCACACTTCAAAGCTGTTCTAGTTGTCTGCCATTTCTTTATTCTTTATACTCTTCCTATACTCATGTCACTGAAGCCTGGTCACAAGGAAATGCATGCATTTGTTTTTTGTCTAAGGGAAGAAGTTATGCTAACTTTCTTACTACCAGTGAATGTAGGTAGGAGTCTTCTTCCAGTTTCATGTGCAGTAACTGTCATTACATGTGCACAAAATAAAAGGTGTTTCTTTTCCTTTTGAGACGCAGCGGAGACAGCTGTTGGTGTGAACTTCTGGCTGTGCTGAAAACTGGCACCAGTCTCCAGTTTTATATGCCTTTTTTACATCAGAATTGGTTACTGATCATGTGGTTTCATAAAAGTGATAGCTGTGCATCTCTTGAAGTTGAACCATGGTATATTTGATCACACTATTAATAATTGTTATGAGACTTACCTATAGAAAAGTTTGGACAACTTCCAAAGCTGACTTTCTCTGGAATAGCATGTACCGTAACAATTCCTCAGCGCTAGTCTCCTCACAAGTCGGCATTGCCCATTTGAAGAATGTGCATTTTACTGAAGTTTTAATGCTAAGAGGCATCTGAAGTGTCTAGCAGCATCACAGGGGTCTCTCTCTTCCAGCTTGCAGACCTCTGCACACTCACAGTACAGGAGGAGAAGAGTTTACTGTGAGCTTAAGTGCATTCTGTTTTCATCAATATAAAACAGTACAAATGTTGAATGCTTATTCTTATGAAGGACAAATTTCATTCACTTACATGAAATGCTTTACTTTTTCAGGAACTTTTCTTCCTAGAAATAATGTGCTATTTGTGTAGTGAACAGAATAGTCGGCCTACTAATTTAGCACTTCTCATGATCCTTTTGCTCTACAGCATTTGTGGGAAAGTAATAAAAAAATTGTATGTATGGCAGGAGACTTTTATGCACACTAAGATGTGTAAAACCATGGTGATTTTGGCTCCTGAAACATTTTCAGAAAGCCAGATATGGTTTTGTTTCTTTTTTTTTCCCCCTACCCTCCATCATGCAACATGTGGAAAACCTTAAACATGAAGGTGAGACAGCCAAGGTGAAGTAGCAGTATTTCAGGTAAGTTGTGTTTCATGCAGAATGTATGTTTAACACTATGCAGAGACAGCTAAAGAAACAGCCAAGTGCTCTGCCTTGCACAGATGGCTATCCCACTTGACAACAGTCGCTCTAGACACTGCTTAACTAAAGCAGGGATGCTTTCACACATGCTGGTGTTCATTTTCTGAAGACAAGTCTGCTTGTAATGTTAAAAGAATGTTTCACTTTGACAAGCACAGAATTAAGCCAACCTTCTACTTGCAAAAGAAGAGTAATTATGATTTCCTTATTTCAGGGATGGCAGTGCTAGAATTGAGATAAAGGTGGAGAATGCTTTGAAAGCAAAGTAGCTTTTTCTCACTAATTACTTGGAAAACAGCCATGGGCTAGTTGAAGAATAAACTACCAGCCCCTCTACCTCTAGAGGTGGGGTGCTGACTGCGGGCTGGGGGGATTGGATTGTCTCTGCATCTAAGCAATGGGTTATACTGGACAGGAGCCTGACTGTCTCATTACACTAACAGAGGTCAGCTGCCTGTGCTGTGCCTTACTTACTTAGCCTCTCTTCACACAGGACTTGAGAGTCAGCACTCTGCCAGCAGCAGGTAACTCCAGGGAAGCTCCCTCCTGTAAATACCACTTGCCCCTGCAGCAAACTTCAGGCAGGAGAAGGGCTCTGGTAAGTGTTCTTTTACTACTTCTAATGCTTGGTGGGACCAACCAATCCTATGTGGGTGGTGGGTACGTATACTACTGCGAGGAAGTGGGACACTATCCCTCTTGGAGGCAGGACATACCACATACTATAATAGGCATTAACTCATCAATAACCTTTGCATTTCCAAGATAGACGTGAATCAGGTATAAGGCAGGTGTTAAATACAAACCTACTGAGTAATACATATGTACAATTTATTTAAAATACTTTAACATACATATAAAAATCCCTCACTATTTATACAGTCTAAGTTCTAGCCAACATATACAAATACTGAGCAACTACAATACATGCTGAGGTAAGAACATACATTCTGGGAGAATACTCAAGCTGAACAAGATTGAAATACATTTTATATCCATACATCTTCACATGTGAGAGAGAGAGAGAGACCCATTAAATGTACCTCTGCTTGCATTGTGCACAGAAGAATGCTAATCTTAAGTAAGTGTATCATAGAATAGTTTGGGTTGGAAGGGACCTTCAAGATCA
>VZSC01016068.1:0-26652 GCA_013398225.1 Steatornis caripensis | reverse complement strand
TTGTTGAACTTCATGGGGTTTGCATGGGCCCACCTCTCAAGCCTGTCAAGGTCCCTCTGGATGGCTTCCCTTCCCTCCAGCTTGTCAACAACTGCACCACACAGCTTGGTCTCATCTGCAAACTTGCTGAGGGTGCACCGAATTCCACTTTCTGGGTCGCTGGCAAATATGTTAAAACAGCACCCATCCCAATACTGACACCCGAGGAACACCACTCATCACTGGTCCCCACTTGGACATAGAGTGTGATCATCCAGCCCATTCCTTATCCAGCGAGTGGTCCATCCATCAAGCCCATGCCTCTCCAATTTAGAGACAAGGCTGTTATGCAGGACAGTGTCAAACTGTTTGCACAAGTCAGGTAGATGACATCAGTTGCTCTTGCCTTGTCCATCAACGCTGTAACCTCCTTGTAGAAAGCCACCAAATTTGTCAGGCATGATTTGCCCTTAGTGAAGCCATGCTGGCTTTCACCAATCGCCTCCTAAGTCGGTCAGTCATGCAACTTACATTTGGGAATCAATGTTTAACAGGACATAGCATACGTTTTAAACCAAACCATTACATACTTGAACTTAACTTCTTAGCCCTAGCATGTTCAAAACTGAAAGTAGGGAGCAAAGCTTGGGACCAGCTTCTTTCAGAAAAGAGACTTACAGTCTTAAAAAAACAACCCTTCCAGTCAACAGGTCATCCTGCTTAGATAATGAAACTGCATTACAGTTGCTTAAAAAATAACCCACTGTAGAGAAACTGTTTAATTCTTATACCATCTTGGCCTACAGTATACCCACAGTTCTGCCATACCTGGCCTACAGTAAAAATTAAATCCAAGAGTGTTCATTTTAGTGACTGGAACACATCCATTTATTTTTATGATTGATAGATTAATTTTTCTAAGCCTAAACTGGTACAGTTTGAGAATGCAGAGGTTCCCTAACTTGGCTGGAGTAAATATGTCACATCTTGGTGCAAATAATAACCTCCCACCCCTTTCAAATAAAAGCAGCTCAGAGAATTTAAAGTCATAGTTGCTGCTGACGGGCAAGAACACTTACTTACCTGCTTAAGCAAAACTACAAAGATTGCAGACTAGCTTTATCAAGCAGAAAAAGCTGCAATAACATAAAAATTAAACTACAGACAGGAATTTCTTTTTCATGAATGGGTCTTATATACCCCCTTCCTTGCTTACATTCACATCTAGGCTTAGACACCCCATTCTAAAAAAAACAAAACAAACCCACAAATCCTTCTTAATGAGAATGAGTGATCAAAAAAAACTGTAGAATTGGGCTTTAAGGTAGCACAGAGTATGTAGTAACATATTCTAGATGCTGAACAGGCCACAAGTAGTTTGGGATTACTGAGTTTATATATAGCTCATGTGCAAACGAATTTTCAAGTGATCTGTTAGGATACCGTAATGGTACAAAGACACAGTGGCAGCCCTCTTGAACAGTACTGTAGTTTCGATTTGGATGTTCTCCACCTAGTTTAAGGACACTGGGCAATGAACAAGGCTGATGTGAGTTATAACACAGAAACAAACGGTAACCACTTAAGTCCATAAAACTGGGCTGATGTGCAGGTAGGGGGTTTCACATCTATAAATTAATTCAGCATCCTCCCAACAGTGCTGTTTGCTACAATAAAAATAAAGCATTTTTATTGTGTTGGGTTTTTTTCTACGACTTAGGTTAAAAGCTGTGCTTTGCTTCTAACAAGATAAAAAAAATGGCAAATATGACATCCAAATTGTTTTCATTTTGTGATTACCTACCTAAAACTAGTCCATGTTATCTCAAATAGAAGACTGACGGCAATGTTTTCATTGGAACACTGGAACATTCAAAGGATACGAATTCCATTGAATGCTTCGGAAATGGACACTCTTTGGAACAGCACTGGTTCGCTTGCAAAGGTTTTGGAATCTTTGATACTTCTAACAATCGTAAGAAAAGCCCTAAGGCTAATTTTTTGCAGTTGTGCTAAAACGTACCATATGTGCTAAACGCGTGTATAACACAAACTGTGCACCATTAGAATATTTATGTGCTTCCTTAAGCAGCACTCACAAAAGTATATACATATCCATCTTCGTATATGCTCACATCTCAACACACAACAATACATACTCCATGGGGGCGGGGCAGAGAGAACCTTTCTGAACGCAGTCACCTCGAATACCTGGATGCTTCTTGCACATCAGCTCTCAGGGAAGTCTGAATTAGAGGTAGACGCTGTTCAGAGGAGCTTGCACTTAGTAGGGAAAAATGTAAAAGCAGCTGCCGTGTAGTTTGCTTGTATGGCTTTGGCTTTGTGCCTCCTGGAGCCCTAGGAAGGACCAAGACTGAGTGGCTTAAGGAGATGAGGCAGAAACCAGATTGTACAGACGGCAGATTCTAGTTTTGGAAGGCTAGCAAAAATGGTGGGAAGCTTCTGAGGAACACACAGCTGGTGATTCCTAATCCTGTGAACAAAAGCTGAAATAACACAATTTAGAATCAAAACTATTTTATGCCATGAAGTCAATGGGATTTTTGCTGTCAGTCCTGATGGTCGTTTTTGAAGTCCAAAGCTGTGCAGGCATTTTATAGGGTAAGATGAATTTTAGAAGCTATAGTGCTTACATATATCTTAGAAAGTTTTGAGCTTTGGGTATTGGGGTTGGGTTTTTTTCCCCTCAGATATAGTACCATTAGCAAGAGATTATTGGCTTTCGTACTTTAAACTGTTTCTCCCAATTTGTCATTCAGATCTAGGAATTACTGAAGCTAATCTTGGGGAGTTTCTCATGTCTGACAGACAATTGTACAGTAGGAATAAAAAAGTCCATGGTTTTGCAGAAGACAAGCTGTAACTATATATACAGCTTAAGGAAAGGCAAGATTACTGGTTTCCCAGACCTCCACTATCATATCTTTTGGTTCAACATTATTTAAGACTAACAATATCAAAACAACGTGATTAAAAAATGAAACTGTCAGCTTTACGGAACTGGCTTTTAAAAACAAGCCATCATTTTACCTTACTCGTGAGCTAACTTACTTCATCCTTCCTCCCAGCGGAATGGGCCACACTCTGTGGTACCTGGTACACCAAATTGGCAGTGGCACCTGGCCCTGGCTGCCCCTTTGGTGTATCGTACAGCGCCTGTGCTGATGATGTGCTGTCTGTCCTAGATAAGAGTTTATTGTAAGTTCCCACCAGTGGAGGAGCTTGATTCCCTGCAGCTTTGAAGGTCGAAATGGATGGAATGCTGAGAGGTGTGCTCGGATGACTGGACATGTCCATGATGATTGGAGTTGCATATTCTGGTCCAGTTATAGGTAGTGGTTCAGCATAAGCATGGTAAACTTCTTGTACGGGTGAACTGTAAGGGTCCAAATCGGCATAACTTGCTTCTTTTCCTTCCTCTGGTTTAAAGGTTGATCTCTGATGAAGTGTGCCGACAATTCCCCCTACCAGTGGCTGAGCATACTCTGTGTTGCAAGCCCCAACAAAACAAAATAAAAACACACTTAATGGAAATTTTTGTTACAGTGGCATCACATTAAATACAACCTGTCAATAGTGTCACAGAAATTATTACCCTAGATCAAACCAGTGGTCCATCTCTGCCTGCCACTGCCAATGGCTTTTGAAAAAAAGTAATTTCCACCTAATAGTTAAAAGCCATCGGGATAGCCACACCATCCCAGTTTTTCAGGTTTACGCTTCTTCCCTTGTGAGCTGCAATTTCCCATACTGTAAATCTGCGTCAAAAGAAATTTTTTTTTAAAATAGCCTGCCTGGCTTTGGATAAAAAGTGGTCCTTGGGGCAGAAGGTTTGTCCTCTGGGGGGGGAAGCCTGCATGTGGTCAGCTGGGATGTTTTAGTTCAACAGATAATGTGAGTTACAAAAGCTGGAGGTGAGAAACCTGGCAAGCTGGGCAGAAACAGATAAGCAGCCAGAAAGAGAAGAGTAATTCTGCCTGCTGTGAAGCTGTAATTCCCGCGCGTCTGCGTATTTCTCCCACCAGCATGTAAGCACAGAATGAAAGGCACAGTCAGTCATCTTCCTCTAATGACCGGTTCACCAAGGAAAGGGCATATGCTGTTATCAGTTAAGTCCTTTTCTAGACCAAAAGAATGATTTAATCCACGCAGTCACCTTAGGGAACAAAGTGCCACGCTTCAGATTTGTGCATAAAGATAATGCGGTGAAATTACTTCCAGTGCATGAAAGCATAACCAAAAAAATCCTTCAGCCCTTTTTGGGGTTCAAGAAAAAGTACAGAAACTTTCAGTTACTGCATTACTTTGGGATAGTGTCTATCCACAGCACATCATGTCAATTAATACATACTTTGATGATACTCCAAGAACACATTTGAAAAAGCCTGCATTTTAAGAAATACACTTACCAACGGAACTATTAATTTCTCCTCTGTTCCCCAAAACAAACAGGAAATAATTAAATGTAGTCAAATTCCTGACATTTTTTGGCACGTCATATGTATGCGTATGTGTGTATGTATATTACATGGCCCACAAAAACAATAAAACGTACCTGCAGACTCTGTTTGCAGCGCTGTTGGGACTTCTCTTGGCCTTAGGTGACTAATTTCACTGCTGCTGTAGCGTACGGGAGTTTCTTCATGTTCTGCTGATTTGGTCGGGAAAAACTGCTTCATTCCTTTCCACCAGCCTTCACATGGATTTAAAAAAGAAACACCACACCCAAGACTGCATATATGCTGTGTTTTAAGCTACTGAAATATTTTTACACCACAGCTTGTATCTTGTAGTAGCTGGTAAACAACTCCAGTATCAGTATTTGCATGACGCTAAGCTAACATTTCCTGGCAGACTGAAGATTCCGAGGCGACAGCATTACTCTCACCCAATCAACTTGCCTGAATGCTCCCGCTTCGAACACCTGCAGAACTGCTGCAGTCTAGTGAATCCATCTCTGAATATCCATTAGCAGCAGTGCTGTGGCTACTCATCGCATTAATAAGCTCATAAAATACAACACAGAAAATACTAAAAAGAAGTCAGCTGTGCTTCCAATTTGTAAATCAAATATTTACATAAAATTTTAGACAATCTCAGTTATAACCTAAGAGTGCATTTAATTAATGTGGTTTCTGGCTGTTTATGTCATGTTTCTAACTCACGTTGTTGAAAAAGGTTTATCAATGAATATTTGCAAACACCTGAATATAAGAGCACTGTAACTTCAGTGAAAACGAGGAGTGACTGGGGTCATGAACGTCTGCTTGAGACAAAGAAGGGAGGGCGGTTGGTTTTGTTAGGTTCCCCTCCCTAATCCCTTCCCCCAGAAGCCAGAGCCAGTCTAGTTTTGCTGACCATTGACATACTTCATTCCAGCTGTAAGAGACCATCCTGTAGGCAAAGCCCAAGAAACAGGAGATTCAAAACCACAGAACACTGTTCAACGAAATCTGAGGTAGCCAGTGGGAGAGGACAAGCAGGTTCCACAGAGAAGCACAGTGACGTTATTTTGATACCGCATTTTGCCAAATTTCCTGTTACAAAAGCCCTGCAGCCTGAACATTTTAAATTTAAGCAAATAGGAAAAAATGTGGCATGTCCATCAAGGACATTTAAATACAGGATACTTTGAGTGTCGTATTCTAAGACAACAATGCTGTGACCTATCAGAAACGGAGATGTATTAAATAAAAATAAGGTCATTAAGAGGATAATTGTCTAAAGGATAAGGTACACTTAAAACTGCCAGCGAGCAAACAAACACCCAGAGGTGGAAATTTTCAACGTGAGGAGAGAGAAGTGAGGTGTGGTTACACAGACAGTACAGACCAGCTGCTGCAGCAGCCCTTTTTGCTGCAGCACAGGCATTTTTGGGACACTTGCTAAGTGCTGCTTGGTGGAACTGCCCGATCTCAAGTTAATGGGGCACAAGACAGTAGGGTGGAAAAGATGTTCAAAAGGGGCTGCAAACAATCCCACATGCTTATGAGGGCAATAAAGAACAACAAAACTTGACAGACCTTATACACGAAGAAGTATCAAATATATGCTTATCAAATGTATAAAGACACTCCTCATAAATGATTTTTACCCTCATGTTGTCTAATTAAGAGGTTCTATACTTTGTTTACTAAATCTGAAGCTCTAACAGGAGAGAAGGCATTTTCTATTTCTGGAAAAGATTCAGAGAAGAAAGCAGTTAAGTCTGTCCAGAAAAGAAATTCAGTGTTCGCAGTGCCTACATCAGTTAGCATCAGAGAGGCTTCTGCTAGTGGGAATTGTCTGAAATAACGCATCAAACCAAAAATGCCAACTAAAGGCTTGCATAAAACCATTTTGTTACCTGCACGATCCCAGTAAGGTAGATCGTAAGTGCCCTCAGTTTTTTTCTTGCTGTGAAAAAACAAAAAAAAAAAGAAAAGGGGGTATTTTAGCTATTCTGCTTATCAGAAAATGCATTAATTAATACTTAGCTACTACCACCTTGGCTGTAACTGGTCCTCAGATTTAAAGAATAAGCACCAGTAATCTGGCTTGCCATCACCAGTCTGCTGCTACTGGAGAAACCAGTTTTCAGTAAAAGCACTTCTAATGAAGATGATAGTTACAAAAAGCTGTTTTCACTGTCCTCGCTATTCAAGTGAACGTTTTCTCACAGAGAACACAGTTCTGAAAAAATCCTTCCACAAGTGTGGACCATGTAGTTCCCATGGCGATACATGCAGCGATTCATTCCCACACACAAGACTAACATTCATTTAAAGCACTTCCATTAATCTGTTCATTTACCGGTTTCTCCAATGCCACGCACAAACTAAGACAAGAATCAGAGTAGTGAAGACCATCACCAGCACTGGAACCAGAACTGCTGCCAATGCCACATCTGAAAGCCATTAAATTAAGTGGTGTCAGACAGAAGAGCTTCTCAGAAATCAGGTTTTAATTTGCAAATTACTTGGGTAAAGCACAGGGTTTTTCTGTACAGCGTCTATCACACCAGATCCCCCAGCTAAGCTACCCTGCTGGATGCTCCCACAGCGTAAACGTCAATTAACATCTAGCTCTTCTACACATATGCACAGCTCGTATTTTTGCAAGGGTTTTCATCAAAATTGTCAGGTTTGTTCTAATATAAGTAGGATTTTTCTGTTAGAACAACGTCTTTTATTATTAACAAGGAAAATCAAATGAGCCCAGGAATATGCAACCACTGAAGTTTGAACCCCTGTAAGAAGTAAATACCCCAGTACCTTAACAGTTAATCACAACCAGCCTATGCTGGGTCTGCCTGTGACATGGGGTCGTCCTGTCACCTGCCACCCAGAGGACACTTCACCAGTGCCTGCATCTGCAGTGATTTTGCTCCCTTTTCTGACAATTTTCTTTGATAAACAGAATGATGATGCCAGATGATGTTTTTCAAATTTCATCCCAACATGACTGCTCC
The DNA here is from genome assembly GCA_013398225.1 of Steatornis caripensis. Taxonomy (NCBI): domain Eukaryota; kingdom Metazoa; phylum Chordata; class Aves; order Caprimulgiformes; family Steatornithidae; genus Steatornis; species Steatornis caripensis. The sequence continues at coordinate 19,202 of VZSC01016068.1, read as the reverse complement.
ATAAAAGATTAGCTATGTCAAAAGTGTTTTGTCCTAAGAAATTATCAAATTAAATGATAAAGCAGTTACCTTTGATTAATTCTGAAGGGAAGTCCAAATTGCAACTTCTCCTGACAAAATTTGTTCAGTAATTACAAGCTGAACTCAGTCTGAACAAGTTTTGAAAGATGGAGGAAGACTGGTTTTGTTTCTGTGTGCAGAATGTATGCAACGGTACATTTCTGTTCATATGTGTATTTAACAACTGCTAAATATTAAAAAGATAATTGGCTATAATGTATTAAGTGTTAAAAAAATTAAATTCAGAAAGCACACTTAATATATGCCAAAGTACTCTAACTGTCGATACCTTTGGTTACACTTGGAGTCACTGTGGTGTTTTTTATTTCAGGCGTGAAAGTTGTTTTATCTGTCTGCAACGAAGTCTTCACTGAATAAATGAAGTCATCGCTGAAGTCATCAGTCTTGTCATTCTTGTTCTGAGGTGGTGGTGGCACGGTGATTTTAGGAGCACGGCCTTTAGAAGAAAAGAATTTATTTTAAAATTTTTTTTAAGTGCTAGTTTCCTGTGTTTCCTTTTCAGGAGAAGACAGCTGCAACAGTTTGCTTTAAAGCTTTTGTTTATGTTACAGAATGAGGAAAAAAACCCCACGAATCGGTAACATGGAAAACAAGTGACTGGTGAAATACTTGTTTTCCAAATTACCTTGTTTATGCCTAAACTAAGCGCAGTAACTTTGGAGGACACTCAGAAGTACCAGTTACAGAAGGATTATGCGGCTAAGTAGTACTTTTTTCTCATTGAAGATATAATACCCACAACGTAATCTTTGCCAAATTATTTCACTTCTCGTCTTGCACAGTTGAAAGGTTTTCAGTTGCCTTACCTATACTAAACTGACATCCTAGCAATTCTACTTTCATTGCAATTTTCTGGTGCCATTTTAAGGGGTTAATCCTAAAAAAGCGTGCAATAACAGGTGGAATGAAATTATTGCGAACTTCCTGGTACAATTCAGTGTTCCCTTGAAATATCTAGAAAAGAAAAAAAAAAGACGACAAACATTATGTTATAGAAATGCAATAGCAACAAAGTAACTACAACCAATTTTGATGTTTTATAGGAGAAATAAGCGGTGCAGAATCCCAAAGCAGTGCTGCTTCCTGCATATCTCAACTCACTCAGCCCTATTAAATACGTAACTAAATAAAATAAAGGTATGTGTGCACCTGTAATGCACGCAACTACTTACTTCAGAATAAAGGTACCACGAAATATTCTACTGATGCAATGCCCGCTGTTAAGGACATCTCACATGCTTATGGCACCGAGTAATTCTAACTCGGTCCTTTTTTGGTATTTTGCGCTTACTCTTCAAATACACTTAGGAAGCAGTTGCGACAATGCGAAAGCAGGAATTAAGCGGTGCCTTCACACAGTCTTAATAGTTGAAGCCATCTGTCCTGTGAATGGGTAGCACATTTATTAGAAATCATTGAAAGACACAGTCAAGTATGTAATCACACTGTCCTCTAGCGGCTGCTTACTACAAGGGCTAAAATAAAAGGGATTCGGGTTCCGAACGCAAGACCTCGCTCCTCAGTCTCGTATGGAGGCACGCACTTCTGGAAGAGAACGGTGCAGACTTTGCACAAAGGATGAGCTGAAGCTGGGCCTTCGCTGCTGGTCCTCGCACACAAAGAACTCGTCAGAATTTGACAATACAGAACGGGGTTGTCTGGTAGGAATTTAAAACCAGTAAGCAGACAGTCACTCCACGACGCAGCATAAGCACCCTGGCAAACTTACAGCCAGCTAACAGGTTTTGCGCTGAGCTGCTTAGAAGAATACAGAAACCAGGCCCAGTACTCCAACCCAGCAGGCCACCCCATCATCTTCTTTGGGAGAGCTGGTGCGCTATTGTGTCTGTGGCTAGGAAGTGGATGGTGTCTCCACGTTAGTGCACAGCAGTGGGGCTTTGGCTCTGCAATTACAGCTCTTGGGTGCTACTGCAATGCATGTCATCATAGAGGTCACAACGGATAAGATGTTTGTTTTTAAAGCAGCGATACAGATATTGCAAATCATGTTGGACATAATGCAGAACAGTATTATGGCACTTGCCTGAAAAATAAATATTATAGCAAGTTTTCTGCTCGCTCGCACCACTTGGTAAACAACAAAGCACCTCGCCACTCTTAAGGACAAACACTGTATGGTGTAACAGCCGATGTGTATGCAGGAAACGGAGCAGTCGAGTTTTTAGCAGGGTTCTGATCACCACACATCACTGGTGTGTCAACCTTGATACGCAAGATAGAGATTTTTGTATTGCACCCTTGTGTTTTAATTTTTTGTAACAAAGTGACTAGAATATCCCCACAGGCTTGAAAGAAAGCAATTATTCCTGGAAACTACCCATTCGAAAGCTAAAAAAATCCTACAAACCCCAGGGGCCTTTAAGGGACTCACACCTAGGCTCCCTGGCATACATAACGTGTCTCCGCTCTTAAACAAGCCCCATCACAATTACTTACGCCTAAGAATTTCAGTTTGTCCTTACGTAGGCATTAATTGTCTTCATGTTTGAAAGCACTGACTGATCAAATAGACACATAATTTAGTTAGGCACGGAAAAATAAATCACTTAGTAATTTAAATTAAGTACTTCATGTTTGAGTGTATTGTTTTTCCTACATCTTAAATTAGTAACCAGCATTTCCCTTTTTATCTCTCCAAGTAACACGATGACGCTAACTGCCGACCCATTCACGACACAAAAAATCTAGGTAGGCAAACACAAGGGATTTGCCTTGGAAGTGTAGTCTCTGTTCTGCCCCATCTTACCGCAGTGCAGATTTACAAGCACACAGCTCTCGGTGATATTTGTCCTGCTCTGAATTCAAACATGTTGTTCTTATACTTACTAGCAATGAACGAAGACAGATCAAATGCAGGGGTAAGTCTACGGTGTTATTTTGGAAATAAATGAGTAATACAAAGCAGTCATAGGTTTGTGTGTCCAAATATTCACAATCTAATGAGACATGGCAAGAAGAGCAGGTTCCAATTTACAGCCCCTTTTCCCCTAACCTAGGGCTATTTATTTATTTATTAAGGTGACAGGCTCGTAGCTACAGATCTCACCAGAGAAATACTTGTTTCGGTAAAGATGCAAATGAGAAGCAAAATGCAGAGGTGACTCTCTGAGGGGATGTGCCCAGCCCAAGCTGCTGTGCCGTGCCGGTGTACGCTACTGAAAGAAGGCGCAGGCTGCATCTAGCTACCCGAGCTACAAATGCAGGAGTTACAGATGAGGAATACAGAAGCCCAACGCTGAAAGTCAGTCTCACTTCAGGTTTCTGAGGCTGAACATGTAACAGCAAAGGCAACAAGAATCATTAACACTATCATCTTCAAGACAGATTAACAGTAAAGTAGTTCTTTACTCCAGGCTTTTATTAATCAAGCTTTTGATGTCAAGTGTTATGATAGTAACTTAACTTTACCTGCAGCTCAGTATTTTCTGTTCATTTAATTTCTTTGCAAAAAAAAATTTGCTTCTGAGCTCAATACAGTGCAAGGTTTTTGATGGGAAATCACGTTCATATTCCATTAAACTCTCTCCACTTGCCTCAGTGCTGTCAAACAAAACTTTTCCAACACTGCAGCTTTGTCATCTTCCCCAAGTTCAAGCATTTTATTGTCTTTTTCATATATTAAAATTTTAAGAAAAGCTTTTCTTGAGTACTGGCAGATCTCTGGAAACTGTTTGCAAAGAGGACTACAGGAAAGCCTCAGAAAAGCTTCTAGTCTCCTGAATGACGTTAGGAATTTCAAACATCTTTCAAAAAACGGGGAACAGCACCTCCTGGGTGGTCTGGTGTGCAATTATGTAAGGCTCCAAGGGAAAAGCCTGCAAGCAGATCCATCCAAAAGCAAAGCTGTATCAAGTGAGATGTTGTCAGACAGAGGAAAAATTTTCTATTTTGAAGCTGAAGAGATCAACCATACTGAACTCTTTTTTCTGTCATTTAACTACTGCTGGCACTTCCCAGCTATGTATTATTCTTCACGCATTGTACCTAGTGGTACAAAGACTGCAAAAAACCTGATGTGTTGCTTGGAATTTTAAGCTCCACAATTTGTTTCATGTCATGAACTTGCAAGAAAAACAGTATGGTCAAATTAAAAGGCAACAGCTGCGAAGGTTTTCTAAGAAAATAATCAAACCAAACACGAAGCCTAAATCTAGGTGGCTAGCTAGCTGAGATTTTATTTTATGGCCAGAAGAGGGCACTCGAAATCTAGCAAAAGATGCTGAATTTTTTTTTTTTTTCCCTTGAATACTTCACACTAACAAGTCTTAGTTCTTAGTTTTAGATTCAAGGAGATGGACCAGCCTGGACAGTAAGGTCTCCCCCTTTCATGAAAGTTTCCTACTGTGATTATGTTCAGTGTTGAAAAACCTCTTAATTTAACAAACAAGATACTTCAACCTTTCACTTCACATCAACAGGATACTACATCCTACCTTGCCACATTCTTAACCTGGAGTAAACAGAAGAAAACCAAGTACAGCTGAAGAGTTACCATTCCTAAGACCCGTTTCTAAAAAGTTTCTGAGTTACTAGTTACAATTACATGTATGCAATACCACAGGCCTATGGAAGTAAGGTAAATTACACCCAAGATTTTTAAGAAAAAGAAAGAAATTCTAGTTCCAGCCAGGTTACCAAGAATCCTCTCATTTGTTTAAGAAAATCTGATCTGAACCACTGGGAAGACCAGGCAGGACATGAACCTTGTCATTTTCACTATTAAATACTGCAGAACTCCACACACAGAGAAAGTAAGATTATCTTGCCGCTAACGTGAGGTAATTTTTCTGTGTGGCAAAGCATTTGCAAGCTGAATGTACCATTTCATTTCATTTTTTAAGAAAACTCCCCTCTGCAACAGCTGTTCTATTATACAAGAAAGAAACTTGCCAGTATTTTGTCAGAAACCAAGACTGATAGAAACTTTATAAAAGATGGAAAATTATACATCCACTAACATTTATTCTGCAACCACAAGATGATAAGAAAGTAAACCTTAATTTTGAAACATAGAATCTATTTTGAAAGAAATCTGGTTATTCTTACAGGGATGCAGTACCAGACAGCCTACCACTGGCAACGGAAGTTTCTTGTATAGAATATTCTCACCCTCAAATAGTAATAAAAATAATCTCTGAATTTCAGAATGGTTCAAATCCTTACATATTGGCCTATTTTCTTCCGCATAGATGCTGTTTATGATTCAAAATTACTCTGAAAAGGGAAGTTATTTAATGTTTCCTCACCGTACCAACATTAGTCGTATTTACAACTGTGAAATCTCCATAGAACATACCTAGAAAGTGAGTGGTATTTTTACCTTATCTTTATCCACGTCAGGTTCTCTGTATACTGTCCATTTCTGTGCATCATCGCTGTATAAAATTCTGTAGGCTGAGACATAATAGTAGTACTCTGCTAAGGTTGATCCAGTTGTTATAATACCTGTGAAAATGAAGGCGCCCAGCTAGACAAAAAACTGGTACCAGTTTGTAAAAAAATTAACAGACCGGCTTTTGAATCCAGAGTTATCTAGCTGGAATCTTCACTGGTCACGTTACATTTCAAAAACTTTATCCAAGGTGCCAGGGTCTGAAACTTCTACAGTGACTGAAACTTAATAATCATTTTACTTACTTTTATATTTTAATTCTCATGATACAACCTTGCTAAGCACTTTTCCTGCATTTCTTGATGGAAATGGCCTGTTCATTTGACCATGGCCCACTCCTGTCTCCAGTGGCCGAGACAGCACCACTCTTCCCTGCTTTTGTGCTGCTAACCTAAAGCACCATTGAAAGAACAGCAGCTTCCTAAAGCTCTGACACTTCAAGTGCTGCAGAACAACTCACACAGGAAGGCTGTTTTGTAAAAGCTTATTAGCACAGGAATTAGAGGAGTAACGTAAAATCCGAATCGACCCCAGGGAGGTAATAACAAAGACTGCCAGTAAACCCAAGTTGGTTAATGACATGAAGCCAAGCCACTGATAGCAGGGTGTGCAGCTGAGTTTACAGAGACCAACTCACACATTTGAGAAAGAGACAAACCCAAACTGATCAAAGGAGGATGTTTCACGATAGTCTTGAAGCCAGGGACTCTATGAAGCACTCTTTAAAGCCACTTTATTTTTGATGTAAGTCAGATCGCAAACATGCCCATTAACAGCAGCAACCACCTCTCAACAATTAAATCAAAATAGAGTACATTAACATCAGCAGAGAAGAAACAATAGCTGCACTGTCACTACTTAAGGCTACCCCTGTGGTTAACCCCAAAATGCAAATGCCTCAGTGCTTCACTACTCAGCATGGGCCATGTTGCGATCAACAGGAACAGGTAACTATGAGCGAACTCGCTCGACTCCCAAAATGCGAAGCAAACCATCCAGAGCAGACTGGGAGACAGCACCTCCCGCTGTCTCTTCAAAGAAACACCTCTACCAAAATCACGACTCCATCACCACCTCTGTGAAGGTGCGGAGCCTAAGCCAGACTCTGGCTGCATCAGTCTGCACTGTCTGGTCCCCTTGCTGAGGGAAAGCGCAAGAGACTGCCGAGGGGCCCACCATCCCCAACTCTCAGCCCAGGTGTCACTTCAGGCAAGGAGGTGAAGCGGAGGCTGCCAGCTGGTTTACTCTGCTGCTTATCTCACATTGCACTGCAACTGTTCCCATCTCCACTGCTGGATTCACTACAGCCATGATGGGCAGTAGGGAAAACCTAGAAACGTAAGTCAGCACACCTGCATCAGAGGTACCAGCAGACTGAGCTGACTGGATATGGATTTGCACCTCAAGGAGACAATCAGCAGGAAAAGGGAAGCATCAAGGATCCAATAAGACCACAGGAGCACTTCAACAAATCCCGATGGAAGACGTGTCTTCTACTGTGAAACTCCACCTGCTCAACCCTTAACTCTAATCTCATCAGTATATTAGCTAAGACATGCAAACAGCTTTGCTGCAATGGTAATTAAATGTCACCTGGACTTTATCTAAGACCTAGCACTGGAAAAAAGGATGTCAGTAACCAAACTTTCTGAATGCCACTTAAAAGCCACATCAGATTCACTTACCTGTTATTCTCTTTTCTTTATTCAAGTCAATCTGCAACCACTGATGTTCATCACTGATAAAAGCAGCCCAAGGAGGACCAACCCTTTTTAGTCTGGCATTTTCAGGTTTCCAAATGTTCACTTGTCCTGTTTGGTCAGCCCACTCAAGAATAGATGATGCCGTGATCTGGAAATCAGAGATTACCCCAGATTCCATCCCCAGTGTCCCATAGCAACCTGAGTGGCAGAAAAGGTAAAGATTGAAAATGAAAATTCAAGTTACACAATGATTTTACCTGCTTGGAGTTTAGGACTTTACGTGCAAATATTAAACTGCCATCTCAATTTATTACATAGTAACACTACCAACAAAACACAGTCTTCTGCTTTCTAGAAGTGATGTGGTCTTGAGTATTACATGATTTATGCCTGCTCAAGAGTCATGTGGATATTCTCTCAATCACCACCCACAGACAGCACCAGAAGAGAAGCTTTGGGGCAACTGTCATGGTTTAATAGTATGTATGGATGATACAGGAATGGGGAACAGACTATTTGATCATTCATTCCTTTTTTGTGTCTATGTAACTTGTTTTTCAAACCCAGCTCAGTATCACAACGTTAATTCAAACAATACACCAAAGAACGTAGGAAGCCATGTCATAAACCTGGTCTTGAGCTCAAACACANCAGACAGCACCAGAAGAGAAGCTTTGGGGCAACTGTCATGGTTTAATAGTATGTATGGATGATACAGGAATGGGGAACAGACTATTTGATCATTCATTCCTTTTTTGTGTCTATGTAACTTGTTTTTCACACCCAGCTCAGTATCACAACGTTAATTCAAACAATACACCAAAGAACTTAGGAAGCCATGTCATAAACCTGGCCTTGAGCTCAAACACGTTCTTGAAATTAGTTGTGTTTTTTGGTCACCATTCTTACGAAAAGTTTCTTCCCATGTCACATTCTGCTGATGGCTAAAAAACATCTCCTAAATTCCTGGCTAAATTTACCTGTGGCTAGTTGGTATCCATTTGCTCTTTGCTAAAATCTTGTTCTGTAGTGCCAACAGTTCTCCCCTCTCACACGTGCATTCCCCAGACGTATCAGTAGAGAGCAATCTTTGCCTTCAGTCAGCCAGCCTGAACAACCCAGCCTGGTTTTCCTTTTGCTGCGAGCTCCCCCACTCCCTGCAGGTCCCCCGCACCCCTCCTCTGCACCAAGGACAGTGGGGTGCTTGCCCCTCAAGGGAGGCGCAGCTGGCAGAGTTCAAGTGCGACTGTATCCCAGAAAAGGCTTTGCCAATGTCCTGTGTGATGGCATTAACACTTCGTTGTCCCCACTGGACCTCCTTCACTTGCTACAGCACAGTTATCACATTAGCACTTCACTAACCTTTCCTTCATCTGTCACTTCGATCTAACACACTGCCAGTTTGAAGCAGAAATGCCTCAGTCTCTACGTACCTGACCTCACAGTTTTTGCTCTGTGATTCTTCAATTAATTTCTATTATTCAAGTCTCAAAAGTCAGCCCAGTCTTCCTGTACAAATAGTTTCATCATTCTCTGCACTGATCACACCTCTAGCACTAATAACATACTCCTCTATTTTGTACCAAGTCATGAAACCATGCAACTATTATGGAAGAACCACCCTAGTAACTTCGTCACAGTCTGATAAACCTCATTTGAGCATACTACCGAGTCCTCTCTTTCCTCCTAGGCCACCCAACTACATACATTTTAATCTAGATCTACCTTGTCTCTAGCTTGTTCAATAACTTCTCAAATGTGTCACTGAAGTACAGATAGTCTAGAGGAGCATTTTGTCCTATCTCTTTGTATTTCCAGGCCATTTAATTACTTTCATATACACTATCAGATCACATTTTGAAAAACAAAACAGCCCAAACCCTGTCTCGATCACAGTGCATAAGGTCACGAGACATGCAATTCATTCTTCCAGCTCTTGCAGAGGTCTGGGAGAGAAATTATTTGAATATTATGTGGATTGTATTTTCTAATTTTTGCTTCTTCATATACATTTCCATTTCCAAACACTTCTGCCCAATAGATTCCTGCCTTTATATCCCCATTCACCATCACTTTTACTCAGATATTAGGAAAAGTGTTTACTTCTGAGGAGTACGGTTTTTTTGGTGTTTTTAACTTTATCCTTGCAGAAAACAGACGTAATGCTTTTGTTAGTTTTTTTTTTTGTATTGTTATTAAAACAGTTAAGGAGAGTAAGGAAAGGCCTCTGTCTTCACAATACTTCCAACATTCATTCAAAGATGTCATTTAAACTGCATTACAGAAAAGCTCACTTCTGTTCAGAAAACTATAGCTAGCTTATTTGAAAAACGGGTGATAGAAAGTAAAGCATGTAAAGCAGTAAAACTTAAAAAAGGGGGAGCACTTGTTATACCAATCAGCAACCTGGTTCCACACTTACGAAACAAAACACGGCAGCCAAGTAGGGACACAACTTACACACAGAGAAAGGCTCAAGAGACACCCTTCCAGAGCAAGAGAGGCAAGTAATTATCAGATAGCATTCAGCTGCAAGAATATGGGAGGAAAAAAAGTAAAAAGGGATGGAGAAAGTTGAGGAATCAACCTGGGGTTTCTGCTCACTTTCTTAGTGGGCAACAAGGAAAGCATAGGGAGTAAACCTGGAAAAAACCTAGAATGCACACTTGGTACAAATAAAGAGCAGCTCTTCAGCACCCAACTCTGCTTTAGCAGTGCATTTAAAGTATGGGAGTCAAAGCACTTTAAACCAGACNGAATCAACCTGGGGTTTCTGCTCACTTTCTTAGTGGGCAACAAGGAAAGCATAGGGAGTAAACCTGGAAAAAACCTAGAATGCACACTTGGTACAAATAAAGAGCAGCTCTTCAGCACCCAACTCTGCTTTAGCAGTGCATTTAAAGTATGGGAGCCAAGGCACTTTAAACCAGACTATAACAGAGGAACATAACCTGAAAGAATCTGTTCCTGCAGGTAACCAAGGCTTACTTTATAGATCTCTCTGGATCTAAAACAATTCAAAAATACACATTACTGAGGAATGCAGTAAAAAAAGCCTCCCTAACTAGAACAAAAATTAAGAAATAAAATACTTGCACACTTATTTCTACTCACAAAACATGTGTGAGAGTATCAACATCTAATACATGTGATCATGCTTACCGCTTGTCTTAAATGTGAACAGACTTGTAGATAACGGTCCCCTGCAGAGAACAAAAGATGGTTTTGTGGTAGTCAGTGAGGAAAACTGAAACAAACTGTCTTCAATTTATTTTTCTTGTCTGACTGCTGGCCACTAAAACATACACACATATGCCTAAACAAGCGTTTCACGATTAAAGTAACACTTGCTGTCACCAAGTTGCAGCGCTTTCAAACAAACACCTTTTCCACTGAAATCTAGTCCAGAGATACTATCTGAATTAAAGGCTTTCAAACAAACAGCTGCCCAGCAAAATGCTAGACTTCATTAAAATGCTTCCTGTTTAAATTAAGCTAATCATAGTAACAACAATCAATCTCCACTGATTGCTTTCATTCCTTGGACTTCTGAGATAAAATGACAAGTCACACTCTTTTCCCTGCAACTAAAAAGTTGCCATTAAATTATTATTTTTCCACATAGGAATTTACGTTCATGCCATGCATTTTGGAACATAAAACCTCCCTGCACAATTTGGAAAAATAATCTTTATGGTCCAGAGGTTAAAGGTATCTGGTAAAACAATCACACCATAGCGAAAGAGTGTTGTGAGAACCTTGAAGAAGAGAATCTGTCCACAGAACAATGTAGCTCCACTAGCTGAAATTAATCCCACGATGAAACACTACCAAGATCTAAGGTGCCAAAGACAAGGAGAACATCGGAAGTACACTTACGCTTTCGAAGTGACATTGTTAGCCAGGGAGCCTTCATAGTACGGAATGCCCTTGCTGATTACAACGTTAATTTGGCCACCCAGAGTATTTGACACAACGCCTGCGTGAACACCAGCCATACAAAGTGATGACGACTTGAAAAGGGGGGAAAAAGAAAAATACAATACTACATTGTAAGTAAATTAACTACTACACTGTATATTGTGTTACATTGTCCAGTTACAGTCTTTGCTATTATTACATTAAGAAACTGTTCTTATTTAACTGTTACCTCTGTTATTTAGAAACCATTCATCTTTGGCTTATTATGGAGTTTATAAAAACACAAAAAGAAGCTGCTACATTTCACTGCATCCTCACCCAGATGTATTTGGAATGTAACTCTCGTAATCAAATAAACGCAAACAAACAGCAAGGTGAATCAGTCTGAAAAAGCGAAACAGCCAGACTTTCAGCCTACAGTAAATCTATTATGTTGGACAACAGAAGTTGAACACGTAAATACATAGAAAATCCTTCAATAGAAAGCACACCAAAAGTATATTTAGTAATTTTCTCACAATTTTCTCAAGGACTGATGCACTGCAGACTTCGTAAATTTTAGCTTATGGGTCATATTTTATTTTAACTCATGGTTAAACATGGTTTACCATCCAGCAACCTGACCCACATAAACTCAGAGTAATACATGACTACAATTTGCTGTAAGGAACCCTATTACCTAGGTCGTACAGGTCCAATGGAGATCAGTTACACAAAAAGTTTTTGCAGGGCGTGCTGTTCTTTCCTTCTCTCCCTGGATGACTGTTAGCCCAGATCTGCGAACAAATATCACAGTGACACTTCCATTTCCCTGGCTTGCAGGCTGGCTGTGCCACAGAGAACAGCACTGACTCACTACACCAAGTCCTTCAGGCACAGGACAGAGGGAGCAGGGCAAGATGCTGCCATTCCCTGGACCAAAACTAGCCTAGAAGGTCCTCTCCAGCTGGGAAGCAAACCCTTCCAGGCCAAAGGGGCTTGACCAAGAAGCATTATAGCACTCAGGAGCAAAGACACAGTCCAGTTCCAAGAAAAGGCTTAGCAGCAGTGGCTTTGCACCCATCCACCACGTGCACCAAGGTTCCTGGAGGATTACTCACTACGCACAACGCAACGGGCATATACAGAGCTATTCACAGGTGTTCAGCAATGTGCAGCACAGGTATTCACAGACACTGCAATTCTGCAGCCCTCTGCTCACATCCAACGTGACTCAGACCAACCTGAATTTGAGAAGATCAAGGGGGTCCAAGCAATCAAGGACCACGTGGGTATCTCCCACTATACCTTCCAGAAACCATATTTAGCTTGTCATTACTAATGTGGTACCCCGGTGCAGACATGCCCAAGTCAATAAACAACAGATGACAACTGCAGATTTTTATTTACTGTTAACAGTTGCTCCCCTAAACGTAGTCCACTGCTAGCTGTTGCTACTGAACACATTTGCTGCGCTGCTCTGCCAACCAGTCCACTGGGTGCTATAGAGCCTAACCATAATTCTTTAAGAAGAAATCAGCAGGTCCTTTCCGGAGAAGTAAGACTTAATGGATTATTTTCTTTCTCACATTATTTTAAAAACAGAACAACTTTCTCCATTGTGGCTTCTTTAGAAATAACTGCATGGTGCAACAGGCCAGGATGCCCCTGTATCTCAAGCTCACTGGCAAAAAAACTTGCTCACTAAGACTTTTCCAAACATAATTCTCTTCAGTATATTCACACATAAAAAGTCTAACCCTATGCCTGCCCCCTAAAAATATTCCCAAAGCTTTCTAAATAAATGCAGCTATGTCGCGCTCACACACACAGCTCCCCTTCCCTTTCCTACTTTACCTTGAAAGTAAGAGATGGGGTTCTGCAATAGACGCAGCTCTCCCCTCTCTGCTCACCAGGTGTCAGCAATAAGCACTCCAAGTTCTCAAGGACTGTGGACATTAGGGTCACATTCAAAAAAAAAAAATCAAAATTTTGGATATTTTTTAAAGCAGCAAGCAGCTGCTGATCATTTGAAAGACATGAGAAACCTCTACCTAAAACTCCGCCTAAAGTGCTGGACAATTTTATTTCTTTCCATACAACTTGACTTCTGGGAAGTTCTCCACCTTTGTATTCAGAGCAATAAAGTATTCAAAGAGAAAGTCATGGGGCATTTACATCCTACAGTTTCCTTTTTCCTCCATACAAAACAGTTCTTCCAGATTTTGGAAAAAAAAACCAAAACCAACAAGCAGAACTCCTACAAATGCTGCAAATGTCAGGCAGACAATCAACTTCATCTTGTTACTAACTACAAAAATAACCTCGCAGCCATTTAGTGAGGACTCACTGTGGACCAGAACACCTAACACAGCTACACTGTGGTGACATTTTTACATATGGCTAATTATTTAAGCAGGTAGTCTAGGATTTACAGACATTTGAGAAAAGAATCAGAGGCACACTTTAGGTTCATAATGAATATTAAAATCTTTGCTTACCAACGTTTTAAAATTGTCTTTCCTCTGTACTAGATCTAACGACTTATTAAAAATATTATTTTAAGATTAAAAAAAGAGATTGAATGTAATTTTTTACTAGATTGCTAGCAAAATTATAATCATTTAAAAATAAACAAAGCAAACACCCTCCAGTCCTATGCAGGTATGCTAATCCAGTTACAAAAGCTTACATCAGAAAAACAGGCTATAGATTTTCATAGTGTTCTACATAAACAGTACATTATTAAAGATTTGCATTTCCAGTTTATAGAACTATTAATGTTACAGTATTAACTCTGTTTTGCAAATGGTTTTACAGCTGCTGAGCATAAATACTGTTTCATCTCTCATGTTGTAATAAACAAATAACCACTGAGACTCTCTGTGCAGAGATGTATTACACTGTCAAAAACAAGAGGACACCATTAAAACAACTGGTTGTCTCTTTATAAATCCAAATTTCCCAACCTGAGATAGCCAACGAAAACAAAACAGGAAGTATAAACCAGTATTTTGATTGATGCACCCTTCTCAGCAGGCCTTATAAAAATGTTTGAGTCTCTACTACGCTACTTCACTCCTCGGGAATGGCAACATCTGAAGCACCAGCCATTTAGCAGCTGTGCAAAAAAATAAGGACCACACTATTCACTTTAGGAGGTACAAATTCCAGAACCCAGGCAGCAGAACTAATATCTACAACTATAACTGACTTTCAACAATAGAGCGCGTGTTTTACCAAAATTCACGTGAGCCCATGGTATTTTTACTTACGTCTCTGTATCCATGGGGAATAGTGCCTGAAATATCAGCGAAAGGAATCACACATCCAGCTGGACAATATTTACTGGAAGAGAACAAAATAGCAAGTCAAGATCTGCATGCAACTACAACTCTTATAATGTTATAAACTAGTCACTAAGTTTTTGATTCACAATGCACTGTTATCCTTCATATACCGCTATTTAAGGATATATCCTAACTGAAGATGTATCAAATTGGACAACAAGCTACTCAGGAAGAGAAGTATGCAACAGGGGAACAGACATTTGAAAAAGTTTAAGAAAATGCCTCAGCTGAAACTACAGTTTCAGTCTAAATATAATAAATAATAAAGCCAGCATTTTATAATAGAAATACTGCACGGCTCCTGTAAATTGAAAGTCACAGAAGTACCATCATTAATGAATTTTATTTTATAAACTAGAGACCTGAGTATCTATTTTTTCTGCATCCTTAAATAATACATCTGAAAAATAATGTTATTTTATAATAGCTCCTGGCAATGCTTTGATCATAAAAACCTGGCCAAATTCAGTTTAATACCACTAGCTCACGAAAAGCAAGAGGCAAGACGTCTGCACCTCTGATGCAAGCCCGTGTTCTTGTTCTAGTGCCACTGCATACTTCACATACAAAAACTACTAAATTATCAAGATTTATCAGTGGAGTAAATTATTATCATTTTCACTGCAGCTCAATAACAGTTACAGCAACTTTGCAGGTACCACAAAAACAGTGGGATTCAGAGACTTCAACACACACTGAGTAAGGCCAGAGCCTATAATTAGAGCCCAGTTTTGGAACTTGGGAAAATGAAAGAGAAATGCAACGGTTGCACTTTGAAATGTTTCTTGGTGCCAGGGCTGAAGTTCTCTAAAAAGTAAGTTTATACACTTCACAGGAGTCTGCAGCTAAAGCTGTCCTTGCTTAGATGGAAATGGAGGAGGAGAAAACGGGGAAGTGACGTTCCCCCACCAGAAGGTACAGCATTTTATGTCTCCACAGAACCTCATTAATTCACACCAAACTGTGAAATGAGTTTGTAATTTTGAACACATTGCATAGTTTAGTGCTCCTTAGATAACCATAATACGAATTTCAGTATTTAAGGTGTATACCTGCTGTAACACATTTATAAAAGCAGAATTCTTTCTATGGGAATGAGACATTAGCTCCTATGAGTTAGTGCAAATTAACGAGGTTCTACTGTATACTGCATGTAAATAACAAAAATGGGGGAGAGAGAGAGAGAGAGAGAGAGGAAGGAGGAGTGCAAATGACAAAAAATATTCAGCTGTAACGCTAATGAGTTTGTTTCTTAAGTTCTCTGGACAGCCAATTTTCAAGTTGCATCAGGTATAAGTAACAGAGTGAAGCAGAAACACTAAAATGACTTCATTAAAGAGATTGGGGGGAAACAGACAAAATCAGTCTTACTTGAATTCTGGTTCGGAAAAGTGACTTGCATTATCTAAACAGGTAATTAAGTCTGGAAAGAAAAAATGTTAAGTCAAGACGATGATAAAGACAAGAAGTTTGAGTATATTTTTTAAAGTGCACAAAAATGTAAATTTGAGCCTCTGGGGCTTAACCAAAAATCTCAGAACGAAAAAAAACCCATGTTCCTACCAAATTGCTTGCAACAGATTTTGTATTACAGTAGAACCTTGGTAATTTGTCTGAGTAACTGGAAAATCCACAGAGATTGTGACATAGACAAGAGAAACACTGCAGTCATTTTTCGTGCAGCTTCATTTTAATTTATAACTATACTCCAGAGAACCTAACATAATTCAGAGACACAAGCATAGGCTCTTTCCATAAAATTAAATTAACAAGCTAAACAGGCCTGTGTTTTCAGCATTTAACAGTCCCACAGTACTGAACCCAGGCAGCACAGGGAACAAACATTAGTTACTGTCATCCATGACTGATATCTCAAATTTTATGTTCAGTCTGTCCTGTATCAGCACATACAGTCCAAAATATAGAACAAAAAGCATCAGAAAACCCACAAAAAACCCAAATTAAAAATGGAAACTCTTTATCTGCTCTTTCAAATTGCTTCTAGAAAGGGTTTTCTCAAGTCTTTTGCCTTGTGAAGCACTTACTGGCAATCCTTGATTTCCTTGTGGACCATATGTATCACTCACTGTCATAACGACTGGAAGGAGATGCAAAACAAATACAGCAGCCTCCTTTAGAGGTCAGAATAACAAAAAACATGGAAAAAACAAGAAATGGCAAAAAACCTAAAAAGCAGTCAGCAGATTACATGATGAAAGAGGTGAAGGAGTACAGTAAACTGTTAGTGAAATAAAATTTTCCACAAGGTTGGTCCGTATAAAGCATATACAGTTTGATATGAAAATTGTTTAGTTATCTGCCACCTTGATTACTACCTGAAAAAATGCATTTCATCCTTTACCCGAAGCAGCTTCATTCATAACAGACAAATGTGATTCTTGCACTGCTATCCAGAGTAAGCTTTGATAGAATTTCTTTAAAACTACAGTAACTTAAATAGTAACTGAATAGTCCAATTTCCTATGCAGAAGTTATCAGGAAGACTGCATTGAAAGTCTTCATTTTTAGAAGTTAATTTGTGAGAACACAGGAATCAATAAATTAGTTCTGTGCTTTGACTAGGCAGCTCTAATTTTACCAATACAGAAAACTTACCAAATAATTACAAATACCTGATTTGTCAGTGGTCGAATAAGCTGCAAGAAATCCACGTCCAGAAGTGTGTGTTCCACTCATGAACTGTACTGTGACTTCATTACTTTTTGAAGTAATTAAACCATCCATTTGAAAGCCAAACCCACAGTATTTTCCTATGGAGAGAGCAGGAGAACACACGTGGACCAAACCCAACAGATGTAATAAGCATTTTTTTTTTCATTTGCAGTGTAAGTTCTGGCATATATTCAAAAACAAATACATGCGCATGACACTAAATAATGTAGTCAGTGTCCGTTTAAAGCAAACGGCAGAGTACGGATGCCACATTTATTTTGCCACTGTCAACAGGTGAGAGTCTCTCATACCCTTAATACCTGCAAATAAACGTGACCTTATCTCATTCACCTCTAGCCATGCATAACCCTCACAGTCAGTTCTTCAAAGACCATGAGAAATCTGTTAAGGAAAAGGATCAAGTTAGGGCAACAAGAATCATCTACAGAAGCAAATCAGTAAAAAGCCTTTCTCTTCTCTCAGCTTCTGGGGCACTTCTTCCTTGTCAACTATTTCATGGTTTCTGCCAACTACTTTTCTTAATTTTGGACAACAGCGGCACGATTCACTGCACTTGAGTATTAACATACAAGCATACGTGAGAACCACCAATATAAACTGCCAGCTGGGTCACTTTCTGCTTTGCTGCGCCTATAAAACCTAACCGAGGTTCTGCATCCGGACACTTCTCTTGGCATTCAAAACGACCAAAACTAATACATTTTAAACTGAGATGCTGGAGTCTGCAGATATTGACAATATTTTTCCTACGAAGTCCTAGAATTACTACCAAACGACATTACCTGGATGAATGGCTGTTAAAGAGACCCAAGTCAATATGGAATTCTCCAGTCCTACTAACCAGAAACTTTAATAAAATACCAATCAGTTTATTAACCTCTTCAGAAACAAAACAAAACAAAACAAAAAAAACAACTTCTGTTCTATAGGTTCCCCTGATCACTGAATGTTGTAAATCATGCATAACCCTATTTAAGATTCTGCAGTGGATAATCAAAGTGGATAATCACCAGCAGCAAATGACACTGTGTATGTTTCAGTTTACCATTCATTAATGTGCTTTCTTGATAAGATGTATGTTACCACATTGTAAAACTGCAAAAAAAGCAGCCAGGCTCCCTTCTCAACTAAAGGCAAATTACAATACTAAAGTAGAGGGAGTGGAATAAGACTGCCCTGCAGGAAAAGTTCTTAGCAAATATAACACAAAACAAATAGAAGCATAAACCAAACAAATATAATGTGTATGTCAAATTCCTTTAAAGAGTGAACCACACTCTCAAATGCTAATAAAAAGAAAAATTAGGAATATAAACTCCTATCATTCAGAGCTTTCTAAATGTTGCTCATTTAGATATTTTTTGAACAAAGCAAGGGTATTTTTGAATGAAAAAACAGAAAATAGATTTTACAATATTTTAATCAAATTTATAATATTATACAAGTATAACCTTAACTCAATGCACTACTTAAACTAGTTATCAGCAAGAGTTACAAAGAAGTAAGTTCTCTTTTACCAAGGCTCCACATTGACCCTATGTTTTGCTCTAAGACATGTCTCAGTGATTACTGGCATTCATTATGATGAACTGCATTGTTTTTCCAACTATCACTTCTCTTTTCCTCTTTTTTTACATTTTGTTTTCAACCACATGATTGACCAGCATGAGACTCCTCTCAGGATAGGTCAGACTGTCCTCAGACACCATTTATTGTCTTCTTTGGGCAAATACACAGGGCAAGACATTTCAATCTAGCTTGGATAAACCTCCCAGTTCTGCTTGCACCATGGAGATACAGCCTTTGACAAACTGTAGACTGATGCACCTTATGATTCATGGCAAGACATACTTTCGAGACTGTAAATCATTTTTCCAACTCCTCCCTGGCCTCTCGCCAGATTTTTAGCAATCTTTTCAAACAGGAGGCACTAGAAATGGAAAAATCATGACTGCTGTGACGCCTCTGTCAATGGTATGTGCACAGGATGTAATATTACTAATTTGTCTGTACTTATGCATTGAAATACCCCAAGTGCTTTTGCACAGCAACATTACAGCA
>VZSC01016067.1:13806-56754 GCA_013398225.1 Steatornis caripensis | reverse complement strand
CTAGATGATCTCTAGAGGTCCCTTCCAACCCCTACCATTCTATGATTCTATGATTCTATGATCTGTATGCCCCAGACATGTCCTGGTTTGCTTGTGCCCAGCCATTTCCAGAGCCTCACTGGGTATTTGGGGCTTGTCGATTCCCGTGATGAAAATGCAAAGAGCAGGCTGCCTGTCATGCCTGTGACTGCAGAGGACGTGGACACGTGCAGCCTGCCTCACTGCATCTGCTTAGGAAGGCAGTCCTCGTGCAGGCCTTGCTGCCCAGCTGAGTAATCGAGTCTCTCCAGAGAGGGTTTGGGGAGGACCACGCTATGCCACGTCCACACTACTGCACTGAGGGTGGGCACTGCTTCAGCGTGGGCAAGCGTTAGTAATCCTAGGATGTGAGATGTGTGCTGGCGGTGCAGAGGATGCCAGGCATCGCCCTGCGGCCTCAGGGTAGATTTTTCCGCAAAGGCTCCTGCAGCAGGGCTACGGCAAGGTATAAAAGCTGTTGCGGCCTCAGTCTTCCCTCACTTCACTTCCCAACCACCCTGACTCGCCACCCTCGGTAAGCTCTGTTCCTGGCACGGGCCCATGGAGTGCATAGCCCCAGTAGGAACCAGCCTGGGTGATGTTGGTGCTGCCGCACTGGGGATGACAAAGGTCCCTGCCACTGCCTGGCTGAGGGAAGGCATTACTTGCATGCTGGGAGGCCAGGACCACAAGACAACACTGAGGACATTCTTGGTTGACATGGGGGTGGCCCTAGTGATGGAGCACAGCATCATGGGTGGCTTTGCCTGGGCAAGGTGCAAGTAGTGGTAGGAGAGTGCAGGAGTGTAGGGCTGGCATGTGGCAATGAACTGGAAGAATTTTGGACATGGCACAGGGAGGTGGTGGGGGGGGTGTGACCTACAGTCCCCATTTAGCTGGAGCAGTGTGGACCCATGTGCATGCCAGCAGGAACCCTTAACACAAACTCTGCCTTGTCTTGCAGCTTCACCTCCTGAACCAAAGGATGTCCTGCTCCAGCCTGTATGTCCCTTCCTGTGGGGTGGCCGCCCCGGCCCCACTGGCTGACACCGCCAACGAGCCCTGCGTGCGGCAGTGCCCCGACTCCACGGTCGTGATCCAGCCCCCAGCCTCCGTGGTCACCTTCCCCGGGCCCATCCTCAGCTCCTTCCCGCAGCACAGCGTTGTTGGCTCGGCGGGGGCCCCTGGCGTTGGAGGGGGCTACGGCGGCACTTTTGGAGGCCGTGGTGGTTTTGGAGGCTTAGGGGGCTATGGGGTGTATGGAGGCCTTGGTGGCTATGGAGGTTATGGGCTTTGGGGGGGCTACGGAGGCTATGGGAGCTGTGGATATGGCGGCTGGCGCCGAGGCCACAGGTACCTCAGTGGCAACTGCGGGCCCTGCTAAACCCTAAATATCCATGGAGTTCAGTGCTGCATCTGCCCTGGGTCTCCACTGGCAGCACCACTTCTCTTCTACCACCAGATGCAGAACAAAGCTTTCAGTCCCTTTTGAGGCCTTGGCAAAGCAGCTACTTGAACTTTATGGTCTTTGCTTACTTGCACAGAGTAACCTTGCAGATCTTCAGCTGGCGAATTTAGGGTTTCCAGCACTGCCTCCAAAAGCTCTCATTTATCTGTGATACAGNCTGGAAGAATTTTGGACATGGCACAGGGAGGTGGTGGGGGGGGTGTGACCTACAGTCCCCATTTAGCTGGAGCAGTGTGGACCCATGTGCATGCCAGCAGGAACCCTTAACACAAACTCTGCCTTGTCTTGCAGCTTCACCTCCTGAACCAAAGGATGTCCTGCTCCAGCCTGTATGTCCCTTCCTGTGGGGTGGCCGCCCCGGCCCCACTGGCTGACACCGCCAACGAGCCCTGCGTGCGGCAGTGCCCCGACTCCACGGTCGTGATCCAGCCCCCAGCCTCCGTGGTCACCTTCCCCGGGCCCATCCTCAGCTCCTTCCCGCAGCACAGCGTTGTTGGCTCGGCGGGGGCCCCTGGCGTTGGAGGGGGCTACGGCGGCACTTTTGGAGGCCGTGGTGGTTTTGGAGGCTTAGGGGGCTATGGGGTGTATGGAGGCCTTGGTGGCTATGGAGGTTATGGGCTTTGGGGGGGCTACGGAGGCTATGGGAGCTGTGGATATGGCGGCTGGCGCCGAGGCCACAGGTACCTCAGTGGCAACTGCGGGCCCTGCTAAACCCTAAATATCCATGGAGTTCAGTGCTGCATCTGCCCTGGGTCTCCACTGGCAGCACCACTTCTCTTCTACCACCAGATGCAGAACAAAGCTTTCAGTCCCTTTTGAGGCCTTGGCAAAGCAGCTACTTGAACTTTATGGTCTTTGCTTACTTGCACAGAGTAACCTTGCAGATCTTCAGCTGGCGAATTTAGGGTTTCCAGCACTGCCTCCAAAAGCTCTCATTTATCTGTGATACAGTGAAGCTGCACTCATCCTTGGATGAGAGTCTCCCCTGCTCTGCCCGGCTTTGAGACTCCCAACCTGTAATAGGAGGGAGGAATCTTCGGGGTGGAGCCCTGGGTTCTGCCTTGCTGCAGCCTTATGATTTTTGTGTTTCCAATTCATTGTTTCTGTTTTGTTTTGTTTCCTGCTTGTCACTGTCGATTGCATTTTCCATCCCTATTAAACAATTCACATTGCATCTAGAACTTGTCTTTTGGTTGGTTTGTATGGCTTTGCTCTTCTGAGTTTCTGTGTTAGCCAGGTATATGTTGGTAATGAAGCTCAAGCCACAGGGTTAAATATTAAATGGCATGTGGATTAGTGAACAGGGTTTGTGAGAGTTTCAACAACTTGTGATAAACACCCTGGTATTGTAGCACATAACCTACACTAACAAGTTATTAACGCCATTATAAAGGACAGCTTCTGATGGAAAAAATATCAATGAGTTTATTTTTTACTTTGTGGTCCTTTTCACAAGCAGAAATATACAACATCATCACATTTTTGCATGCTAGATAGTCTGAGAAGTTCAAAACACTCCTCAGATGCTTGTAACTATTAAAAGCTTACTGCTCGTTAGGTGCTTCATTATTGAACAATAGTCACTTCAAAAGTACATGTTGAGACATTTCAATATATGCTTTAGTCAGAATGTGGTTTTATAGCCTTCGAATTCTTCATTCCAATGTGGCTTAGTACAAACAACCATAATAGACCCTAAAACTAGTTTCTTTGCATTCTTATCCCAGAAATTTGGATTTCTTTCTGTTTGTATCTTAAGATTTCCTGGAGTGGAAGAAAAATATATGTGTGGCATTCCATG
Source organism: Steatornis caripensis (assembly GCA_013398225.1). Taxonomy (NCBI): domain Eukaryota; kingdom Metazoa; phylum Chordata; class Aves; order Caprimulgiformes; family Steatornithidae; genus Steatornis; species Steatornis caripensis. Next base: position 53,467 of record VZSC01016067.1, on the reverse strand, counting down.
AATTTCTAACTCTTTCTTTTAACTAGGTCCTCTGTTAAAGCATCTAAATCCATAAACAGTCTGTAGAACTACTGAGATATTAGCAATCATTTTAAGCTAACCTTGTCTCTTAATTGTGCACTGAGACACTTAATGCATTCCAGGTTTTACTTGCTAACTTATTCGTAATTTTCCAGATTTTAATTAATATTAGCTAATGAAAAATTGAAATTATAACCAGTTCCAGCTAAATTTATAGACCTTAATGTCAAGATACAAGTTGAACAATAATTTGCATTGTGCTTCTGCAGGGAACGTCAGGCACCAAAGTCGGTGAGTGCTCACAGGAGCAAAGTTTCTCAGAAGCCATGAGAAAGCTCCATCCCAAAAATTGCTGGAAGTGGAACCCACAGCTTTACTTGCAAAAGTTTTCAGTTAATTTTGTACTCATATTTTGTATTGTAGAAGAATTGAGCTCTGTTCCTCTTGTGAGACTGCCCTCAAAGTGCCTCTGTGTGTGTGTGTGTGTACGCGCGCGCGCGCGTGTGTGTTCAAAGGTCAGCAGTTACAATGAGTTCTAGGGTTTAATACGGCTTTCAAAGCACTTCACTGTCTGTTTTACGCCTAGAGTCTGTTACAGCATTGTACTATTAAGAGGTTACTACTACTGCCAGTTAGGTACTTCAGTCATTAATAATAGAGTCACTTCAGACTTGCGTCAAGGGATATTACCTTAATAACAACTGTGTGATTGTGCATCCTGGGAACTTCACACCATTTCATTGTCATTCAAATGGAACCTTGCAGTAACGCTTGCAAACACTTGTCCTTACCGGCCCTTAAGGTGAATGGAAAGTATGTAATTTTCTGCTCTGTAACAGACCGGGTCTCTAAATACAGAAAGTGTCTCAGACACTGTCAGCACAAAAGTGTTTGAGAACGAGGGATTTTCTCCCATCTCTCTGGCTTATTGCCCAGTTAAATTGGGTTTGCCTGCAGGCAGTGTGTGCATTTACAAATCACTAAGATGCAGTGCTGTTATTTCCAAGGTCTGCACACGCACTGTGATGCTAAGGGAAATTTAAAAGAATATTTCCAAATACTTCCTAGGAAATTCCAGAGTGGGTGACTACATTTTTTGAGATCCTATTGGGTTATTAGTTTGCAAACTGTGTGCTCAAGTTCAGCTGACGTTCATAAAAGCTACAGGATGCAGAATGTCTCCTGAAAATATATCAAGCAGGGGAGATTAATCTGTGTACATTCATGACAGAAAAAGAAAAACAGGGACATGTCATGATGCTATAACATTTTTAATAAGACTAAAACTCACAATCACAATCTAAAATAGTACAGAAGGCAGAAGCAGAAAGAATGCATACAGAGATGCGTACAGAGATTAAGTCGTATCTGCAGAAAATCTCCCAGTTTCATTGGTACATTTTTGCTGCTACAGCTGTAGCATTTGACTATCAATTTCCATTTTCAAACTATTCCATTTCCTTTAAGTCCAATGAAACAAATCAGAACAGATAATTTACTGTTTCTTTGGTATAACTTCAAAAGCAGTTAAGTCAGAAACGTATCCATAGGAAGGCTAGTACAAGTACACTCTAGATTACATTAATGTTAGCTGGGAAAGAGCTACAAATGAGTTAAGAAGTTGTTTACCCACATTAAGCCCAGTTTCCTTTACACCACCAAACCCATGCAGAGTTAAGAAGTCAACAGGGAAAAAGGAAGACAAAACATTTTGGAAGAACATTGAAGAAGTTTTACAGAAACACTGATCTCTCCAAAATACAACAGCTTTCAGTCACAGTCCTGGACTCAGGGCTTCTGCAAACCCTCCCCTTAACAGCAGCCGTGAACTTGGTAGTTAATTCTTGCTCCTTGTTTCCCATTAAATCCGTCTGGATTTAGCAGGGGTAGCAGGGGTAGCAGCTCCCATAGCTGTATTTACGGGTGTAGTAAGAAGAGTAGGGGTAGCAGTAGCGGGAGCTGTAAGAAGGGCAGCAGTCCTGATAACCGCAAGGACCCCCGTAGCCCCAATAGCTGCAGGGGCTCCCGCAGTCGTAGGTCTGGTAGCGGCACACGGTCCTGTAGTTGCAGGGAGAGCAGCAGGCATCCTCACACTGGTTCTGGTAGCAGTAAGTCATCTTGACGCGATGGAGGAGGTGAGCCTAAAATACCGCAGGGAAGAAAAAGTCTGTAAGGCAATGCTCCCAACAGCAAGTCAATCTCAAATAAATGCTGCAAGCATGCAGGGAGGGAAGAGAGAACCAGTAAACCCAGGCACGCTGCCTGACATCCTCTGTGCTCATCTATTGTTCTGTCCTGATTTTTAGTGCCCGGTCTTCTCCCTAATCCTCCATCCTGACCAGCCTTTCTGAGCTTTCCTGCACAGCCCCACTGGCTGCTCCCGTGGATCATGGTGGGAAATGGGATTGTGAACCATGACGCCTGTGTCAAAAGGGAGCCATCAGGAAATAAGCTGGAAAATCCTTCATAGTCATACTGAGATAAAGACTTCAAGGGAAAAGAGGGGTATGCACAGGACTGACACAGTTTCAAACACTCAAATATTAATGAATATCCAGAGAGGAAAGAACATCTTACCTATAAATAATTCTTATCAGAACACAACCTTAATTTCCAATGCATTAATCTACAGCACTTGTAGATTAGTAACTAGGTGAGAAAATAGTATCAAATACATGTCTTCATTATTCATTAGGTTTTCTAAATCTATTCCAACTTACCTGCTTTTGCAAGGAGGATAAGGCAGGAGAAGTGAATGCATTATTCTCAGCACCGCGGGTTTTTATAGAGCATCCAGTCCCGCCCAGTGCACGAAAGGCATGCCTGCGCACCAGCTCGGCTCCAATTACCACACATTTTGCTTCCTTCATGACTCTTTCTCATTGATATACTGGTTGTCCTCATGGTTTCTGATTATTGGTCCAGCACTGTGACATGCAGGCTACACCCTCCAGGTTTCTTTCATCTCAAAACTACATAGGGCAATTAAGCCTTCATATCATCATGCTGAATGCGCCTCTTCAGTACAGCAACAAGTCAACAGAACATACAAAGACATAGAAATTACCAAACACGTAATTTTTAGAAGCCCAGCCTCACCATGCGTGTTGGCCCATGTACTTTGTTGTTTATTTTTTTCTGAAATACCTGCGTAAGGGGTAGCGTCTCCTTTTCATGTATTTCATAAATTTAATGACACATGAAACAGCACGTTCTTAGCAATCCATTCCAACATTTCCTGTGACTAGCAAAGGGGGAAAGACCATTTCTTTGATTTGATGCCGTCATGCAATAGGATATTGCTGTGCTGATTGATTCAGCTAGAAAATTGGCCTACGAGCATTAAAATGGTATGTATATGACGTATTTTTAGAGGAAAAACTTTCAGAGACCCAATTCTGAAGCTATAAATTACAACTTTAATAAAGCACAGAAACAGGATAACCTGATACACGTTTTTAGAAACTCTATTACGTAACACTGGGGCATTTTCCAATAACGTAGTATTAATATTGAAATAATAAATCTCTTTGTACGTGTAAATCATTAATGAGTATAAATGAAGGCTTTGATATTCAAAATTTAGAGAAATGTCCAGAACATCTGACATGCCTGTTATTATCCTTCCTTTAGGTGCAAGTAAACAGCAGTATTTTGAGGTGAAGGTCACCAAGGAAGACCGGGATGTTGCTGCTTACCAGGTCACATTCACAGGGCCCAGCATTATTCATCATCATTAACAGTATTAAGTTAAACACCTCAACAACACGAAGAAGATGTCACGTTAAACCATCTTTAGTGTTTGGGGGACTTCTCAGGAAAACTACAGCTATTACAGAGAAATGTTCCTATTTGTTTTATCTTGTTCCTTGTAATGAATCCAAGTGTAAACAATCACTAAGCAGATATGTTTGGATCCAATTAAATTTGCCTTGCTTGGGCTGGCTTTCCAGAAGACTGAGTTTGTAAGTTTATTTCATATATGGTGCAAAGCCTGGAAATTTCAAATACCATTATTTCTGCTTGAAAGCCTCTAGATTTATTATTGATTGCTACCTGCTTCACGGTTCTCATAAAGTCTTGTCATCGACCCCTTACTTTATTCAAAAATATTTCCACTCTTCTTACACCAAAAAGGACCTCAGTTTCCTTCTATGTAGACTTAGGAAGTGGCTGTTGAAGTTTGGTAACAGGAATTGATAGAACACAGCAAGCAAGTAAATTGGATTTTTTACAGAACTACTTTCCTGTGGCAGGTCACAGTACACAATTAACATGTCCATGCATATTTGATTGCAGCAGGGTACAGACCAGCCTTTTCCTCTAGTCCAAACTCCGTTCTTGTAGTTATGCTCTTGACCTGGAAATAATACAAACAAAATTATGAATACGAATAACACCAATATTCTGACTTAAAAATGTGATTTTGAAATAAAAAGAAACAAACAAACAAGAAATGCTTTCTAGGTATTATTATTTCTGCAAGAAATTTGAAATTCTTTCTACTTCAAACCAATCCAAGTCATTGCATGCTTCGTATACTGAAATTTTTCCATTCCTACAAAATTGGGATTTTGAACGTCAATCAATTCTGCTCTCAATATCCTTCCTTCCTTTTCGGGTTATAGCTCAGATTTCACCACAATAATTCTACAAATATAATTGACCCAGGAAGTCTGAACATGAAAGAAAACTGCAATGCAATGTCATGCTTTTGGAAGCTGACTAATAATCACAAACCAAGAAAAACAATTACATCAACTGAAGGAATGACATGCATAAGTAAATTTGGTTTGTGATGAATGAGTTTAAAGCACAGTAGGCTTGGCCAGATAAATATATAAAAGGGAGAGAAATTCAAGGCTCTCTACTCGCATCTCCGGACTTACATTCTCACTGAACTTGGTAAGTCAGACTTGCTACAATGTCTTTATTGCTGTGTAGATGCTGTGTTTTTGCTATATTGCTATACAGATGGCACTTACACCTTCAAAGCAAAGGCTGTGATTTCACAGCCATGCAAGTACTATTCTTTTTTGTTAAAAATGGGATATTAAGATGTCCACATAAGGTTAGAAGATTGTCTCATCTAGCTATGCACTATGAGAAATTGCCTTATTTTATGATATACTGAAGCAATTCATGCTTATTTATTGTGAAGTAGAAAACGATTTACATTTTTTCAATTATTTCAAATAAAAAACAAGTATATATTCAACTTGCAATTAAGGCACGGACAGAGGTCCAAACAAACAAGCTGCTTTTTTCAGCAAAGCTATGCTGACTTGCACAAGGGGAGGATTTCTTCTATGGTGCCTTGTCTCAACAGTAAAACGTGGCAGAACTAATTCCTGAATTAGTGTCTGTTCACTTTTGGTTTCTAGAGAAAAAAATCGGACACTGTTACAGACAACCTAATCTAACAATATTCTCTCTAATATACTATCTGATCCAGACTGCCAATTCTAAGAAATGGCAACAAGAAAGGCAGCATAAAATATTTTTATGGAGAAAAGAAAGGGGAGAAACAGAAAGGAGTAAGCCGGGAAAGAAGGAGCCGGGGTATAGCCTTGAAAGGAGATGTTCAGTTGGTTCATGTGTTCACCCTTCTCTCTTCTCCCTCTTTCCCATGCTTGCATGGGGTTTGCTAGAAGCAGCAAGCTGTTGCTTGGTCACTGGGGCAGACCTTATCTTCTTCTCTTCTGCTGTGTTTCAGACTTACCTCCCTCCCTCCATCACATCAAGATGACTTACTGCTACCAGAACCAGTGTGAGGATGCCTGCTGCTCTCCCTGCAACTACAGGACCGTGTGCCGCTACCAGACCTACGACTGCGGGAGCCCCTGCATCTATCAGGGCTACAGGGGTGTGTGCAGTTACCGGGATTGCTGCCCTTCTTACAGCTCCCGCTACTGCTACCCCTACTCTTCTTACTACACCCGTAAATACAGCTATGGGAGCTGCTACCCCTGCTACCCCTGCTAAATCCAGATAGGAAACAAAAAGCAAAGTAGTGATTTATGGCTCCTCTATGGAATTTACCTTTGCTAAGCGCCTGTGACAGCAACTGCAGTCAGGAGTGGTCCTGAGTGCTTAGCATCTCTCTTCAATGTCTGCAGCTATTTCGAATAACCTGCCTTTAGGGTCAACTCTTCCTTCATAGCCTTTGCTGGTGGATATACTGTGTATTCTGATGTGTGGCTTTGCAACAGGAGATGCGGACTGGAGCAGACGTCTCATCTTGCCGTATGCTGTGCTGACAGCTCTGCTCTTCACCAAACACCACCATAGTCCCAAAAGCATCTGCTGTGAAACCTAGTAACTCTTTGTTTAATGAATATATGAACCTCTGGATACTCCTATTCTGTACTACTATGAGCTGTAACTGCTGTATACAGCGCTTCTTATTCTCATTAAAAGATCTTGCATCACAGTACCGCTTTCTGTTGTATTTTAATGTTTTTTTCTTTTTTACGTTACTTCACTAATTATTTACCTGACACGTGACAAAACAGGAGGTGCTAGCTTTTCAGATCCATAATTTTAAGCATCCTGTAGAATCTGAAGTGGCTGAGAACACCTCGATTTCTTTCTCCTCCAAGACGGTTCTGAAGGCTGACATCTGCCATGTCTTAACTCTTCTCCTCTTCCACCAAACACACCAAAACACGGCTTATTTCCAAAATACTAGCTTAGAAATGTGAAGATTTAAGACAAATAATTCAGTACTTGCTGACCACATCCAGCCCAAGTTGTGCTACATTTGAGGAACCAAAATGCACTGAGACACAAAATGCCAGATACCCTAAGATTTCTGCAGCTCTGAAAGAGATATCTGATACAAGAACACATGGGAGCTCACATTCACCTCTTCCAAATGCGTATCAAGGTTCAAATATTGCCATCTCTCCACCAGAGATTACATTGTGTGGTTGACATCCTGTGTGTGAGCTGTGAGCTTAGTCCTTCCCATCACTGCCCTGGCTGGGCTTGCTTTCGGGCACGCATTCTGCGAGAATCTGCCAGCCCTCGCCACCAGGAAAAACTGTTTTACAAAGGAAGATGAGAAGCATGCAGATTCCAGATAAGGCGAGGCTTTGAGGGGAAGCCTCTTCTTCCCCATAATTAACAGGAGAGCACGTGACAGGGAGGGAGAAGAGTTGCTTAAAGTAAAAGTGACTGTCAGCTTGATGACAAAGCGATGAACCTACTGGGACGGTTTCCAGGCTGGAGCCATCTGGAACCATAAGCAAACTGAGTTTTGGAAGTGATTTCCAACAGGAAATGTTTCTCCTCCCAGTCTGCAGGAGCTTCAGCTCCCTGCAAGCACTGATCTGCACGTAGGAGGCAGAATTATGGACTTCAGCGCTGACGTTTCCCTGGTGGGCAGACCATCAGGGAAGGCATGGCTGTAGGGTTTCTTGCCTCATCCCTAAGTGTCAGGTGCAACCAATTCCCAGCAGAACTGAGGTTCACTTGAATTTGCATCCACGTAGAAGCGAAGCATATAAATGAAGCACAGCCTAGACACTTATTAGACAGGTTATTCAAGAGGCTGGCAGAGGAGACTGCGAAAGAGAAATCTGAAGAAGCCCATGAGTCCCTGGCTGAGCTGCTAAGAACATTCATCAAGCCCTGCTTGAAAATTCACTGTTCTGGTCTACAGTAACACACTGGGTACTTCTGGAAAATTATTTTGGACAAATTACCCACTGACAACGGCTTTTTATGTTCGTTGTGCTAAATTGTTATACCAATTTCCTTTTGCTGAAAATGTTCCCATCTGATATAACAGTGTAAAAATGCAAATCAATGTTTCTCTCAACTGGTCATGAAGTGCAGCTTTGGCATCTGAAGGCATTAATTTTTTATTTAAAATTAGCTCTGGTTTATGCATGAATGTGTTTTAGAAGTTTTAAGAGAATTTATCAGTTGATGCAGTATATTGTAGACTTTCCTATTTCAGAGGAACATAAAGAAATTGGAAATGGTTTGTCTTTCAATTAATACAGTCTATTTTTTCACTTGTTCAAAATGTTCTAGATTTAAATTTTGTATATAATGCAAAAAAATAAAAATATTTAAACTTACATGAAATACTCTTCATTATTTAAAAAAAGAAATTTCTAGAATTTTTTCAATAAATACTGTCAGTCTTAGCATGTCGTCAGAAGAAATAGGTAAAGGTGGATCACACCTCAAGAAATTATGGGGGGTTTTATGTAGACACAGACACACACACAAATATACCCTATTTAGAATTACATGTATTATTTCTATACAATCTTCTTATTGACATAATAAGAGATGAAATAACTATGCACCTGATAAAATAAAAGCTAAAGAGAAAATAGAAACATCCATATCAATATTTTTCATTAGCTTTTTCAGAAGTTCTTTGTAAGACAGACTTTTAAAATATTTATGTTAGTTCTGATATAAACTCTGCCACAGTACAGATGGAAAAACACATCAAATGAAGGAATAATGTAGGAAAAATAATTTGACAAATGAAGTTGACAAAAAGCAATTGAAATATTGTAGAGATTAACATGCTTAAAACTGCAATGTTCTCATGAGCCAGGGCTCTTAACTAAATCTTTTAATATTTTTTCCTCTATGAATTTGATTCCATCTTTCTATAACTAACAAGATTTTTTATAAATTAGATTTCCTGTTACTGACTGAACGCTGCTGTGTGTCTTGAAGTCTGTTTAGGGCACTTCCCTGTATTACTTGTGGTTTTAGGCACAGAAGTGCAGGCATTAGGGAATTCACACTTCCCTAACTCAATTTCTGATTTTCAATATTTGGGACATCAAAATGTTCTATTAATTTCGAGCAGTTTGGTAACTTTGAAAATCTCATGCGTGTGTTTAAATTTCCAGGACAATTAATGGCCATTTCAGTGCTCCTCAGCTGTTTGTGAGGGGTCTGGCCTCAGCTGCCATGCAAGACATTGCTTGGTCACTCAGAAATTACGAACTTCTGACCCACACAAACAGCAACAAAACTAATTTTTTCTGCACACGTCACAATTGCAATTAATATAATTGGTTTCTTCAATGTCCAGGATCATTAGCCTGTTCTCATCTCCATATGACACTGGAAAGGTTATGGGCTTCTTTCAATTTAAAATTTTTTGCGTCATCCTCAGTTTAATTAAAAAATCTCAAATAGAGATACCAGAAAGGACAAGAGAACGACAGATACTCAGACCAGAGATGACTGAGAATCAAAATTCATTTATTTGACATATCTTTAACATATTAAACTTGTATGTAACCTGAATTATGACAGCATTTCTTAGACACACAAAAAATGTTCTCTACACTTACATATGCCTAACATACGTTTAAAAATAAAATCTAGTGCACCCTGTCCTCCTCACAGAATAAAAATTCCTACTGCTAGAGTGGCAGAAAAGGCCTCCTACTTGTGCCTGTAAAACTGATTTTGTGTTTGAGAAAAAATAGATATTTTCTCATCTTCTTCTAAAATACCTTTATTTTATATCTTTAATATTTCCTTTCAGTCTGGTTCACTAACAAAACCCAGGAAAGTTCATTATTCATTTGGGTAGCTATTACATAAATATACAAATACAAAAAAGAGGGAGGAAAAACTAATCACATAGTGTATACCTTGCCATTGCATCTGCTCATACTGTAAAAAAATTATCAGAATATCACCAAAGAAAAGGTAAATGAAGTTCTATAATATTGATGTTAGCAGAATATTTAGAAGTCAAAATTATAAATATTATTTTGCAGCAAATCTTACTGATGTTGGTTTTCAGCTTCATCTAACACTGCCTTCCCAAAGGAAGCAGAGCACAAAGTCAAGAGCGTTTTTTTCTTTTTTCCTCAACAAATACCTCCCTGCATGACATTCACTGCTGTGAGCCATTCCTCATTTGCATATTAAATTAAGATAATAACAGACATTCTAGAGGTGCTGAGCCTCATCAGAATTTATGGTATCAATGCTCTTCCAAAACAGTCATTAAAGACTTACTTTAGCCATGTTTGTGTTATTTAAATATTAATGGTTGGTTACTGAAATGTGCCTCGATGTTGTATAATAAACAACAGAACGGGGAAGGGAACCCCTGGGCTAAGCAACACTTCTGTTTATTAAAACTAAGGCAATATAGTGGTCATCCACACATGGTGTAGACTGACAGAGATACAGCCGTATCTCACGGGATAACACCACCACGAAAAAACAGAGAAGTGATTTCTCCTTTCCTGGCTTAGAAAAACCCCTTCTGCAGTGGGCAACTTCATAGCACTTCACAGGCTTTTTTACTCTACTAAAGCTCGTTGCAAAGCAAAGGAATTCATAGGACACCTCACTGGTAGAAGAGTCTCCAGTTACCCTCCCCAGCAAATGCTTCGCACCAGTAAGGTACACATGGTGTCCATCCTACCGGCTTCTATAGCCTTCCTAAAAGACTACTCTCCCCCTTTTCTCTACCACAGTCCCTGTGGCAGACCAGCAGGAAACCTAAATTTGTTCTGCACTACCAGATGCTGCAGCAATACTTACCCCAATATTATATATGCATATATGTACCTCATCTATATTTCTCTCTCATATAAACATATCGCATATGTGTGTGAGAGATCATAAGAATGATTCAAGCAAGATTTTCTAATAATTTCACCCAGAAAAGAGAGAGAGAAAAGAGAAAAAAACAGACCGTGAGTCTTATATACATTGTTCAGATGCTCATTTAATTGATCTTGTGCCTTGGCCTGAACTTCTCATAGTGCGTACAACAAATTATAGACAGTAGTAGAACCTGAAGGAATCAATGGAACGCCTGTCATTAATTCCGGTGGAAATGAATCAAAATAGTTGGTAGAAGCCCTAAACACATGGTATAATGCCTCTTTCCTCCTCAGGTATTTTACCTCATCCCATGATCTGCAGTATCCACCTCCCTTGTAGGGGCATAACATAAAGATACAGTCTATGGACTCCCCAGCCAGGCAGGCAGCGTAGCTGGAGTTGTTCTGTGCATCCTCCGGTTTCATTCCCAGTTGTCCTGTGGGTGAACTTCCAGAAACCCATTTGTCATGGAAAGTTTTAAGGTGAAATAATCTCACAGGCTGTAATCACAATGGGCTACCAGAGGAATTTGAAAATTATTCTAAGTGTGGAGGAAAACAATTACAGCAATTGGACTGGTGATGTACTTCTGACATCTGTTTTGTGACTAACAGGCAGTGGAAGCACACGAACAATTGCACTGGCTTCCACAGCTCTAAGAAACCGTATAAAAGTGCTCACAACCCCACGCTCCTCACATTGCTCCTCTTGGTTTACTCTTCTCGGTGAACTTGGTAAGTTCAGATCCTGTTCTCATAGAGATTCCTTTAACTTGGGTATAAGTCTTTTACTAGCATTCTCTGATTCGTTACATTGGTAGAAGTATTTTGTCCCGTATGCCTTTAAGAGTAAAAAAAGCAGGGACATTGATGAATGAACGTTCAGACACCATTGGTAAGATGCGAAGCCCAGTAAGAAGTTTTGTCTTCATGTAACAGAAAGTAACAGCTCTGCTTCTTTGACTTTCTAAATGGAACAGAAACTTACTTCCTTTACTTTTTGATAGTTGAGACTGAAATTTTGGTTCATAGGCAGAATTGTATATTATGCAAAGTGGAAATGACTTTTTGATGGAAAGATGTTGCAATAATGAATACGGACAGGTCACCTTAATTGCTTTAGTCTCTCTGAAGTCACTGGAGCAGCTCTGATCTGCAGCAGCAGAGGATTTAAACCTTAGCTCTTCACTGTGCAGCAGAGTATTTTCAGTACCCTTGCTAGAACTGGCACTAAACAAGGCATGTGAACCAATGTTAGGCAAGAAAAGGAATAGTTTACATGCCAAGATTAAAACAGACAAGGAGGCTGACTTTAGTGAATTTGCATGTTGCGTATGAAAGTTTCTGAAAACTTTTGAAAATGCTGTGTGGGATTCAGGTCAGACATTAGGACACCTACAAGTGCATATCCTAGCCACAGACCAACTGTCTGTCCTGACTAACTAGGATTGACCTTAGCTGCCTGCGCCGAGAGTTTGGACACCAAACACTCACAAACACAAATGTTTGGATGTATATCTGCAAGCTGAACCTCCCGTATCCAAAGGCAAAAAATACAGGGTATTATGTTCACATTTAAGAGAGGAAGGTAAAGAACAGAAACTGTGTCTCGTGGTCAAATCTAACAAGGAGGGAGCACAGAAAAGGGCAGGATAAAACGGAAGACAGAATCGCATCCAAAGACTGAGGGATTTGTTCAATATTTATTTCCAAATCCACTATACTCATGCCACCAAGCCACCTCTGCTATGGCTCCCTGCAAGCTGAACCTACCCTTTACTTCCTGCTTTGTTTCAGGTTTGCTGCCTCCCTCCACCACACCAAGATGTCTTACTGCTACCCATGCTACACCGTGTGCTGCTCACCCTGCTACAGGACCGTGTGCTGCTCCCGGACCTACAACTGCTGCAACCCCTGCAGCTACCGGACTCTGTGCAGCTACCGGCGCAGATATAGGTGCAGAGACTACTGTAGCTACGGGAGCACATGCACGACCCGATACTGCTACCCTTCCTGCTGCAATTACAGCTACAGGTGCTGCTACCCTTGTTGCTAAACCCAGTGGCAATATCCCTGCAATGAGAATCAACCCTGACCCAGCAAGCAAAGATGAATGGCTAATCTCAGAGGCAATGTTTACAGAAGTGCTGAGCCCTTGTGACAGCAACTGAAGTTACTGAGAATGAGGAGCTTGGCTGCTCTCCAAAACTTCTTGGCATTTGTATTTTCGTTGTTCTTTCTGTCTGCCTCTTCCTATCTTTCTCAGCTGTGAGTTCTCTCTTCATATTGTCCTGCATTTGAACCCCTTTACAACTTTTCGGCAATGTGAACAACAATCTGCCGTTCATTTGAAGTTTCTTGCAGTTGCTGCGTGGTGTTAAAGGACTTCTGCAAAATTAGCTTTCTTGTCATCTGCATTTTCAATAACTACTTCCAGTAAGATGCTGCAGTACTGTATAATGGAGAAGTATTACGGCTGCCTCTCCTTTGATCTGGATTTACAAGTACCTAAAGGATGAACAACACAGCTTCAACAAAAAGGAATGTTCAGGACAGCATAGTGCAATGACTCATCTTCTGTAGCTCTTTCCAGTATCCCAAAATTATAATCTTTCTGTATCTGTGCCAACTCCTTTTCTTACTGCATTAAATTTTTCCTGCATGAAAAGTATTGGAGTTCCAGTTGTCTTCTTTCTTCTGTCCCTAGTTTATATGAATATACTGAGAGTGGTGGCATCCTGAAGGGAATGTCTGTCCCTAGTGCTGGCAACTTCATATTCCTCCACGTTCAGAGCACCTGATCTAAGTAAATATACTCTTTTCTTTCCTTCTACCCCTCAAAAATTCAGGATTTCTCCCTTTCCTTAACTGAAACTATTATCAGATGTAAGGTTAACATATTTCAGCATAATATGGCCATAATAATCTTTATAATACTTTTTTAAAATAGAAAAAAAATAGTTCCAGGCATCTATCGAGAGTGTATAAAAATGTCCAAGTGAGCAGAACGTTGTCCTGTTCCTGGAAATTGAATTCGAATGTTCTTCTTCCAGAGTCACAATTTCCTATCACATTCCAATTTAACAGACAAATTTCATTACCAGTCAGTGGAACGTAAGAAAAAATAAAAACCTATATTAAAAGTAATAGGAAAAATGTCGAGGAGGAAGTGGTGGCATTTCCTCTCTTGATGCTGGCCTTGAAAACTCAAAACACTGCCTTGATCTTCCACACTGAACAAAATCCATTTCTACAGGTGCAGTTACAATACTCCACTAAATCCAGGGACTAAAAACCAGAAGACACAAAGAAAAGTGGGGGAAAAAGAGAGGTAAATAGTAATTTAAAAAACAAAAATAAAAACCCACAAGTGAAAGAGTACTCAATCTCCCATGACGTTTTGATAGCTCCTGTCTGCCTGTTGCCCCTGGCCAGTAAGAAAGTGCCATCATCTTCCTCCTCATGCAGCTGCAGCATGTCGGTTGTATAACCAAGAGGTTCTACAGCCTCTGCCCATTACATTCAGTGGGAGAAAAAAAAAAGTCAGTAAAAATCACATGTGACTGCTTCCTTCCAAAATGTGGGTACATTTCCATGAACTGACAGACAAAAACACTCTGCTGCAGTGCCTCAGAGGTACTGGCCAATGGATATCCATTTCTCCGACCGAATTATTTACACTGCAAAAGGCAAATTTCTCCTACCTCATCAGGGAACCCCTAATATTTCAACTCTGATCTTTCCAGGTCCCTTCCAACCTGTGCTGTTTAGTGATTCTATGATAATATAGAAAAACACAAAATTTATTTCAACACTAAAAACCTGATGAGTCCACACATTTGCAGTTACCTATGACCTCTTCAATATTAGATTACAGCCACTGACAGATCATGTTCTAAACACATCACATTAGCCCAACAGCGGCACTGAAAATTTTTAAATTAACCATTTATTTGGAACACACCAAGCTAAAGCCCAGATTTGTAGAAATGTGCATAACCAGAGATACATCTGAAGTTTCTTGCAGCTACAAAAGTCATGTTTCTCAGCTTGAGGGCAAGTCTCTACAAGCAAATCCTTGAGTACACAAAGTTGCTAGCTTTGTCACCCAATTTGTCTGATGTTATCGATTTAAAGATATTTAAGAAATGAAAATTAAAAATAAAACCAGAAATACAGTATTGATTCAGCATAATTTTTAATATGACTGAAAGGGAGATAAACTTCTAAAACCATACAGAACTGAAAGGCTACATTCCCAAAGACACATTACACTCTGCCTGTACCACTCGGTCAGAGTTAATGTTTTGTACATCATAGCAAGAAACATAAAATCACGTTTACAAAGAACTGCAGTAGCAAGGAGAAGAAGCTTTTGATCATGCGAAGAGTTTGGGTAGTAAGAGAGCAAGAAGACACAGAGCAGAATTAACAATAAATCATCACAAATGCCTCAACAGCAGCACAGAGCACTCGAAGCCTCCGTGGAGGGTGGCTGCTGTCACCGGGGCTCTGCACATGCGAGGCCGCTGCTGCCGCTGAGGTTTGCCATCAATCCGTGCTTGCCAGTCCTGTGTTCATCTTCATTTCCGGCATGTTCATGCTGGGTTTAGCAGGGGTAACAGCTCCCATAGCCGAACCTTAGGCCATATCGTGAACCAAAGGGGTAGCCGTAGCGACTGGAGTAAAAACCTGGGTAGCCATAGCAGTCCCCAGAGCCATAGAAGCCTCTATAGCCGCCATACAAACCCCCATATCCATAGCAGTCCCCAGAGCCATAAATGCCCCGGTAACCGTACAGACCACCATAGCCATACCGGTCCCCAAAGCCGTAGAGGCCCCGGTAGCCATAGAGGCCCCCGTAGCCTCGGTAGCCACAGGGGCTCCCGCAGTCATAGCCCCGGTAGCTGTACAAGCTCCCATAATTGCAGGGAGAATAGCAGTCATCCTCGCACTGGCCTTGGAGGTAAGTCATCTTTCTGCAACGGAGGCAAACCTGAAACGCAGCAGTAGGGAGGAAAGCAAAAGTAATAAAACAGTGTCAGTAACAGTCTCAGAGCCCAAAGACTTCTTCGCTTGCCCCATGAGACCAAGGACAGAAGCAAAATTATCACCGAATTTCTCAGCTCCTTATTACATCCCATTTCTACCATTTTCTTATTTACCCACTGCTTTTAAACCATTTTATTTTTTTTCTCAGTCACTGAGATTGGTGAAAGCGCTGACTATGGAATATACTTGTTTCAGATCAAAACCTCCTTGCTGCTGTTTCAGGATTTTTCATACAGAATATTGCTGGAAGTTAACAACCCTAAGTTTCTTTTAGGATATCAGCTTTGCATAGAGGTCTGCATTCCAAAATCCTTCAAGAAATCTTGAAGTGTCTGATGTTTGCCACGACAACACACTTCAGCTTTTGGACAACTTGCTCCAAGTTCCGTTTTAGTAGTTTACACCAGTTTTGATTGGCATCTGGAAATGCTGACAGCGCACACAAGAAACTATGGAGCACTGGCACACATGAGAACATCTGCCGTCCTGCCAAACAGAACTGAAGAGCTCCCTTAAAATAAAATGGAAGATTTATGGAAGAACCCACTGAAGGCAGCGGTGGGGAAACCCTTCTCTAACTCTTGCAGACCTAATAGCCAGCAATCCTTATTGGGGAGCCAGATAACCCAGGTACCAACAGGACCAGGAGAGTTTCAGCCCCAGCTTTAAAACTTGAACCCACCAGTTGCTGCAGCGCAGTAAGCATAGGTAAAAGGTACAGAGAAATCTTGCATTTCAGAGAAGCCACAATCCTAACGTAAATTATTAAACCAAAATTTCTAATCCTTATGAAGAGACTAAATGGAGAAAAGGCTTACCGAGTTCACCAGGAGGAGGAAGGCAAGAGAGCTAATGAGGAGCCTAGAGCTCTGAGCCCTTTTTATACTGTTTCTTTGCCTGTCTGGCTTATCTAAGACGCCCTGTGTATTTAAAAGATTTGTAACCTTATTGGTTGAAAAACAAATCTGCCTGTACACGTCATATCTTCAATTAATATAATTTTCTTCATTGTTTGGGATTATTAGTGTGTTCTCAGCCTCCCATATGTCACATATATTACAGGTTTCTTTCATCTCAAAATTTTCTGGGCCAACCACATTCCTGATACCATTTTATTGTCTTCACTGTCAAAACTGAAGTTTAATTTTATATAAATGTAAAAACATTTATAAGTTCCCAAAGCCATCGGAAGGGGAGAAATTTTCAGTAAAAAAGGAAAACCTTCCCACATATTTGAAAATATCTTTTGTTCACCAGAAATTGTGATGCACCATAGCACAGTCTTCCTGTTTAAAGGAGACGTAAGCATGTATTTAGATATTTTATATGAAACTACGTAGCAACTTCAGGAAACAGGATCAGCACAAACTACAGATAAATCTTAATTACATTCCTCCAAAGTGTTCATGGTGAATAAAAGTCATGCTGCTGCATGAGAAGAAGGAACATTTTCAACAGGAATACGACTACAGCATTGTTTGCAGTTTAGTTCACTAGAAGGCTTGACCTCAAGTTCAGCAGAACGAAGTGGAGAATAGAAGTACAAACTTGGTCTGGAAAAAAGTAAATGATCAACATTTTGTGAGATGTACTAAACTCTGTTTTCCAAGGAACCATGTTAATATTTTCTTCACAAAGTATCCAGCACATGTATCAAATATAGTACAATAGTGAGGAGCACTGTAGTTTACTGCAGAACACCTTGTATGACCTTCACCTAATTTCTGGCATTAATTTGAATATAAAATTGGGGTAATAATGAGCAAGCAGGATGTTGAGGCTTCCTCAGAATTCTGAATACCAAAGCGTTTCATAAACACTCATTAATGTTTTCAATTTGCAAAGTGTTGCAGTATTTAAATATTAATAGTTGGTCACCAAAAGGCACCCCCAGATTTAATAACATCGTCACAAGACACATCAAGGTCTCTTGTTTCTAAGTCCTAATAAGGTCATGCATTGTATGTTTTATGAAAGTCGAAAACTATAAAAAAACTCTTCTAAAATAGAAAGAAATATATGGGAACATTCATAAGGCAGCTGCAAAATTCCTTCAAAATAGCTCTTATAGTACCTAAGACAAAAGTCAAAGTTTTTGGCCAGATATCCCCACCAATATCACTGGGCAGTACATACAGGTCATGACGATGCTGAATAGAAGCACTATGTTTCAGCACACCAAAGAAAAGCCTGCCCCTCTTCTCCCCTTCATGTTGCACCATAGATGCAAAAGCCAAGCCAATGGAATACCTACAAGCACATTGTGTAACCCGTAATGGTCTAAACATCTCCCAAAATTATTCCTGTCCATCCAACTACAAAGAATTCTGTGCAATTTTACTAGAAATGTGCTGAGCCCATTTCTTCTTGTTTTAAGATGAAAGAAATTCTAAACCTATTACATGAATGTCATAACATCAAACTTTGAAAATATGAAAATCACTGACTCCAACTACACCAACTGAAGGAATAATGCATGCAAAAAGATATATAACTAACACCTAAGTTTGAGAAGGTATATATACGGACCAACGACTCCAAAATTTTAGTCACTTCTCTCTAGCTACTCACCTTGGTGAACGAGGTAAGTCAATACTGACTCTACTTTTTTTCTGATATCCATATATTTGCATGTATATATGTCTGTATAAATATCTGTGTGTGTGCGCGTGGACGTATACATATATAAAAAGGCACTTGTATATACATATGACAAACATAACCTCTGTCTGTGTATAGGTACAGATTTTATGTAAGCAATTCTTTGTCATTTTGGAGCTAATCACAAAGACAAAATTCTCTGCAACATTAAGGAGTTCCTTCACTGGAACTTTTTTAATCCTCCTGTCTTGATTTGATAATAGGCTTTCAAGTACTGAAAATTTGAAGTTTACTGCAATAATTTTGAAGTCATAAGTAATTTCCAGTTCCAGACTGTTTTCGTTAGGTGTTGGGAGTTCAAATTCCTAGATAAAAACTTTATGAAACGTTTACTACTTTAAGTAGACATCCCGGAAATAAATTCCTCCATTTCATTGCATTCTTTAGTTTATTCCACGTAGAGCAGCATGCAGTACCACATGAGATAAGGGGATGCATGTGATAGGCTGGTGGTCTCATCTGAATAAGCACCAGCATCTGAATTGGCATATTTTTATTTAATTTATTCAGATTTCTCTCACTTCTGGGGTGGGAAAGTTCAGTTCTCAGTTGGTAAAGACCATGTTTTCTATGTGTAGTCAGCCTTTTTCAAAACTTGAGGGAAAAAAATAGAAAAGTTGTTTGGGATTCAGGAGATTAGAAAACTAAACAAGATGATTAAGAGAACAAAAAAGACCTTCAGGAGCGGTCGAGATGCATTTTCTCACCTCTGTCCAAGCTTTGAGCATTTCCTCCCGCTGTCAGCTGCCTATAAACTCACCTCACTTCTGGGTATGTGTTTCAGGTTTACCTGCATCAACAAACAATGACTTTCTACAGGAACCTCTGTGATGATGGGTGCTACTCACCATTTGGCTATGAAAACCTCTATGGTTTTGGGGGTCTGAATGGCTACAGATTTGGGAGCCCATATGGTTACTACCGGAACCAGTACCTGTATGGGAGCCCATATGGCTACAGAAGCTTTGGGAGGCTGTATGGGAACAGAGGCTTGATGGGTTATGAGGGCTATTATGGGTATGGGGGCTTGTATGGATTTGGGTACGGCTACCCCTTCCCTTCTCGTTTTGGCAACAGATATAGCTATTGAAACTGCTATCCATGCTGAACCAGAAGAAATAGCAACTAAGAAATGAAATGCAGGACACTGATTCATGGCTATGTTTATGGTGCTGAGAAATGCTGAGCACCCATGCCTCTCACTGAGTTCAGTGGGAGATGTGCATGCTAGGCTAAGACTACCCCATATGTAACCCTCTCTAACATCTCCTGTTTCTTCAACTATTACTCTAAAGGGCAACTTGAATTACAGCAAGTACTGAGGCATCGGTAGAGCATGTTGCTGGAGTAAAATAAGACTTTCAGGTATGAGTAAAGTGTCTTTTAAGTTAATTCACAGACACTTTGCACTGCCATAGTAATACAAGTTTCTGCAACCACCATGAACAACTCCACTTTGCTCAGCTGTAAACTTCACCAAAGATGACACCTAGTAGAGAATCTACTGTTATACATCCATGCTGTTCCTCATCTGGCAGTGAACATGATTTACAAGCAACTCTGCGTGCAAGAAACATGCCTGGACTGTCAAACTCCACCATTTCCAGAAGGAGAGAGCATCATCCAGCATCGGACACACTCTGCTTGCTGAAGATCCTTTTGTAAAATCACTAGATTATTCTTTCTGTTACTCATTTCATTAAAATTACTCTGCTTAATAGTATCAGACGTGCAGCCTTCTCCTTTTGTCTGTATTCATATGCCACTGTCAAGGGACCAGCAGCACTGCCACTCTAACCAACCATACAGTAAGAAGGAGGTCTAGACTCCAGATGTTAGAGAGTATCACCATATCTCCATCTGAAATGCTCCAGTCCCGACTCATGTCCCAGAATAGGAAGAAGCTCTACCTCATTTTAACTAACCTGTGTCCCTGGGTTTACACAAATAATTCTTCAGAAAAGAGCATCAGCTGACTGTATTACCAAACACAAACACTCCTGGAGCAAGCAGAGTTTTGTGCTTGAAGAATAACTTCCAAAAGCAAGAGGCTGAGTAGAAGATTCATGGTCTGCCAAGGAAAGATAGCAGTGACATTTAAGGTTAAAGACACCTAAGAGAAAAGACCAAAGGCAACCAAGCCATGACCATTTGCTGGAGAGATCATCTCCTTTGCAAACTGAACAGCCAGGTTATTCAAGGAGTTCCTGTCAGCCTCTACCATGTCACCTTAGGAGACTGAGTAGTCTTGATTTAGGTTTATAATATTAAAGATTATAATCTGGCATGGAACAAGGTGGTTCAACGAGCACAGCCTAGACAAAACTGCATGGATCTCATGCAAGCCCAGTTATACATCAAAGACATCACCATGAGTCAAAAACCTCATTACAGAAGTGACTGTGAGTGGGCACATCTGGGCTGCTTTTCAAGAGATTCTCTACATGGCTACCCCTTCTCTTCTCATGGTGGCCACCTGCACAAGCATTTCTGCATTCCTCAGCTGACAGATCAAAGTGGAGGAAAGGGTCAAGAAAATCATTAGCAGAGCAGACTGGAGAAGCACTTTCACAGACAGAAAAAGTGGTATTTAACAGAATAGTTCTTGAGCTGTAAATACTACTCCTCCGGTCCAAAGACCATGTTTTTACATCCATGTTATTGCTTTCACTTAAACCATTTGACCTTGAACTGGACCATAGCAGAAGATGAGCCCACAGATCAATTTACTTGTCTGGGAAGGAGCAGCCACAATCAAGGAGTGTGCCTGGTCTGCTGCCGCATTGCTCACAGCTCACCTCCTCATGTCCTAGTTTGAGCAAGGCAGATACAGATCAGGATGCCCCAGGAAGAGGTTAAGGGCAGCAATCTCCACCCTGGCCTACTAGCAGGGCACGTTGGCAGTAAATCAGTACAACGCTTTGAAACTGGCAAAGCTACTAAGACATCTTTTGTAATCCTTCTGCTAGCTGCTGTCAGCAGTAAAGAGGGCTGGGTTCCCCAGGGAAAACTTGAAGAAATTATGTTCTCCTACCACAACAAATTCAGCTTATCTCCCTTGAATGCCGTCTAGCACACCAGGCTTTTCCTACCTGCATGTACAGTGCGGAAGGACTTACACAGATATGCACAGGAAGACAGAATAAAACACGGAAAAACCAAAGATTTGGCACTAATTCTCAGCCTACCCAGGGTCCTTTGGCCCCAACTTAACATCAGGTCCCTGCCCATGTTTGCAGACACAGCAGTATTTATGATGTTTCTTCCATTCACCACATCCCACTCAGTTCATTACCCAAGGCACTACCACTTCCAACAGCGGGTGCAATCACCCAATGCCTGGGGAAGTTGGCCCACGGGCTGTAATTGCCTGCCAATCGCAGTCTTCCCAGACTTGTCACCTGCCTCCGCTTCCCTCCACCACACTACCTCAGAGCCACCTGGGCACCACCTCACTTCCCTTTTTGCTTTGAAGACGCGACTGCTCTAGTTGCGACTCCAGCTCTGTGCACACCACTGGGGTGCCCCGACTGGGGGTGCTGCCTCCCAGCCAAACGACCTTAACCCTCCCTTTTTTTCCCCCTGCTCCAGACATTCAGGGCACATCCAGTATCTCCTGCACTGCTGCAGGTCAGCCTTATGCAAACACTGGCGCCCAACCACCACACAGGAAAGTAAACCAATTTCTCACCCCAGGCACCCTACCACAGGGCACTCAGCCTTTAGTTACCAAACTGGATCATTTTATCACCTATTCATTCAAGAACATCAGGGTGATTCATGAATCATCGCAGAATTTGCATCCACACCATTCCCTGGCCCCCCAAGCATCAGACAATAGCACCGATACTCATTTCCCATGGATCTATCCTAACATCTCAGAGCTTCTTAAACACCTGCTCAGTGGTGCGTAAAGAGCATCTACCCTGTTTCATAAGGTTTTATGCCTTAAGGCTTAAGAAAAGTTGGATGATTAGAGGAACTTTGTGTCCGCCTATGAGATGTTATCATAACACATGACAGATAGCTAGTTTAGGTAACAGAAAACTAACTCCTGTAATTTCATTTGAACTTCTGAACGCCAGTCTGAAGCAGCATGTATTTACTGCATGCATGTGGGAAATTGCCAATTTAAATGCACCTTTTGAACAACTAACACGAGGCATGCTGCAGTACATGCCTCCAGCACAAAGATCCACCACAAGAGTAAGAATCAGTTTTAAAGAGTAAACTTATGCCAAATGAGAAATTGGGCCCCTGACTATTGCACAAACTGGACTAGAACATTTTTCAAAATATTTAAGGGGTGCAATGTTACAACAAAACCTTTTAAGAGAAGGGGAAAGTGGACCACGGTATAGGAAAAAAGTCCTTACTGAAAGCAAGAGAAACAAGAAGCATTTCAAAATTCACCATATTGAGATGAACATTCTTATCAGATAATGCAATAATGAACCTAGAACCATTTGTTAATGCCTCTTATCTGAAAAATATGTTGGTAGCTTCTTAATAAGATACTGGATGTCTTTAGTCCTCTGAAAGCCTCAGAGGATTTCGCATGAGTAGCTTTTATATCAAAATGAATAAAAGGTGTACTATAAATAGTTCCATATAAATCTGCTGGTAACATTTCCTAGTTTTACTGACACTTGGTGTTTTGTGGTGACTGCAAGTCTCAACTTATTACACTGGAAGTGCAACTTGAGAGGCCTCAACAATAAACTTCAGTTCCTTTCCAAATACATCATTAGCATAACAATAAAGATTCCTTCATCTGGCTTTTGAGGTTTGGGGGATTTCTCTTTTGTAGGAAAGGATTTACATGGTTGATGAGAATCTGGTTTAATCACCTCATCCAAGGCTCACCAACAGTCAATTACACACTATTACAAAGCCTGGTCAACTTTGTTTTCCTTCTACATAAGGATAGTTATTTTCCAAAGAGTGACTACTATGAAATAATCTAGCATTCTCACGTCAGCTTGCGATACTAAATTGTACTGTTTCTGTAACAAAGTATTAGTGCCATACCTAACATTTCAAGTACAAACAATGGCATGGAAAGCTTGTGAAATGTTTATTATCAATATATTCCTGAAGAAATTCAAAATTCCACAAATGAAGATCACCACCCATTTTCACATGCATAGGTTACATTGTTGTAAAACATTAAGCAGAGCAGTAAAGCCAGAAATCTAATTTTTACACTCAAAAATAGCTGCTCTTACATAACACTTGACTTCAGAGTCTCCTTAGTAATACCGACTCTCCATGCACCTTCGATGCATTTTATCACTGCCTTGATGGGGAGGCTGAGTCTCAGGACACCTTTACAGGTTACACACTGTGCCGGCAAAGCAAATATTGAGGAAAGCGCTCCGCAGACCTGAGCAAGTCCAGGAACAATGAAAGCAAAGATGTGGGCAGCAGTTTCATGAAGGGACAGCTACAGCATAGAGGTTGCTGTGGAAAGCAGATTCACACACAACTCTGCCAAATCCCCCAACAACATCTTGTCCTGAAGCAGACAGATAGGATCAGTTTGGTGCAGCAGGACAAAGGCACCTGAATCAGAAGGAGCAGAGGGTAACGCAGAGATATGCACATAGGCATAGAGGCCAATAACATGTTGCAATGTCAGATTTAATGAGAAAGCAGCAGATCATACAGAAGCAGGATCATATAGTACAGATTACAAATTGCCCACAGCCTGTGGTTTAATGCAAGATGACTCATGTAATAACTGATGTTGTTTTCCTATTGCAGCTCTGTGATACTCAGCCCTGATCATAGCAAGACACGTACAGCACAAACAGAGCATAGGCTAGTTGACTCACAACCCTTTTTTTATTCATCAGTAGCCACAGAAAGAGTCTACAAAAGGATCTAAAATGGATGTCATACGAGATCCCTTTGCATTGCCACAATGATACAAGTCCCAAAGGAATTAGCAGTATAGTCCATAGCATCAAGAACAGAGCACTTAGACAGGAAGGCATTAGAAAATCATCAAGGATCATCTGAGAAGGATGTAAATGGATTTTTCAGAAGATCTGAGCATCTACAGATACATTTAATGGCAGCCCAGAATGCTCAGCCTTTCCTAAATGCTGTGCCCTGGAGCTCAGCCACATATCTACATCCTGCTTGTCATCTCCTGGACATCCTTCTTTCAGCAGCAAATCTCACTAAGTTTAGCAGGGTGTACAGCTTGCAATGGGGTATCCCTGTGCCCATCTGGCACCACCATAAACATGCGAGCCCCCAGGAGCACGGCCAGCACTAAAGCCGGTTCCAACTTCGGGAGCTCCTGCAGATCCCACGACGCTCTGCTGTGGGAAGGTGCTGAGGATTGGTCCAGGGAAGGTCACAACCACTGGCGGAGGGTAGATCACCACCCTGGAGTCAGGACACTGGCGAACACAGGGCTCGTTGCAGCTGTCAGCAATAGGCTGTGGCACAGCCACCCCACATGAGGTGGCACTGCCATCAGCGCATGGCTTTAAAGAGTACACCATTTTTCAGGGATGGTTTATCTGAAGCACACGGAAATAGTGTAAAAATAAGACACAATTCTTGTAAGTTTCACAATCAAACATTGTAATAAAAGACTATAAACAGGCTAGAGGTGAAGGCAGAATTTTCATAGCTCGGTTCCTAG
This sequence comes from Steatornis caripensis, assembly GCA_013398225.1. Lineage (NCBI taxonomy): Eukaryota > Metazoa > Chordata > Aves > Caprimulgiformes > Steatornithidae > Steatornis > Steatornis caripensis. Next base: position 28,456 of record VZSC01016067.1, on the reverse strand, counting down.
AATATATATAAATCTTGTATTTAACACGATAACATCTGGAAATTAGTCTTCATGAAAAATCAGAGCTCATCAGCCACATCTGTATTTACCAAAGCAAATATCTGAACAGTCACAAATTTATTAATTTACATCAAGAAAATTCCAGACTGGTATCAGAATATTTGCACAGGATTCATCTTGACTCAAAACTACAAACAAAGGCTTTGTTAGAAAGAGGAATTCAGATGAAACTTACCTACTTCACAAGAGAAAACAAGAGAAATGATCATACAAGATCTGATGTTGAGCACTTTTATACTCACCCTTAGACTGCCCAAAGCATTAATCACCTATGTACATAACATCCTAATCAATTACTAAACATATTTCTTTCAAGACTTAACTTGGTTAATGAATGTCAATTGTTTTAAATAAATCATTCTTTGTAATTATTAGTTTGTCCTTCCACCCCGTATGACCTGTACTTTACTGCCTTCCAGTCTGCTATTTCAAAACTCTGTATAGAGGGGATACTCTGCCCCTGCATGTTAGAGGAAGACAAAATGTTTGTATGGTTCATGCTTGATGTCTTCCACCAACGGACCTGCTCCTGGGCAGGCGGCAAACAGCCATTTTCTAGAAAGAAAATGTACTTGATTCAACCCAGAAAGAGTTGCAAAAGGGTTAAACTATGTTCTTGGCCAATGGGTAGCCAAGTTCACGGTTCTGTGCTGAAATGAGGCTAATACAAAGTCTGGCCAAAGCTGTGGCACACTGCAGAAATACTGAATTTTACAGTTATATATCCAAATAAGTCAGTGCAGCACTTCCAATTAGACAGCAAGTGTGCGTTTCTTTAAACGTGCATGCTTTAACAATAAAAAAAAGGAAAAAAGGGTAAGGCTGTATTTTATATGAAATTAAATGTCCTATACTGTGAAGGTATAAATCATGACCTGATTAGGGGAATGGTAAAAAGACAATAAATAAGGTGTGGCTTACACAAGACCTTGTCAGGCATTTTTTCCAGTGAGTCGCTTCTTCAATAAAAGGACACCTAAAGCCATTATAATGATAACACACATTGCACATATAGAACAAGGAGTGGAAGATGCATTTTGGAATCCCAGTTGCTGATGAATTGCAACTGCCAGTATGGGGTTATCATCCATGTTAAACAGCAGCACGAGGAGGTGGCTTTCTGACACTCGGCAGCGGAGTCAGCAACAGATGCCAAGAATGGCAATGGTATGTACCATACAGACACTCCCACCAGGCTGTAGCAGGTAGCAACATGTCCATTCTGATTTACTTTTCATTTTACTTAAAAACAAATGTATTTTGCTACTTCTGTGGTAATATAGAGGATTTATTTGGGCTGTCCTATTATACCAAACCTCACTTCAAAGCCTTCTCCTTTTCTCCCAGCAGCAGCGTGTACTTACAAGGAAAAGCCTTCCTTTGGTGGAGTTAGAGGTGGATGTGGCAACACTGCAGAACAACATTCACTCCTTCCAAGTAATTCAGGGGAAACATCTTGTATATCATTACATTGGCAGCAAAACATCTTTGAAGGGCAGGAATAGACCCCATTACATTATATGCTACTGTGGAGTAGAAACCTCAGTCAAGATTTCCACAACAATGGGAAATGACTGTGATGCTTTCCTACTTCAATTGCATAACAATATTTATCTTCGTAGTATCATAATGTCTGAGGATGACATAAGATATCTGTAATTCCTTTGGAAAATTGGCTGTGCCTTTTCTGTAATTGAAGACAACCACGTGAATTGCAACATATGTCTTTATCTCAGCTTAGATTGGGTAGTAATTTATCCGTAAAGTAATTCCTCAAAAACATTGGAATTAAATGCCTTATTGCTATCTTCAAGTTAGCCAGCTGAAGATAAAACTAAACATTAAGTCTGATTTTGGAAACGTGGTAATATTTTTGTCTTGAAAAGTCAAGAACTTCAATCCAATGTGAGAGGAATCCACATTGCTGGGATTTGTTTCCTTCTCTGCTGCAGAGTGCTTGGGGTTAATGTCACTGCAGGGTTCATTTATCTGAACATAAAGGTTAACAATGACAGTAGGCATGCCAATGCTTTCTGAAAGCATTTGCAAAGCACATCGTAAAAGCTCATTAGTTGTCTACACAACTGATGTTGTCATACGTTTGGGGGTTTTTAACAAGAATATTACAACTGCCAGCTCAAGCTCTACTAGAGAAGGCAAGGAAATAAAAGTGATGAGTCAAGTCCTGAACCACAGCCAAAACTCAGCACCAAAGGGTGCCTCCATAAGGAAGTAATGCAACAAAACAGTGCACGTGTCAACTCAATTTACCAGTTAAAACAAGCTTAAGAATCAAACTCCAGCACCTTAAAAACTAGAGATGCTAAACACAAAAATCATTGCCTCTGTATCCATCAGGAAACAGAACACACAGCTGAGCTGCAGACAAGCCATCAATGCCTTCAAACACTAAGTAAATGCTGACAGGACACATTTATTCTGTATTTAACTGAAATGTTAAGATGCTTCAAAAGACTTTAATAGTCCTCTATCTGTAAGACTACGCAGAAAAGATGTATAAAACCCTAAAAGGACCAAGGTAGAGCTCACCATAAGAGCAGGGAGCTCTCTGTAGACATCCCTTTGATTACACTCTTCAAAAATGCAGATGTCTGAAGAATCTAATCCATCCTTGAGACCTCTGAAACACCACCAGAAACAGAAATGATTTATGAAGTTTAAAACTCAAAAAATGTGTGCAGTTTAGGGTGCACACCACAGCAGGTGAGGCAGGAACCTAAGAAATAATTACATCAATTATACATTGGCTTTGGCCAGTAAGGACTTCGTGCCCAAAAAGGTGTCCTCTCCACCACGCTCAATAGGAAAGTGTATAAAAGTAATTTGAGGCTCAGAGCTTCATCCATTTCTCTTGGTTTCTCCTCCTCAAAGCAAGTATGTGTGATCAGCTCAACTGCTTTATAACTACCATACCACAGCTAAACTGTAACCTTGAGAGGCTTAGCACATTTAGTTTCATAAAAAGGAATACAGACATGAGAAGTCACTGAAGTTTTTCCTGCTTTATCTTAAAGTTAGCGATACCATAAACGCTGTGGAGAGCACGCAGTTACAGGTAAAGCTGAACTTGTTTGTAACGATGAAAGTGTGGAACAAATAGTGTGTAATTTTTAGAAATAAAATCTACTGAAACCCTGGAATTACATTTATCTTCATTTGCTTTACTTCAGATAGCAGTTGTGCACTCCACTTTTCCTCTGCATTAAAAGATTGCATTTTACCGTTGCATTTCATGCTTTGTTTCTTTCAAAGGAAAAAGATTTCTTACAAACAAGGCTTTAAATATGCCACGAGTAAGTCCCAAGCTGTTCTACTTCTGAATGACAAGCCATGCAGCTTCATGGCCAAAAAAAAACAGGACAGGCTTGAAGGTGTGCTGCAAACATCCCAAAAAATGCCTTAAAGCCTGCTCTCCGCTACACAGAACAGCTCCAGAACTGTTGCCCTACACACTTAACCAAACCTATCACTTACCACTGGCCCAGCCTCAAACCACTCAGCATCACTGTATTATTCTGCAGAGAATGACACACCTTCCCGCAACTGAGCCCTCCATTAGGCGCTTTGAATTTTATAGGTGTAAACAGCTAGAGACAACGTGCTTTGAAGAAAGCCAGTGCTAGGCTCAGCACCACGAGATGATTTGTAACTGCTTCCAGCAAATGGGAAGCAGAGAATTTCCTACCAGATCTATCCTCCACTACACAGTGCATGACTACAAGGGGCTCACAATCTTAGCAGCTGGTCCTGATACTTCTCATTGCTCTGTGTGATAGCTCATGCATTATCATTAAGCCATGAGCCATACATTTACCAGGAAGGTTGAGCACTAGAGAAGAAATCTCCATTTTTCCATTCCCAAGGGTTATTACCCAGTAGCTGAAGCTCTCCGTGCTGTGTTATGAGCTATGCAATAGAAAGGTGATAAGCACTGATCTGGTACACTCTGGTACTACACCACAGTAAACGCAGAAATGGAACTGCTAATAAAGGCTCCTGCCTCTGAGCATTATCTGCAAGTTAAACTTAGCTAATTGGACACTGCTTCATCTGCATGCCCACTATGGACAATATTTTCCCCTGAAGGAGATGTCATTGGCTATTGCTTAACACACGGTATCAGCATGGAACACTGGGTTTACTGCCTGTATACATCATTTTGTCCCAAAACAAGGGGTTGCAACAAGAGTCAGTAATCAGGGTTATAACTATATTCCTCTTTATAACATAAAAACTTGTATTGTATTTACTAGTTATATAAAATGAGGGAGCTAAAGCTCTAACTTCAGGAGACCTTTTTCTAAAGGGATACTCTGACCTGCAAAGAGAGAAAAAGGACAAGAACATTGAACTTTGTTGAACCACAGTCATGCCTTGCGGCATGACCTGTATGAGACCCTATTCTAACCCCACACCTCAGCTTTGCTCTACTGATAAATTAAGATCGTCCTCACAAGTACTGTGCTTGTGCAGATCTATGTTTACTCATACACAAAACTAGAATAGCACTGACACAGGCTATTAAATAGCATCTTCATAACAGGATCTCTTAAAACTCCTCACAAATGCTCATTAACGTTTTACATGACCAAAGCTCTTCAAGCTCAACTCCATTATAATGAAACGCCAGCACACATCCAATTTAAAGGATGCGTCTCAAGACGTCAAAGGCTACTAATTACACCACGTGTAGGGAGCATTTTTCCTTCTGATGGACAAGCACAAGGCACATGTACAGGCAGCATCTGCACAGGCACAGCTTGAGGCCTAGGTGCAAAATAGCAGCTGTTGGGCCTGGTCACAGAGTAAGATAATGGGATCGCTGGAAAAGCTCTCCTCCCTTTGCTATCACTGGATGCCATAAGCTAGTCCAACCAGGGAATTCCTCATTTCTCAAAGGAACCCAACCAGATGTCACCGACGCAACTGCTAATCAAATCAGAGTGCCTGCAGGACCATAGCTGCCCATATAAAGCACCGCCCCCACAGCCAGCTTTTGAATCTTTGGCAAAGTCATGATTCCTTGCAAGTTAGCTACACCAGTTTCCAAGCAGATTTCAATTTGCCACAGGACAAGTCCTGGACACAGTCCTGAGAACTTTACACCCCATCAAAAGGCAGTATTGACTTGCCTGCACACCTTCCACTGACCTTGTTTCCAGCCATAAAAAGCAACCAAATGCAAATCCTAATGAAATCAAGGAATGACTCTTATTAAGTTTGAAGAACACTAGATCAGTCATGCAATGAGTACCTAAGTGCCAAGCTTTGGGTACATCTCTCCCAGCCTCAGCTTTGCAAAGTCAAATTCTTCAATGTCCCCCAGATGCCTACCTGCATTTAAATGAACAAAAGGGAAAATTGAGTAAGGATGATCATTGCCCACTCCCCCTGCTGCCTCCTGATTGTCAAAGATTGCTTAAAGAAGTTTTAAAAGGAGAGGGATAGATTTCTTTACATGACTAATGAGGTCAATGGAATAAAAGGTGGCTTTTACTTCTCCCATAAAGATTTGAAATTGAAAGAACCCACAGGGTGTGAGGTGCATTTCATGGTATTCAAGGATAAAAGTATATTAATAATTACAAGTAAAATAATTATAGCCAATGAAAAAGTTGCATGTAAATAAATTCTCTCCTATATCTAATTAGGATTTGATACACAGTGGCTCAGGTTTTCCATGCAGGCTAAAAGTCCATATAAAAACACACATTTCCAAGCTTTAAATCCACTTCTTTCTCTCTGCTGTGAGCTCGGTAAGTAATTTGTCTACTTCTATTTCTAACTTGTGAAATATCCTTCTATCGGTACTTTGAACTCGAACCTAGATCCCGCAGAAATACTCTGACACTGAATTAAGCAGGTTGTTTCTTTTGAAGGATCTTTCTTGTGTTTGTTTGGGATTTTTTTCTTTTTTACAGACGGATACAAGCTTTTAAAGTTCAGCCTGAGATTTACTGAACTTCGCCCAATTTGTGATGTGATGTTTCCACTTTGAACTGGCCATTTAGATACCCATATCTTTAATTTGCTTTGAAAAAACCTGAATTCTAGATTTCTCCTGTATTAGGAGCCCCTTATTTTACTAGTTCAAGTAACTATTTCTGTTGGCAGCTGACCTTTACCATCCTAATCAGAGACTGATGTAGATTACTTTAGTATACTACAGAGGCTAATTTTTATCTGGAATAACTGAAGGGAAGTTTGACTTCTTCATATTGAAGACCCCTTTTACACAGACTTTTTGGGGATTCTTCTTTACAAGAGCTAGTATCACCTACCTGCTTTCAAAATATAGCAAGAAAATCCTGATCCGATCCTGCCTGGCATTTCTCCTTTGTCTGCAGTTAATTGTCAGCTGACGTCTTTGTACACAAATCACGTTGATCTACAGTAGCTGGGACCTGGCCCTTGAGAGCTTGTTCTTAGAGTAGTCCTCTACGTCTGCAAAAGCAACTGCCACCAAATTGCAAAGTACAGACGCCTGAGTGCCATTTGCTAATGCTGAGGAAAGCTGATTTGCACTCAGATTTAAAATTTTAATTAGGAAATCCAAGGTCTCAGCACTTCTCCATGCTCAATCACATCTTTGGAATGGACATCTCTTGTCTTCCAAGCATGGAAGAGACAACTCTGATGTGCCAGGCAATGCCTCTTTGCAACAGCTGGGACAGAGCCTGCATCCTCCTGCCTTGAAGGCAGGCCATCTCCATGCCAGGAGCAGTTCAGCCCTGGCAGTATGGGGTGCTCCACATGCTAATGCAAGCAGTTGAGGTGCAGACACCTCTTGTGACTCTTGCAGACCTTTGGGCCTTTACCGAAGCCAACTTGGGAAACAGCAAGCAAAAGACAGCAATGTATAGAGAGTAGCAAGTAAAGAAACTATGTAGCTGCATCCTGAGATGCAGTTTTATTTGTCTTTTTCTACTCATATGGGACACTGGCAGCTTGAGATAGACTTTCAAAAGTCACTCTGTCCTTAGTGAGCATTAGGTATTTAAAAATAGAGCTCTGCCACATCACCCTGCCAATTACAAAGATAACAATCCTCTATTCTGCAATTTAAATCATCATAAAGGGCAATACTTGCTTTTGCTTTACCTAGCACCAGCAGAAAGCAATTCCGGTTTCAACTGAAGCGTCTGGAAAGCAAATAAATGATAGCCCTTGCCACAAAAAAGATGAGAACCTCAGCACTAATCCCACATACTCCATTGCCTCACTAACTGAAGCATGCAGGTTGCTTCGCAGCTATGCCTGCAACTCATCTTCTTCTAGGGGTAATAGCTACCTGCTCCACATGACATCCGAAGCTATGAAAGAGAGCACTAGTTAAATGCAACGCTGTGCAGTTTCTGCTACAGAGACGAGGGCTGAGAGTTGGAGCAGCAAGCTCAAACAGCAGAAAAGCAGTTTATCAGATACAAGCAGTGATCTGTAGGGAATCCATTTACCTTTCTTCTCTACTTTGCTTTTTAGGTTCATCTCCATCCCAGAACAATGGCTTATTATGGGTACCAGTACAAGCAGCAGTGCTATATTCCAGGCGGAGTAAAGTATGCCACACCCGTCTTCACGCAGTGCCACAACCCCAGTGCCGTGAAGTGTGTGTCATGCACACCATGCGCTTCCAAGGGCGCCAAGATGTGCGCTGTGAGGAAGACCATGCCGAGCAGCCCCAAGTGCTCCACACCATGTTCATCACAGTGTGCGGAGACACACATTGTGGAAGGCCATTCTTCCTCCTGTAGTCCCAGGTCTCCTGATCCGTGCACCGTGGCGTTCCCTCAGCCCTACGTGCAGGGCAGAGAACATCTCTGCGTGCCACGCTGTGGGCAGCCAGGCGTTACGAGGTGCCCTCAGATATGCACTCCAGCTCATGTGTACCAACACAGCCCATATCCTTACTCATACCAGTGGTCCAATAGCTACCACTACAACTGTGGGCAACAATAAGCTCCATGGAGGTGCCCACAAAACAACCAGGGGATGAAGATAGAAGATGTATGCCCACAACTGAGTTCACAGGCACAGCTTTCAGAAGAACGACTCTTCCGCCACAATCACTGGGGCTTGCGGACGACCTGACACGTTTACAAACCAGCCCTTATTTAATCCTCTCCATTAAATTTCGAGGTCTCAGCTTCATATCTGCAGTCTCCTACCATCTACAGTGGGCTCAGATCTCAACTGCATGAAGACAGTTTTTCCGCAACTGACGATGTAAAGGATATGTGAGTTTTACCATGGATGTAATCGCTCACATGGATGACACTGCATCAAAGTAGCCTTAGCCAGCCCAGTGCCAACAAAAGTCTAAATCATTCCATGCTAATACTGTTAATACACATTTCGTTCTGCTTTCAACTTTGTTCCAGAGGAGATTTTATAAAGAAAGTAGGTTTTAATTCTGTGCTTTGTTGTAGATGTAACCAACAGTAATAAGAAAATAAATGTAAAATGGCAGAAGAAAAAGACTCGACTTTCAAGTCAAGGGGGTCTACTGTGTGAATCAACTCACCCTGGAAACACTTACTACTTAAATAACCACCTCTGATGTACCAGCTGGAAGTCAGAGTACTTGCTCTGTAGTCTGCATTACTTTATTCTCTATGGTATATAACCCACATCTCACATAATAAAGCCTCTACTGCATCAAACTACCTGCTTTCTATTTTGGTTTTTTCCTCCATCCCTTTTCGCAGTTGGCTCAGAGCTGAAAATCCCCAGTCACACAGCAGCCACGGAAAGACAAGCTCTGCTTCCACCCATGCAGGTTATAAATACCCAGCTCCTCACAGTGGATCTCAAAACAACTTACAGAAAAGCTGAGACAGCTGTCAGGTGATTAACACAGTGAATCAATAAGCCACCAGCAAACACTGGAATTGTCAGAGCAGTGCTCTAACCCCTAGACCACACTGCTGTATGCGGTAGGACATTAAGCTATTCACAAACTGAGGTGTTATGACCCCAGCCACCAATAAATCCTAATTAAATTTACCCTAAATCATTCCTTGTGCATTTCTGAACTGTACCCCAGCAATTTCTTGTGCTCCATCATGTGGCCAATGGATTCAGGGAGGATGACAGAGCCACAGCAAGGCAAGCCCCTAGCAGGCACATGCTCCTTCACAGCAGTCAAGGGCTCAAGGGTTCAGCACAAAACTGCCAGGGTATTGAAGACCCCCAGTGCCACAAACACCCAGCCAATTCAGAGTAATGCATTAGTACCAGAACAAGGCATAGCAGAAAGGGTTAGGAAAAAAATATATCACTGCAAATCTATCAGCCATGACGTGCATTGAAATTGCTACTCCCAATATGTCACTTGTGACACAGGCAGGCTACAGGACTCCAGTTTGATTTTCACAGCAAGGAAGCATCGTTTAGAAGAGCAAAAGGTTTGAAGTCAAAAATAAAGCAAGTAGACTGTCTTGGAGCCAAAAGAAAACCATCAGAGACAGCAGCTCTGAAGCGGCACGACTTCCCTGGAGTCAGCAGGGGTGGGGATGACTTATGCCTGCTCCAGATCTGCCTACTAGGAGAGAAGTAATGAAGTTGTGCTCTCCACCAAGTAGCCAAAGGGCACGCCTCTAATGTGGTCACGTCTCAAAGGAGGGTGAAGCCGTTTGGCAATACTCAGCACGCACAGCGCTCTCCCATTCCCTCTCCTGGCTGCTACGCTACGGTCTGTGAAGGCAGCACATCAGCAGACTGAGGTTACAGCAGCAACATGAGCAAAGGAGCCTTTCTGTATCTCCCTTCATGGTTTTTCACGAGCACACCCTCGTGCTACACGCAGGCTTTAAGAGGTCCTAAGTGGTCGGAGGTTTCGGTACTCTGTGTTCATCTGGGGAACTTCTCTGTTTAAGAGCTTTTTGCCTCAGTTTAACTCAGTTCCCTACATCACTTGCCTGCAAGCACTCCCCACTCACCCAACTCAGCAGCTGAGTTCCATCACTTCTGGACAGTAGTATTGCAACAAGAAGGAGTGTGATTTGTATTTAAATGCATCTGTGTAATACAGCTGTCTGCTCTTTCAACAAGCTGAGTGGTAACAGCCCCCTTTTTATTATTCCTAATTAAAACTAAAAAGGGTGAGAAATTAGGAAGGTGTTTAAAGTGTCTCTGCCATTCAGAAACCTCTATCAAACTTTCAGAACTGTCTACAGAGGCAGACAGATGCATCAGTGTGGTTAAATTCAAAACAGCTTGCAGCCAAGTCAGCCCAGCGCAGGGAGACGGGGAACATTAGGTCAGAGCTACACTGCAACCATCACAGCCCACCAGTCCAGCAGCAAGGCCAGCTTGCCTCAAGGATCTCAGCATGGTCTACACCAGCCACCCAGCCCTGCCTTGGATGTTTGTAGGCTGAAAGCAAACAGCAACTCAGTCACCTAACTCAAAATTTGCCCTTGAGAATGTTACATTAGGTCCCCTATAACTAAAGATCATAGAAGGAAAACAATCTTTCAAAATGAGAGTGCGTTCAGCAGTAGCGGATAACCAGCAGTTTTAACTCAGCAGCATCACAAAGATTAATTCAAATGAATACTCCAATTAAAATATTGTGAAGGTAATTAGAACAACAGTCTTTCCAGTTTCAGGTGGGAAAGCTTAGGAATGCATTAGAAACCTTTGTCCGATCCCAGGTTTAAGTCTTACTCAGCGTACTTGTCCCCAGCCACTCTCCCACAGCAGGGAGCCACCTTACAACTCTGGGGCTTCTCAGCGCATAAAGTTCTCAACAAGAGTCAGCAGGACCTCAAGCGCTTACAGTCTGAAGCTGACTTCACAGGGTGTATTTGTTCTCTCCTCATCAGCTTTGACTTACCACACACCTACACTTCAAAACCCAGCAGGAAGAGCAAGATAAGGGCTGCAAAGCTACAAAGAAGAGGGCGGGAGTGTGATTTACTGAACAGAGGCATCATCACTAGCCGGCAAGAGCTGAAGCCAACCAGGAGCATTTCATAGCTAGCAAATTGCTCTTTAGTGAATTTCTGGTGCGATTCAAGAGCGTGGTGGTTGGTAGTTCAACCCCCATACAATAAAAAACATCCTGCCCCCAACATCGACAGCAAAGCATCCAAAGCCACTTCTAGCACACAGTAGCCAACAATTCACAGGAGAGCAGACCCACTAGCACCTCTTCCTGATGTGATGGAAAGCACTTTCCACACGTAACCAAAACCATCCATTAACATCAGAAGGGATCAGAGCAGACATCCACCAGAAGGCCAGTTCCTTGCATGCCCCTCGCCAGAGCTGCATTCCCTGACCCCACACCAGCACAGGCTCTGCAGCTCATCTGCTCTCATCGTTGCCAGCACCTACTGCTCAAAGCCTTTCATTTAGTACTGTTTCACATGTGGCAATCGGAATTTATTAGTACTTGTCAAACTATTTTTATATATTATTCTTGGAGCCAACTTCGTGTTAGCTAACCTTACAAAGCAGGGTAGCTACCTTTATTTCAGTGCATTATCAGGCTGATCACTATTTTAAAAGCCCTGCTTGCTGCAGACAGTAATTTACACCGGAGCATCTCCTCGACACGCTCACAGCTGTCGCCTGCTGGACGTGCATCCCTACTTCAGCCTCTTGCACTACAAATAAGACTCAGGATTTCCAGCAGCCCAGAGAGCACCCCAGCTATCCCAACACATCTGCAGTCACAGCCTGGTTAATGCAGCTTAGCTATGCCCTCCTCTGGGCACTATGAGGTTACACAGTTCCTAGTTTTTAAAGGATCCCCAACAGCAATGAAGCCATGGGCAGAGACCAATGGTACACAGCTGCTCAGCACCCAAACTCCTGACAATAGAGGAGGACAACCAAAACGTTAAGGTGGTGTTCTCCAAAACATCAAGGAGGTGCTTTTATGCCATAGAGTGGTTGAAAAGCAGATAGAAGCCTCTCAGACATTCTCATTGCAGTCTACAGCCCAGGTTTCAGACAGGATCCTCCGAACCAAGGCTTTAACCCCTTGAGAAGCTACAGAAACAGCCAGTAGAGAAAAACAAGAACTCGAGCAGCCCCGAGACTATTCCAGCTGGAGACAGCAGCAGTAAAGCACAGTCCTCCATAGCAGCACACAGCTTAAAACCATCTGAAACTATTTTTTACCATTTCTCCAGATACGAGAATTAAGTACCTGCAGCGGTCTCATAGCAGGGCTGCAGAGCACAGCTGGCTACAGACTTGCAGGCTCATCTTCACTCAAAAGTGTTTTGCTTGAAGAAGTCTCCCCATTGCTAAGCAAGGCAGCCCTGGGTGGGTATTCAGCAGAGAAGCAGCTTGCAGATAAATGAATTGATACAAATATTAAGCCCTTCCTGAAAAAGGAGTCAAAGGAGAGTTTTCTCCACCATTCAGTCGGTACAGGTCCCAGCAGCCTCTCAATCTATTACAGAGAGGAACAGAGAAACAGAAAAGAGCTTTCCATTACATTCAGAGCAAATTTTCCTGTTCCTAAACCTCAGGTATTGCTATTAGCTTCAATAATAGTAGCTCAAATAAAGAACCCTACTGGTAAATAACCCCTATACCAACCGCTCCTTCAAAAGACCTCCTGCATCAGAAAAGAGCAAAGGTGTAAGGGGGGACAGTTACATTTAGTGGGTGCCCAGTTCACTGGCTAACAAGCATGGGGCAGCTGAGGGCAATCTGGCTCCAAGCAGACATGAATGGGTCAGGGATTAGAACACCAGCTGGGGTTTGTGTGTCAGAAATCATAGGTAGGTGGGGAGTGCTAGAGCAACATCATTTGTGACTGTTGGAGTTGCTTCTTGAGGGTGTTTTCTTTCATGGGTAGATATTCTACGTAGGTCTTCCTTTTCATTGTTGAAGTCAAAGTTGTAGTCTGGCTTTAGTAGATTACTAAGTGTATTGGACAGTATTGAAATAGGCCATTAAATCTTTGATGCACAAGGTTTGGGGAGAGCTCTGTTGCTAGTTTCTTTCTAGTGTAGGAACTTGTTCATGACTCCTGATGCTTTAGAAGCTGTTTGCAAATCTAAAACCACAAGTTAAGTATGGGGCTCTTTTCTGCTTAAAGCTTTTTAAAAGTTAGAGCATCCTAGATGCTATCTCAGTTCATGGTAGGCTTTGGGGTTTTTTTTCGTCTTGTGATATATGTGCTTAAAAAGGTATATGTTTTTGAGCAGGGCTCCTGTGTTTTGAATGACATCTATTGATTTTGCTAGGTTTGGGAGAAATGGTGGAAGTGAGCTGAGACTAGCTTTTAGGGAAAGTCTCTTCATGTGTCTATGTAATTTTTTTAAATTTCTATTCACTTGAGCAGGTGTGGGAACTTCCTGAGTCTGTGGGCTTGGAGAAGTCCTGCTTTTGGGGGAGGGGGTGGGGGGGAAAGAGGTAGCGTCTGCAAAGCCAAGCGAATGGGCTACGTGGTCCTAGAGCGCCATCCTGTGGCAGCGCAGGTGCTGAGCCGGAGGAATGTGCTCCCTCCTGATTTGCCACCCCTCGTTCCTGGTAGAGCTGCAGGTGCTCGTTGTAATTAGGTGATGCATAACCAGAGCTCAGCTGATGCCCAGCCCAGATACTGCTGTGGATGCAAACCAGCAAGGAGTGAGATAGGCAGATAAGCTAATTGCATAACACTTGTGGAAGGTCTGCTGTTCTCTGGGGATCTCTGTGGGGCTCAACCCCTGCCCCGTGTCAGTAAAAGAGGATGTGTTCCACCTGTAGCTTTGTCAGGTTTTGTTCTTTGCTTTGAAGGGAGTATCTGAGGTGTTGCATAAGGTAATTTTGGCAGTTAAAGAATGAATGTGGGTGTGGGAAGGCAAAGCAGAACAGGAACGGTGTGCCTTGCTGTTGAAATTGCAAGTTGCTGCACTGACGACACGCTTCTGGCTCTAAAGTCAGTGACAAAGTGATGCAATACTGGCCAGCAGTGGAGATGTAGAGAAGCAGGTATATGATGCTAGGGACTCTGATGTGGTGGTACTGGTTTGCCTATGATGAAGTGGTGGAGAAATGGGCCAGCTTTAAAAGGAAAGAAGTGATAAACCCAGTAAATGTTAATATCAGATTACTGTGAGAAAAAAAGGGGTTCAGCTGCAAAGGCCGAAAGGTGTATCTTCCTTGGCTGTGGAGGTCACAGACCTTAATGTCCCTGATCCAAATGTGCCAACTCCCTTCTGATCTTGAGGGACTTGCTATTTGACTTGTGTTTCTGGAATTCTATATGTGGCTATCCATACCATCAGTTCATGCATGTGCCTGTTGTCTTATTGCCCTGCTTATATCCTGTGGGCATGTCACTAGCCACTGGAGGCTTTGAAAGGAGAAAATCTTAGTTCATTGCTGCACTTGGTTGTGTATATCAAGTTTTTTTGCTGCAGGAAGAAATTGGGTTTACTGCAGTATGAAGAGAATGCATTTCTCCCTCTCCATCCCAAATCCCTTTAGCTTTCTCTGGGTGGTGCTGACAGGAGGAGTCTGAGAAGAGTGAGGAGGGCTGACCTGCATTGCCATACAGCAGTGCTGTATGTGTAATTCTAGGAGGAAAACCTGGGGGGACTCCCCCCCCCCCCCCAAAACT
>VZSC01016067.1:0-13659 GCA_013398225.1 Steatornis caripensis | reverse complement strand
GGGGGGCCCCCCCCCCCCCCCCAAAATCTGAGTCATAAGGAGACCTTCAGATGTCACTACCGCATGTAGAATATCACAATGCTGATGTGTCCTACTCTGTCCTATAAAACAAGTAATGGTTTTGATGTCCTATGCTGACATACTCATCTAAGTAATTAAGAATTAACGGTTGGTGAAGGGAAATTCTCCATAATCTCTAAAAATCATGATGCCCTGGAGCCAAAGGCTTCTCCCTGCTCCAAAGTTGTCAACCTAAAACCATTGTTGGTTCTCATGGACCTTGTGTAGTAATTCAGGGTCAGTAAATGCCCAAATGGTGCCATGAGCTGGGGTCATTGGAAGGGGGTCCCCTGTGCTGGTGGCATTCCTTACTCCAACTGTCCTCACCTTACTGTCAGATCAGCTAACCTTTATTTAGTCTAAGAGCTCTCTTGTGAAGCCTGTGGGGAGTTCCCAGACAAATAAATTAACTGTCGGATATGACCACTGATGATCATGAATGGAGCAATTAAGACTTTCCATTTGATGACTCTAATTTTAATGGGCTGGTGTAAACCAGATGAATAATATAGGAAGGAAGCTGCATCAGTGTCATGGGTAAAAACTGGGCAGATGACCCTTTAAACAGCTGGGTGGATCATAAAAACAGGAAGCTATGCAGTTAAACTTGCCTGGTGATGAGCAGCTCTGTCTTCCCGGGGAGTTTGTCCTGTGCACAGATGTTGTCACCATGGATCCATACTGGACACTAAAATTAGGTTGGCCGTGATGCATTTTGAGTGCTGCTGATGCCTAGGTGACAAATGACATGTTCTTCAAGCAAGCTCTTCTGGTATCTTAGAAATGCTCCTGCTCCCTGTTGGAGAGGAGAGAATGAGAAAAAAAAATACGCACTGCTGAAGAGGCTCCTCTGGGGAATGAGGAGCTGAGGCCATCACCTCATCACCACCTCAGTCTCCTCTGTAACCTGGTCCCATGACGTACGGTGCGTGGGCTCTGCAGAACCCCTGCATGCGAAGATAAAAGGCTTGGTGCAAAGTAGGATAAAAAAAAGACTTGCTCCAATATTTAGTGCCGCAGATAGTGAAACAAGACAAATCCACATGAGTTTCTTGCTCCACTTTACAGTGGGTGATGTTCTCTTGTGGAAGATTCTGAAATGTTGAGTTAATGAGGGCGTGATCTGCTGGCTTGGGCTAACTGGGAGACAGCAGAATTATGTTCTATGAGGATAGCCTGCTGTGTAAATAAGCTGTGAACATACGAAAGGCCTGGCTCTTCACACACTGCCACAGCCCAGGAATAGCTTCATTAAAGCCAATGACCTTAGAATATTGCTTGCACCCAATGCCGGTGGGTTGGACAGTGGGCAGATGTTTCCCGTGAATGTCCTGTCAGCTGTCCCATTTCCAAAAAATGGGTATCTCTGAGCCACAGCCCTGAGCTGAATGGCTTAGTCATCTCCAGCCTGAATGTCCCATAATTGCCTGGCAAACCACGTTTTTCTTGATCAGGGCAGGAAGTCTGGCTCAGGAGGCGATGTCTCTGGGTTCAGCCACCCTGCAGGACTCTGGAGTGGGTGCAGCCTGGTGGTCCCTTCTGTGTCTCATTCCCATCTATAAACAGAAGGAAATGGTCATGATGGTCTTGGGGTGCTCTCTCTGGTCACCATCTACATGTGGGAAGTCCAATACCAGACATAATGGGCTCATTTGACTGGAACTGGAATTATACACAAAATATGGGCCATAGATTGCCCTTTGAAGGAATGTAGTAGCTTTTTACGTTGGGATTTAGGTGGTTTTATGCCCAGGCTCTACTAGGTGCTGTGAATGTGCAAGCAAACCAAGAACAAGCTTTCAAAAACCAGGTGCTTCCTGTGATACAGGCTGTCACACAGGTTACGCCATTGATGTTCTCGTTGCTCTCTGTAATGAAGCTTGTGCCTGGGTCTATTTCACCCAGAGCTGTGGAGACGAAGAGCAACCGAGGTGTTGGAGGGCACCATGCCCACAGCACCATGATGCCTTTCATCACGTTCCCCTTCATGCTCCAATATTTGCTGTCATTACAAAATCTCTCAGTGATGAGACTGTGGGTGTGATAAGAGATCTGCATATCTAATGTAGCATGCCTGTTGCTCAATTTCGACTTACCCTCCTATTTACTTTATCTGCCTGTTGCCGTCTTACTTGGTAAGGCTTGTCTCTAAGTTGAGGTATGCCAGAGAAAAGAGTAAAAACCCATGTGTAATTTCTTTCCACTTTTCTGTAAAAGTTATTTTAAAATAATCATTTCTGTTTGCCCACACTGCTGTTTCTTATCACATTCAGCAAACATTGGTTGAAAAAAAAAAAAGTGAAATAGCCAAAAAACTATTTTTCCTCTTTTGTTTGGCAAAGCATTTATCCTGTGATCTAAGTTTGATCATAGGTATGAGGCAAAGTATGCCACTTCCATACATAACCTAGAGAGCTAAAACACATCTGAGGTGATCAGCTTTTTGGTATCCAGCAGACTCCAGGTGCAGTGTAGCATCCAAGCACGCCAGCCACCAAACTTTATCAGGTATTAAACAGAGCAGTTGGAAACATTTTGATCTCAAGGACGTGTCTTTGATGTAGCCTCTGTGATATGCTGTGATCTAAAGCCACACAAAGTTGTGTTAGCGTAAGCTTTGCTTTGTGCCCTCGCAAAGATGCAGTGCTGGGCAGGTGTTGCTGCTACTGGTATGGCAGGCCTAAGTCATCCTATTTCATATCTCCCCAACTCCCATCGTAGCGTTGGTAATTTCCCAATGAGCTTCAGAAGAATGAGGAACTAAGATGGGGGGAAAGAAGAAAATCGAAAACAGGGTGTGCCCATGTCTTTAATATTCATGGCAAACTGCAGAGACCAGATAAAAGTGAAACCAGGAAAGGAAGCCACAGCTGGACAACTGACTGTTCAAGTGCCAAAGCCATTGTATATTAATTATTGGGGACAGTTGCTCTTGGTGGGGTACGCAAACCTTGTCATCACTGCGTCCACATTCCTTGGCAGAGAGATACAAATCATGCCACATGTTGAAATTAGGTTAAATACTCACAGAAAGAGCCCTAGCCGAGATCATAGATGGTTAAGTATCGTAATAAGGACAAAAGGGCAATTTCTCAGTGACAGGCCTGGGGAAAAAGCTGGAACTGAGGAGAGGAAAGGATTGAAAGTTTTGATCCCTAAAATAGAAGCAGAACCTGAGGGCTGGAGACAGAAACACTTCCAGGTTAAAAATAATCCTTCTATTCCAGTTCTTGCACCCATCCGACACCAAGGATTAAGTGAGTAGAGAGGCAGGTTATGCCTTGTCTGAAGAGATGGGGAGTGAGGAAACAGGCATGAAGAGAAAGTGCTACTGTGGGAAGGAAAAAAGTTATTTCTGCTCAGTAGAGGTGAATCCACATCCTCAGGATGAGGGTGCTGACTGCACTGGAGCAGGGACCACCACCTTGAACAAAGCATGGCATCAACCCTGGCCATCGCCAGCGACTGTCAGCCATCGACAACACACATTGTATCTGCTGTCTGGGTGTCTGTCATACCCAGCAGCAATTCTTGCATCACCAAGTTGTCTGGCAGCAAGGGCAGGCTGCCTGTTGGGAGAGAGTGGGTAGGTCTTTCCTTGGTGGCAGTGAGCTTGTAAAGAGATAAAGCTGTTCTGAATATTCTTCATGAACCACTGTCCTTCTCAAGGACCACGGAGCCTGGTCCATAAAGGCTCAGAGCAGATGGGAGCACAAGCGGGACCTCATGTTCCCATAGCCCTGAGAGTTGCCCGGGGTGTGCCCAGCTCTGTGTCCAACTCTGTGTCTACCTCACTGTGTCTACCTCGCTGTCACAAGTGTCCCACAGTGCCTTGATGTATGTCATATGGGGATGCTGGTCATTGCAGGTATTTTGTGCATTAGGCTATTTTATTAAATGTTTTGTCATATTAACCTACTGAAGGAGAAGCTGAAGTCTTAGGGAGAGATGGCTTACATCAAAGAACAGAAGACGACGCTCCCACTAGCCATGTTTTGTTTACCTCCCCATACTTACCCACCAGCCTGCGATGCACAAAAAGCACAACTGGAATAGAGAATTAAACAGAAAATAATCCAAGGGCTTCAGAAACTGTCTAGACCTCCAGTATGCCTTGGTGACACTGACATGCAGCCCATCTTCTACCCATCATCCAGCAAGAAGCGTGGCCCTCTCCCACAACCAGGACAGAGGTGAGGCTCACGCCTCTTTCATAACCCATGGAGAGGATATAATCAGGAGGTATCGAGCAAACACACCATGAGAACACATATGCCTCTGTGGCAATCATACTCCACCCTACTGATACAGCTGTGGTAGCTACAAAATGTGCTTCATAGTGAACAAAAATATTCAGTGCACACAGTATATTTTGGGGTCTCTACATTAAATTACTTAAAGAAAAAGGAGCTCTGACCCCCAAAAGCTGGGGAACTCTACCAGTGCCATGTGATTTTCCTTCATTAAGAAGGGCTTTAGCGGGGCCTGAGGCAGTAGGCTGGGATTTTAAAGCTCCAGTTTAAGTCCCGTGTTTGAGACTTTCCCAAATCACTCTCCTTTGTGCATAAAACAGGGACAAAATTCTTTCTCTGATTTCCACTTTTCATACCAAAACTCCCACTTATATGCCTGGGGAAAGGGACATTCAGCAGTGGGAAGGAGTGGTTGGTTGGAAGCCAAGCACTTATAATTAACAGATGAAAGACCTCAGGTAGCTCAGCCGAGACTACTAGCTGTAAAGATCATTTCAGTTAATGTGAGCATTTAACTTTGCTGTTGAAATGCAGGAAAATGGTCTCAAATTCTTATTTTCTTGCTGTCTCTTAACAGTTTGCAAACACTACTGTTTCACTGCTTGCAATGGGTCCTGTAGCAAAGTGGCGGCATGTGCCAGCACCTCCATGTTTCTCTGACCCATCCGGCCAAGCTAACAAGCTTCATTTAGAGCAACAAAATCAAGCTTTGTTATGCCCCACTCCCTAGCACACGTACCTAAAATCCCAGGACTCATCTTTTATGTGCCAGAACATGCTAAACCTCTTACTACTGCATCCTGACTGTCCTTGATCTTAATAGCAGAGATAAACAAGCTGTTCTAGATATGCTAAGTACTTACTCCAACCACAGCCCTTAATTTGGTTTTCAGACAAACAGTGAATCCCTTGACATCTACCTTCCCTGCCCTACTTACCTCCCCGGTGCAGGCACACCACAGAGGGGCTTTCACATGACCTATGATTGTCTCCATCACATTAAGAATTGTATGGTCTCAGCTGGGTGTTTCTAGATGTAAACATAGCAGTTGTGTTGTAGGATATACTGCACTAAAACTTAGTGAAAGACCAGGCGGGAAGGGGAGGTGATTTTTATTTTATTTAATTTTGTTTGGCTCTACCCACTTGGATACTCGTTCACATACACTGAAGCAGCTGGATGTGTATGCATACCTTGTGCGGGATCACTTGGGAGCAACACAAGGGACACCAGGTACTGAGGTACCGCATCTGCTGGGCTCCTCTCAACTGGTAGCAATTCGCAGTGTTTGGGGCAAGCCCTCTATAAAGATCAATTATTACAGGGGGATATTTTGCCTCAGTTGCTCTCCTTGGTTCCTGGACAAGGTTGCAGCCTGCTGTCCAATTTCCTTATTTTACACAGCACACAGTTACAGTCTGTCTCCTTGTTGGGATAAAAGAAAGAGCAAACACACTAGTGATATGAATAGCTAAGAGTTCTTGTTTTTTACCTAGAATATGGGTTTGCAAATTTGATCATTTTACAACCATTTGAAAGCTCGGGCTGACTGTTAAACTTCCAAAGGTTTTTCTAATAGACAACAGAAATATCTTTTGGGGCCTCTTAACGGCAAAATTTTGCAGCTGTCCCATGAAATCCTTTTCAGATGAGAGCCTTCAACAGAGCACTACATGGTGAGGAGAGGGTCTCTTGTCCTCTGCCACCAACGGCGATGCCTCCTTCCTTCCAGGAGAGTGGCCATGCGGCAGGGGGTTTGGTGAGACTGACAGGCATCACTGATGGAGCATCATCTAAGAGGCATGAGTGCAAAGATGAGATAAGGCTGAGCAGGTCTCATGCTCCAGGGCAGGAAATGCACATGGGCAAAGCAAGGAAGGAGGCACTACAGGTGGCACCAGCCTACAGCTCTCTGTCAGAAGCTTGGCTCTGAAATAATAAAGCAAGCTACGTTTGCCTCAATCAGCTATATCTGAGTGAAAGATCCTTCCAGCACTGCCATTTAAGGGCTTACCTGGAGCTGGAGGGTTTTGTTGGAGGAACTTGTTGCTACTGTTTGTAATAATTCCAGTTTGGCAGAAGAAACGTATGAAAGGTGTGAGCAAACTCTGTATCTGGAGTGAACTCCCGTGCAGCCCTTACAGTTAAGGGATGAGGTGCTACAAGAGGAGAAAGAATGGCAAAGATAACCTCTTTTATCTCTTAACCCATGAGCAAACGTAGCAAAATGTTGTGTGTAGCCTTCAGTAAATTACACTCTCTCAGCAAGAGGGGCTTTCCTTATTCTTATATGCTCCTGAGAGGCTTAAAGAGAGCCTGTTGCATATTTATCTGTCCACTGGATGTAAAAATCCCAGTATTGTCCTGATTTGTTTTCAAAACCACTGCTTTTCTGTCATGTTCACTCTGCCTTTGACAATGCAGTCAATGCCCCGAGCATCTGAGCATCTGTCACTGCTATTATGTATATAACTACCAGTGAACATAGCAATGAAATAGCTTTTGAAAGCTTTCTTTAAAGCTAAAATTATGTAAGCTGGCCACATCCCGTGGCTATATCAGGCGTAGTCTAATCAAAAATATAGGGAAGTACCAATAAAGTCATGACAGTCCACCGCCCTGAGGGCAAAGATGGCTCTTTCAGTGCCTGCACAACTGTGGATGACTCCCATGATGTGATGGGATGAGATGGCCGCACTCTCGCAGCACTGCCAGCTCACTGCCATAACTGTCAGGGAGGACAACCGGCCTCTCTGCTCTTGTGCCAAGGTTTCTTCAGGACAGTGTGGTTAAAAATGGAATTGCCACAGCCCTAACCCTGTTGCTCTTACACCACTACAAGTCTACATGAAGACCACTTCACCACTTCTTTGGTTGTTTGGTTTTCTTTCCGCCATTTCTCTGTAGGTCAAATCCTCCAAGGCTGTAAATCACCTGGAGCCTCCCATATTTGCATCACTTCATCTTCTGGCTCTATAGGCATGTGTTGTCTTTTGGGGAGCTTAAACTCATTGGACCAGAGTCCAATGTGTGTCCCTACAGCCTCTGGTGATAACGTGGGTGTCGTTAGAAACATATAATACACTCCCACAAATCTGCCAGTTACAACACAATATAATGACATGCCAGAGCCACATCTGGGTGTTCAGAAACATTTTCTAGAATGAGAGATAAATTATCTATATCTACAAAGACAAAAGTTCCTCTTTCCCTCCTCATGTTTCCTTTCTGGAATGCTGAACATCTCTGTAGGGGAGATGTGAAAATAAATCTCTTGTTTTTTCTGAAAATCCAAGAGCATGTCTGTTTTACCCCATTTCTTCACTTTACTTGTAGTAGGTGGAGCCATCCAATGACTTTAATATAGCTGAAAACAAAAGAGGTGTTGGAAGGCAGATATCAATCAGAAATGACGAGTCCAATATTATGCCAAGGAAGTGGGTAGTTGTGGTTGGGTTTGGCTGGTAAATAAATCAATCATTGTTTCTTTTCAAGAGGAGGACTATACTATATAAAAGTTCTCACACAGCAGGTTTCCTCACTCCACTTGACTTCTTTCCACTGGTTCGTGCCGTGGGACACGGTAAGATATTTCTTGCTACCAATGAAAACTAACTTGGCTGATTAGCCTTGGAATGCTAAACTGGAAAAGGTGGGAGTAAATGTGGCTTTTGGGTCTCATAGTCCAAAATTCCTCCTTATTTACAGACTCTTTTTTTTTTTTCCCTAATGATTCAGTCTGTGAGATTACTTAATTACACAGATGAAAGGGAGAGTTTGACATAGAACACATGGTCTTTGGAGTCCGTTTGATTTCTCTGGGCCCAACACCATATGGTACCACTGTATACAGGCAGCTCCTACTCTTGGAATATAAATCTTAAGGAAAAGGGCAGGAAAACGTTTTCGCAGGTACTTAGCAAAGAGTGAGAAACAAAGGAACTGAAATACAAAATGGGAGTCTATTCTCATTTCCCAGTTTTTATCTAAATTGGAAAGAGTTCTCTGTTGACAACCTTTTTTCTTGGAGGAACTGTTTTCTCTTCTGGCATGTTTGGACACCTCTGCCCACTGACCTGTAGATCTTTTTCATTAGTAGATCTGTCACTTGCTTGTCAGAGGAATATAAACTACTACTGCCAGCAGACAAGGATGTGGGCTGTGGTGAGGCTTAAGTGCCAAAGTAGTGCTCAAATTTCACAGCATCCATGTAGGTTTCAGCCTTGAGTACAGGCACCCATCAAGCCCTTGCAAGTGGTGACCTAGAGCATTCCACTGAATCTTTGTGCAGGTGCTTTCTTTTTTGCATTGCTGATACCTTTTCCACTGACTGTTCCTCTTTCTTCTAATTTGTAAGAAGAAATAAAACAATCACTGTGCTCTTTTGAAACCAAGATTGAAGAATTTCAAAGAAGTGGAATGAAGTTACTGTTATGCAAATGATGACCCCTGTTCTTTGTTTCTTGTAGGACATGGTATATTAATAACTATGCCCAAGCACTACAGCCCTTTCAAAATTCCCAAACCACATTTGGATAAGGGTAATTCTGGTGTACCACAGCCTTGTGTACCTCTTGCAGTGGCATGCCATTCTGACAACTTGCTGCAAGAAGGAATTATTAAGGAATGATTACAGTTGCAGCTATCCTAGAAAAAAAAAGACCAGTTATATATGGAATATATGGATAGAGGAGTGTCCTGTAGAAGACCTGATCAAGGATATGGAATGAGCTGAAAACTTTCCAGGTCCTTCCTGGTAATCATTATCATTTATAAACTCCTGAGATAGATAGATTGACAATACCCTTTTGCATTAGCTATCAGAGGTGGATGGTGGGGCAAAAAGGGAACAGAAGACATTGTAATATTTTGACCTACCTTTGTAAGGGGATGGGGAGGCACAGTAACACAAGCTTTCCTCCTACCGGGTTTGCCAAGGCCTGTTTTTTCTTTCTTTTGGAGGACTCCCCGACGCCTGGGACAATGGGTTCCCATCAGCAGAAGGGCGACGGTCAAGGGATCTCCGAGCAGTCTGGTGGATGCCATGGCAGTGGTGGCGGAGGAGGTTCATGCCACGGGGGTGGTGGAGGAGGATCTCTAGGATACCAGATGCAAGGATCATCCTGCCATGGAGGAGGAGGCAGCAGTGGCTGCAGCGGCGGCGGTGGTGGTGCTATTTACCAGACCCACATACCATCGTCCTCCTTTGGAGGAGGAGGAGGTTCAAGCCACCAGAGCCAAGGATCCATCAGTGGTGGCGGTGGAGGTGGAGGAGGTGGTGGTGGGTCAGGCCACCAGGGACAAGGACCTATTTGCATTATTGGAGGAGGAGGAGGAAGTAGTGGTGGTGGAGGAGGTGGTGGTTCAGGCCACCAAAGTCAAGGGCCCTTCTGCATTGGAGGTGGTAATGTGGGAGGAGGAGGTGGGGGTGGTTCAGGGCACCAAAGCCAAGGTCCCATCTGCATTGGGGGTGGGAGTGGAGGGGGAGGGGGGGGGGGTAGTTCAGGGCACCAAGGCCAAGGGCCCATCTGCATTGGAGGGGGGAACATAGGAGGGGGAGGGGGAGGAGGTGGTGGTTCAGGTCATCAAAGCCAAGGCCCCATCTGCATTATTGGTGGAGGAAGCAGTGGTGGTGGTGGAGGTGGTTCTGGCCACCAGGGCCAAGGACCCATCTGCATTGGTGGTGGTGGTGGCGGAGGAGGAGGTGGTGGTTCAGGTCATCAAAGCCAAGGTCCCATTTGTATTGGTGGAGGAAGTGGTGGTGGTGGAGGGGGAGGTGGTTCAGGCCACCAGGGCCAAGGCCCCATCTGCATTGGAGGTGGCAGCATAGGAGGAGGAGGTGGAGGAGGTGGTTTAGGCTACCAGAGCCAAGGCCCCATCTGCATTGGAGGTGGCAGCATAGGAGGAGGTGGAGGAGGTAGTTCTGGCCACCAGAGCCAAGGCCCCATCTGTGTTGGAGGTGGCAGCATAGAAGGAGGAGGAGGAGGAGGAGGTGGTTCAGGCCACCAGGGTCAAGGATCCATCTGCATCATTGGGGGAGGCGGCTCAGGCCACCAGAGCCAGGGATCATCATCTTTTGGAGGAGGTAGCAGTGGAGGTGGTTCGTCCAGTTCTGGAGGTCTGTCCATTCAACAGCAGACCCAGCCAATCTCCTGGCCACCACTAACTAAACACAAGTAGTGTCTGCAGAAGGGACTCTCAGATCAAGAAAGCCCAAGATACAAACATGCCTCACATTTCTTTCTCTATAAATTTAAGAATATTTGCATTATTCCTTTCTCCTCTTCTCGGGATTTTTCTGTTTAGCTCTCCAGCTGATCAGAACCTCTGGTGTTGTGTATCAATAGCTTCCAGCCAGAGTTGTTTCACATGTCTGTTATCTGCCTCGATTTTCTAGTGCTTGCACAAGACAATAAAACTTGCAGTTCCAGAGAGCTTCAGTGTGGTTGGATTTTGCTTTATATGGCAACATTTGCATTATTTCTATTATTATGTTTTCATTCTGAGCTGATGCTGTTGTAATAAAGCTCCAGAGCACAAGTGCATTGAAAACCCACTTGCATAAGATATGCTGGATTCACTAAATATTCTTAGGTCATCTTTTAATGTCTGTTGCTACTCATGATCCTGACTTTTGCACATCAGATAAGGTACCACAGAGTTCAACATTGCAGTCTCTCTACCTTATCAAAATGTCTTGCAATTCCCAAAGAAGTTTTAAATGGGTTAGGAGAGAAAAAATGCAAAAACTCTAGTACAAAAGGTTACAAGCTACTAATAAAGGTGTGTAGCTGAGCCCCTTGCACATGCATGGTGCAGGAGCTCTTGGTGCTCACAATTGCACTAAGCAGCTGTGGAAGAGAAATGAGGGGTCTCTCCAACACTTACTCCAGCTCTGGACACCTAGCGGAGCCAGCGGCAGGGACAGGACTTCAGAAAGCCCCTTCCAAGGGCTGAGATGCTAAGTCTAGAGGAACTAGGGATCTCCTCATTCCCATAGAATAAAACATAGCTCCAGGTGTGAGTCTTCAGAGAGAGTTTCCGTATGGGAAGTGATTTCTTTGATGTGGTATATTCTGGCAATTAGCAGGGAAAGGAAAATAAACCTTCTCTGCTTCAACTGCTCTATGTGAGGCAGATGACAGATGCCTGGAGGCATCCCAGAAGAGACATGAGTGACCCAGACCTATAGTGGGTAAAAGAGCTTCATGTTTACATGTCTCTCTGCCCTCTGTCCTTTCCCCCGTCAGCATCCCAGAGATGCAAGCATTCTCAAAATACATCCAGATGAATTCCTCCAACCAGTGCTGCCACTGGAACAGCTGAGTTGTCTGGGATTTTATTATGGAACATCACTGCCTGCACAGTGCAAACAGAAAACTTGAGGTCCCACTTGAAGGACATGAGAGAGTTACTGTTGAACATCCTTGCTCCCAGAAACGGCCCAGGACCAAGAAAGCCAGGAGACAAGTTTCAGAGGCTCTCAGGTTGTCTTCAGGAGCACAGCACATCATGAGATCTTGTTGCTTCCTCAGAAACACCAGAGCCATCTCCCAAACTGGGATGAATTCATCCTTTTGGTTAATATCCATCAAGACGCTGATACACAGGGTGGATGCTAGATCTGGTACACTATACCTGCAGCACTTCAACTCCTTTATAAAATAGGCAACAACCCTCCTTCCAGAGGCAGTGTAAAGTCAGCCTGACCTCTCTACTGTCCATAGTGGTGCACTCGAACAAAAATAATGATCAACACTTCACTGGTGAAGTGGGGAAGTCCAGGCATGTGAGATTCCTTTGCTGCCCCAGCAACAGCAGTCCTACCCAGTTCAGCCCTCTCCG
This sequence comes from Steatornis caripensis, assembly GCA_013398225.1. Taxonomy (NCBI): domain Eukaryota; kingdom Metazoa; phylum Chordata; class Aves; order Caprimulgiformes; family Steatornithidae; genus Steatornis; species Steatornis caripensis. Next base: position 1,500 of record VZSC01016067.1, on the reverse strand, counting down.
TTCTCCTGAGCATCTCCATAGTCTGCAACACACAATAAACACAAGTCTCCACAGCCCCTTCTGCTGTCAGTCACCACCCCAGCAGCATCTCTCAGCTTGAGTGAAGGGTGCCAGCTGCAGTCCCACAATCCTACCTTGAAAGTCAACAGTGCAAGCTGAGCTCACATGTGATACCTGCAGCCAAACTTCAGGTAGCCTAGGAAGTGATGCACTAGAGAGGCATTGATCTGATTCAATGAGTCAGGAGAAGTGGGCTGAAGCAGGACAGTTTGTTTAGTAAATAAACCTATCACCATTCCTTTGGATGTCTCACTTCCCACATGGGAAAACTAGGAACAGTATAAAAGTTGTTGGATCTAACAGTGCTTCATACGCTCAGCTTTGCTCTGTTATACCCGTTGTCGGAGACGAGAAGGGTAAGTCCATTTCTGCCAAAGGGAGCCATCCTTCTCTTACTTCTATGCTTACAAAACATAAATCCATTGGTAAAGATGGGTGGTGCCTTGAAGGGCAGGAAGGTTGCTGTAATGAATTTAAGTCCCCTGTGGATGTTACAGAAGCAGTATCATCTCATACTACGGAAAATCATGTGTTTCAACACTATGGAGATCAAGACAGAACAGCTATGGGAAGAAAGACTTCAAATGATGGGTTGATTAACTACAGCAATCTGGTACTCTCCTGTTAGCAAAAGTTACTATGTGCGTCTGGGATCCCTGGATCATGAAGTGCTGAGAAGAAAGGAAGGTCATTAGTTCTTGAGACTATCTGCCGATGTCATTCTCACGTACATGAGTCCTTCTTGCTGGGAGAAATTCTCCTAATGACAGTGGCTGCTCTTGAGTAAAAAAGGTGTTGTTTCTTGCAGGTTAACTGCCAAAGATGTGCTCCAGACAGACCTCCAGAGGCTGCCATGAAACGTCTTCCCAGTTCAGCGGATGCCACAGCTGGGGCTCTGGCTGCCAAACGAGCAGCTTGTCCAAATACCAAGTGCAGGGCTCCTCCTGCTGCGCGGACTCACGCTCGGGCAGCTACGGTGGGAGCAGCAGGGGCACTGGCAAGATCATTGTCAGCTCTGGTGGGGGAGGAGGTGGATCTTGCTGCAGTGGAGGATCTTCAGGATACCGCATGGGAGGAGGATCCAGTGGTGGGTCTTCAGGCGGAAAGATCATTATTGGAGGTGGAGGTAGTGGAGTATCCTCTGGAGGCTGCAGTGGAGGTTCCAGCTATGGCATGGGAGGAGGATCCAGTGGTGGATATTCAGGATCAAAGAGCATCATTGGTGGTGGAGGTAGTGGAGGATCCTCTGGTAGCTGCAGTGGAGGCTCCATCTATGGCATGGGAGGAGGATCTTGTGGTGGATATTCAGGATCAAAGAGCATCATTGGAGGTGGGGGAAGTGGAGGATCCTCTGGAGGCTGCAGTGGAGGCTCCAGCTATGGCATGGGAGGAGGCCCCGGCTACAGCATGGGAGGAGGATCCAGTGGTGGGTATTCAGGA